>OX377618.1:189338203-189783304 GCA_947397865.1 Polietes domitor | reverse complement strand
TAATTATTTCAAACCACGCTTATAAGGTAATGCTACCAATACGTCAATTCAAAAAATAAATATTCTTATATTTATATTTTCAAAGCCATAAATATTGGTAGATAGTGGGTGCTACAATTGGTTGTATTTCCATTCTATTTTAATTCCAAAAGTACAAATTTTGAAAATCCATTATCAGATGTACATAGTGCAAAATAACCTAACTTCATGATTCAACCAATTTCTGCCGTAAAAGAAAAAGTACGAATTTGGAAAAAACTTTTTATTTTGCGTGTCTATGCAGTCAGAGGAATGTATACACCGAATTCCATAATTCCAGCTGCGCCCATTTGGTTGGTACCATATTTACCCCGTTGACGTATCAACGAAATTAGAATTTCATCATTCTAGCTGTAGTCGTTTAGTTTGTACTATTTTTATCCCTCTGTACCATTGTATCCCTTGAAAGTACTAATTTCGAAAAAATCGTCTATTTCCGTGTCTACGCAGTCAGAGGAATGTATACTCCGAATTTCATGACTCTAGCTGCGGCCCTTTTGATTGGTACTATTTGTATCCCCTTTTTTCATTTTATCCTCAAAAAGTATGAATTTCGAAAAATCAGTTTATTTTCCGTGTCTACACACTCAGAGGAATGTATACTCCGAATTTCATGACTCTAGCTGCGGTCATTAGATTGGTACTATTTTTATCCCCTTTTTTCATTTTAACCCCAAAAAGTACGAATTTTAAAAAGTCTGTGTATTTTACTTATCTATGCAATCAGAGGAATGTATACACCGAATTTCATTATTCTAGGTACAGCCGTTTGGTTGGTACCATTTTTATCCCTCTATTCCTATTTTACCCCTTAAAAGTACGAATTTGGGAAAAATATTTTTATATTATCTATCTACTCGATTAGAGGAATGTACACACCGAATTTCGTGTTTCTAGCTTTTGTAGTTTAATATGTACCATTTTTATCCCTTTTTTGCCCCATTTCACCCCCTACAAATAAGAATCACTTTATGGTGCACGTTTTTGCTATAAGGGGAATGCGCATACCAAATATCAAGCAAATATAAACAGAAATATTCAAAAAACATGCTTAAATACGCTAAAATATTAGGGATTATTATGGGTATTTTAAGTCCTTGTGAGGGAAAAATTTGTCCCTTTGGGCCGATTTCGCCACATTTCAATCCCAACCGATCTACGACTACGAGACGCATTTATGGAAAATTTAACGTTCTAGCTTCTTTCGTTTAGATGGTAGAGTGCTTTCAACAGACGGACGGACGGACAGGGCTAGCCAGTCTTAGAATTTTATGACGATCAAGAATATATATACTTTATAGGGTCTCAGGTCGATATTTCAAGGTGTTACAAACGGAATGACAAAGTTAGTATACCCCCATCCTGGAGGTGGAGGGTATAAAAACGAAGATACCGATACACCGCCCATATTCATCGGAAAAAGAAGAAGTTCCTGAGGTATTATAAACCCACAGGAATTGACAATATCCCCTAACACTCATTAAAAGTGATGCCGGCCTAAGAGACCAAGTTATCCACGAGTGTATTAACTGGAGTGGCATAACATGCAACATTTTTTGCAATTTCTTATACTTTTTGGCTTTTTAAATTCGATATTAAAATTTTTCTATGGATATTTTTTTAATTGTTTACTAAAATTCCAAATTTTTTTGAAGGTACCTTTAATATTTGTACCCTCTTTTTGGATATTGATTTTTTTTGCAAATATAATTTAAAATTTAAAAATAAGAGCAAAAAAAAACAATATGAAATGAGAAATACAGGGTTTCCAACAAGAGGTGTTATTTTGGTATTCAAAGAAATGTAATTTTTTGAGATAAATGATCGGATGTCTATTTCATAATAAAGAGGAAGGTATGGGAATGAAAAACAACATCAGCAAATGGCCACCACGACCACACTTGCAGGACCATATCCTTTTCATGAAATTATCCATAACCAAATTGCAAAGTGGCTGCCCTATGTCCTCGATAGCCTCACGAATTCTATCTTTGAGGTCTTGAATCGACGCTGGGCTGTTGGCGTAGACCTTATCTTTCACGTGGCCCCAAAGGAAGAAGTCGCAGGGTGTTAAATCACAAGATCTCGGTGGCCAATGTGATCACCTCTTCGAGAGATAACACGGTCCGGAAACTTTGCCCGTAAAAAAACAATGGCTTCGTTGCTTGTGTGGTACGTAGCGTCGTCTTGTTGAAAGTAAACGTTGTTCAGATCAATACCATCCAACTCCGACCATAAAAATCATTAATCATCTCTCGATAGCGCAATCCATTCACCGTAACTGTTGATCCAACCTCATTTTCGAAAAAGTAAGTTCCAATGACCCCGCCGTAACATAAACCGCACCAAACTGTCACACGATGAGGATGCAGAGGCTTTTCAACAAAAACTCTTGGGTTTTCCGAGCCCCAGATGCGACAATTTTGCTTGTTGGCGTAGCCATCGAGGTGGAAATGGGCCTCATCAGTCAAGATGATTTTTCGATGGAATTCCGGATCATTTTCATTCATGAATTTTAATAATTTCAATGCGTTGTTGAAGCGTTTATCGTTCCATTTTTAGTAATGGCGTAGTTTCTACTTGTCAAATGTCAAAGAATAAAAGCTTCAAAAGCGACAGCTACCGAAATAGCGGGTGATTCCAAATAACACCTCTTGTTGGAAAACCCTGTAGAACAAAAAATGGGAACAACTTATTTTGTTTTATATAGCGAACAGTCTAACGAAGAAAACAATATCTGCACTTTAAAGATCTATGCATAAATGTAGAAGTTAGCAACTCTTCGTAGACGCAATAAATATTAAAGGTACCTTCGCCGAAAATTGGAATTTTAGTAAAAATTAAATATTATTTTAGTGTTTTTCGTTCGTATTTTTTGTTCTGTAATCAATATTTGATTTAAACTGTGATATTGTCCTGGCTCAAGATCATTTTGCATCTATATTCAATAGAATGCAAATTTATTTACAAATGGCATGGTGACATTTATTACCTGGCTGCAGACTACCACGATCATGATTTGGACCATGTCAAAAGTCTTTTCAAGTGGCTTCGCAGCGACTTTTCAACATCAAACCCGGCCGCTATTAAGAGATGATTCTCACAAACGAACGAGAAGCACACCTCACTTGCCGAATTTGCGTTTAAAAAATCGCACCAAGTAATAAAGTACACATGTCATCTTACAAGCATCTCATTGAGTTGCATATGTAAGTATGTGTATATGCAGGTATAATTACCCAGCAATACTTCTGCCGTGCCAACGCTCATTTGTTTTAGTTTTTTCGTTTGCATTTTTTTGGTCTGTAATCAATATTTGATTTGAACTGGGATATTGTCCTGGCTCAAGAGCATTTTGCTTCTATATTTAATAGAATGCAAATTTATTTACAAATGGCATGGTGACATTTATTACTTGGCTGCAGACTACCACGATCATGATTTCGACCATGTCAAAAGTCTTTTCAAGTGGCTTCGCAGCGACTTTCAACATCAAACCCGGCCTCTTTAAGGAAATGATTCTCACAAACGAACGAGAAGCACACCTCACTTGCCGAATCTGCGTTAAAAAAATCGCACCACGTGTCATCTTACAAGCATCTAATTGAGTTGCATATGTAAGTATGTGTATATGCAGGTATAGTTACCCAGCAATACTTCTGCTGTGCCAACGCTCATTTGCTTTAGTTTTTTCGTTTGTATTTTTTTGGTCTGTAATCAATATTTGATTTGAAATGCGATATTTTTTTTTTGGTCTCTGACACGATGAACATTTAATTTTTTTTAATATCGCTTTCGTGCTAGGAAATCAAATGTCGACGTCTCCAAACAATACATCAACCTGTTTTCAAGTTCTTTGCGACTTTAGCTTCTACGGTTTTTAACTAAAATTCTCTCAAGTTGATCAAAAATGTTCTAACTTTTTAATTATATTTTTTGTATAAAATAAATTCCATACGGATATTCGGAATCAGCTATATTTTTGTATTTGATAATTTTTTATAAGCACTTCTTCCAGTACCTCCCACACAAATCACGCAAAACTACGTAAAATTAATGCTGTTATAACTTCTATACTGATGATCGGAATACTGTGAAATTTGATATTTAACAACGCCTTTTAAAGTGGTAACATTCGCATGAAATATGGGCGATATTGCACACTCCTTCTGGTACCTCCCACAAAAAGTGTCATAAACTTTGATTACATTTAAACCGATATAACATCTATACAGGTAGTTAAAATAGTTTGTAGTTTGATATTTAAAAATTTTTCTATAATCTCCTTAAACTTTAAAAATGTTCATGATTTAAGCACGCCCCTTTTTGTACCTCCCACACAATTGTCCCTATCCTAGGTAATATTAAATCCTTCATAACTTCTGTACTGGTGCATGAAATCCACTATGACTTGATATTTGATCATGCTGAACTGTAATTGTATAAATGTGGAAGCTGGGATCATGTGACACGCACCTCCTAGTACCTTCCACACAGATTATACTGCCCCACGTTAAATTTTATTTCTTGTTCTCTGAGAGTGAGGGTATATATAAATCAGTTTAGCCGACTGAAGCTTACTTACTTGTTAATTTCTGCTTTATATGCACTTGAAATTTGATGCGTACATTGTAGCGTGAAAGCACCAAAAAGCAAATAAAAGTATTAGCGGGCGAAACGGGACAAAAAGGGAAACAAATTGTACCAATGATACGACAACAACTAGAAACATGTAATTTTAATTTACATCCCCTTAATTTCGTAGATACGTGAAATAGATGGATTTTTCAAAATTCGTAGTTTTAAGGGACACAATTGGAAAAGAGGGACGAAAATGGTACCAACCAAATCGCTGAAATTGAAATCATGAAATTCGGTGTATACATTAGGATGGGTCACGAAAATAAATTGCAGCGGTCACCCCCCAGAAATGAAGATTGGATTGTTTAATGATGACCTGCAAAATATTTCGTCACTGGGTCAAGCCGTCTGTGAGCTAAACGCTCCTGAAAACACCTCTAAAAATCATGTTCTTCTCGTGTATTTTTTCTGTTTTTGCATTTTAGTCCATTTTTTTATGAATTAATATACCCTTGTAAGCACTTTAAATAAAAATTTTTATTCCTGTCTTAGAGTAACTCATTGGTCGTATTACTGAACGTTTATATTGATTTTTTGTGGGTTTTCTAGGTGACAGTTAAAACTCATATTTCTTGGAAATATGTTATGAAAAATAAATAGAAGGAGTCAATACCTTTCGAATGATGAATATCGGACGAAAAATGACGTAACTGACTCCTTGTTTGTAAAATAATTTCATACAGGAGATGGATTTTCAGAGCCAACATTTGTAAATTCTTTTTACAAAAATAAGCGCTGCGGGGTCAATTTCCTTCTGATGTTCATAATTTAGGCATCATTCGGAAGGTATTGACTGTCACTATTTATTTTTTATAAAATACTTACACAAAATACGAAGAAATTTTCAGTCCCATCATTAACGCGTTTTCTAACGTAAACTATGTTTGAGCATATACCCTCGAGTATTCTCCTAATATAAAATACAAGATATTTGTTTTTATTTAGGTTTTAGCAGTACGACCATATTTTGCTTTATGATATCTACACAACCAGTCTAGAGGACGGGGGGTTCATTCAATTATCGAAAGTGAAAATAAATGGACTTTCTTTAAAACATTCACTTCATATTCTACGATTTCATACGAGTGTGAGGCAGTAGTTGTAATAAATTTGTTTCCCTACCCTTAAAACTGGTAGGCGACATTGTCAACATGTGTTGCTCATACTTGACTTCAATTTATTTATTTGTGACCTCCTCCCACCCTTTCAGCCATGTTAGCTTTCGTTGCCAATTTCGATTACTTATGTGCTGGTGTAACATAATAATTATTTATGTGCAACATTTTGTAGCATTCATAGGGCAAAAAAAGTGTGGGTAGGTTGGACACGTACCAACAAAAGAACAACATTCAGCGACATTCCACGTTTGATAGAAGAAGAAGAAAACGTCGACAAGGACGAAGAACAGAGAAATAGACGAGGAGGAAATATGTCACCTGCATACACTCCCGTATATGGATCACGTCCAAGTACGCCGACTAATATTCATAACTCACACTCTCTTTGGCAACACGTTATTTGGTGGAAACACTCTGGGTCAAACGTGGAGCAATCTTGGTCAAATGTTCGGAAATGGTCACAGATTTCCCACAAAGTGGTTTATTAGGTCGATAAATATTTTTTCAGGCAGATTCGCATTCATTATCCATTCGGACTTCAAAACGGTGTCTTCAGGCACTATTTAGACAGGGTGGAAATCATGATAGTGGTAGACTGCAGCCAAGTAATAAATGTCACCATGCCATTTGTAAATAAATTTGCATTCTATTAAATATAGATGCAAAATGGTATTGAGCCAGGAGAATATCCCAGTTCAAATCAAATATTGATTACAGATCAAAAGAAATACAAACGAAGAAACCAAAATAAATTTATAATTTTAAAAAATTCTACACTTTTGTTCCCGACTGTAGTTGCACACATCTACAGAGATGTATGGCTCTATACATGTAACTTTAGGGGACATGACTGAGGTCATGGGGATATCAAAAAACTTTTCTAGACAGGTTTTTTTTCTCAAAACAGTCTGTGAACTGAGACTATGTACACATGCAGGTATGTGTGAGTGTTTAGCGAGTTTAATAATTAACATTGCACACTGATATATGACTATATTATAATTATGAGCTAAATTCAGACTGCCTTCTTTGAGCTTTTCACATATACAGTCACATCGGTTGGGATTGAAAGTGGGCGAAATCGGCCCAGAGGGAAAAATTTTTCCCTCACAAGGACTGAAAATACTACCCTAATATTTAGAGTAGTTCAGCATGTTTTATGAACATATTAGCTTGTATTTACTTGATATTTGCAATGCGCATTCCCTTTATAGCATAAAAGGGCACCATAGAGTGATTTTTATTTGTAGGGGGCGAAATGGGGCAAAAGGGATAAAAATAGTACATATCAAACGACAACAGATAGAAACGCTAAATTTGGCGTGTACATACCTCTAATAGAGTAGATACATAATATACAAGTATTTTTCTAAATTTGTACTTTTAAGGGGTTAAATGGGGATAGAGGGATAAAAATAGTACCAACCAAACGGCTGCACCTAGAATAATGAAATTCGGTGTATATATTCCTCTGATTGCGTACACACATAAAATAAAGGCAACTTTTGAAATTCGTACTTTTAGGGTGTAAAATGGAAAAAGGGGATAAAAATTGTACCAAACAAATGGTTGCAGCTAGAACCATGAAATTCGCGGTATACATTCCTCTGACTGAGTGACACGAAGAAAATTCGTACTTTCAAGGGATTCAATGGGAGCAGAGGGAAAAAATGATACCAACTAAAAGGCTCCAGCTAGAATGATGAAATTTTCGAAAGTCGTACTTTTACGGAGTAAAATGCGAAAAAGGGAATAAAAATGGTACCAACAAAATGGCCGAAGATAGTATCATGAAATTGAGTATATACATTCCTCTGAGTACATAGCCACGTACATTTTTTTTCCAAATTAGTACTTTATTTTGTTGCTTTTACGACAAAAATGGTAAAAATCACGAAGTTGTCTTATACCGCGTACGTGAGAGATAAGCTATTTTCAAAATGTATACTTTTGAATTTAAAATCGATGGAAATACAACCAACCAAATACAACTATCGCAATTATAGTCCGATCTTAACAAAAATTGGCACAAGTAAGTTTTGTGGATCAAGGACGAACGCTATTTAATTTGAAGCAAATCGGTTCAGATTTATTTATAGCCCCCATACAAATGTCTCTCCCGATTTGACTTTTCCGCTCTAGAAACCACATATTTCACTCGATTTGCTTCAAATTTGACACAGTAGCCTATAATTGAACTGGAAACAGCTGTGGTGAAAATCGGTCAGATCGGTTCAGATTTAGATATAGATATAGCCCCCATACAAATATAGCACCCGATTTGACTTTTTCCGCACTATAAACCACATATTTCACTCGATTTGCTTCAAATTTGACACAGTATCCTATAATTGAACTGGAAACAGCTGTGGTGAAAATCGGTTAGATCGGTTCAGATTTAGATATAGCCCTCATACAAATGTCGCTCCCGATTTCACTTTTTCTGCTCTTGAAACAACATATTTCACTCAAATTTGGCACAGTACCCTATAATTGAACTGGAAAAAGTGAAGGTGGGTAAGATCAGTTCCTATATATATATATATATTTAAATGTTGCTCCCAAATGTTTAACCGATTTTGGCCAAACGTTACATATTATATTTCGTCTATAAACATACATGCTGAATACCCCCATACAGAAGTCCTTTCCGAACTTGTTTTTTGTCATTATGAATTGGTATGTCGTTAGCTTAGTTTGCAAACGTGCTATTTTTTTAAATTTCCAGGAGGAAGAAAAAACTTCCTAATTTTTTTTGTTTTGAATATTCAAACGCAGTTATCTTCTCCTATTCGTCCAGCTTCGACACCAATAATTGTCATATTTCAATATATTACGGATTTAGACTAATAGCGTCCTTTGTAACTTAGCTCATTTGCTCTTTATGTGGACTTAGCACAATTTCTAGGTAATTTTTTCATTGTTAAAATAATTTTTTGTTTGCATATTTTTACTTTTTTCTTTAATATAAATAATAACCAAATACAGTCATACTTCAATGCTGTAAAGAATAACAACATATGCATTTCATTCATAAATGTTTTAAAAAGACCAAGAACTTCAAATAGTAAACAAATCATTCGTGAGGCAAATCTTCATAAAATTTATGGTGGTCTTTAGGTAAAATTAGTTTTAAATACTGCAAATCTTCGTATTTTCTAGCACTTATTTTTCTTCTTTCCAGGTAAAGTGGCTCCAAATTCGATAACTCCATAACATTTATATTTGAATTAATTCTTTGTGGCAATGCCTTCCACTCATTACAAAATCGGAGTTTAAAATAAATTTCTCTGTTTTAATGCAACGAATATCTGTCACTTTTGGATCCCCTTTACCACGACCAGGCCGTATACACTCTCTATCCCCCAATATTTAGGGTATTTATGATTGCTGCCTTATATTTACTTTATGAATTGAAGTATTATTTCCATTATATATATACATAGTATAAAAATATTGGCGGCCTTGGCTTATTAATTAAATTTGTGATTTTCATACATTTGAAATTTGGTGCGGACATTTCTCTTGTAGCTTGGAGCGCACCACAAAGAAAATAAATGTTTTAGCGGCCGAAGTGGTACAAAAATGCATAAAATATGGTACCAATGATACGACAACAGCTAGAATCATGAAATTCGGTGTCCCTCTAATTGCATAAACATGTAAAATAGAGGAATTTTTCGAAATTCTTACTTTTAAGGGATATAATTGAAAAAGAGGGATAAAAATGGGACCTTCCAAACCGCTGAAGTTGATATCATGAAATTCGGTGTATGAAGACTCGAAACAAAAAGGTTTTTTTTTAATTTTTACATTTGGGCGGAGAATGGGGCGAATGGGGATATCTTTAAAATTTGTACTTTTCTTATCAAAATAATGCAGTCACTTTGTCTGTATCAGAAAATGCTTCTCCCTAATGGCGACTGACAATCGCCTAATATTTTCGCAATTACAGCATTTTATTTATATATAGTAGTCGATTTTAAACAGTACGCATAAGTATACATTATAGTTTGAAATAGTAAACAAATATAGTAAGGTGCATAAAAATATCACAATTTTCGTAATATGGTACTGTGCTTCTGTGTAAAGTCGACATCCTTTAATCTGCTGGTAATACTAAGATTCGGCCCGGCCGAACTTAACGCCTTCTTACTTGTTTTTAAACAAATTTGTTCCCGATTTTTCGGCGACTACTGTTTCTATTAGATTTGTTCAGCAATTGTAGCCATCATAATTACTATTAATTGAACATAAAACATATTTTTTAGGAACTCAGAGTAAATCTAAAATCAAATTTTTGTAAACATCAAAAAATATCCATAAAAAATAATATGGTTATCGAGTTTTGAAGCGAAAACAATTAAAACTAAATACCATTTAAGTAATAAGTATAAAGGCACGAATAAAATTGAAAATTGTCTTAAATTAAAATGGATTATTCCATATGTCAATGAAACGACCTTTAGTTGCGCGAGTATTTTTTATAACTTCTCGTGCGAACAAGCACGTTGCACATCCTCCAGTAATTCATATTGCCGCTGAAGCGTTCGTACACATGAATATGAATATACGCCAACGTGTATTAGTGTGACCCAGAACACATCGGAAAAGTCCCAAAAAATCGACACGTGTCTGCCAAGAGCGTGTATGGCCTGTTCTGTTGCACTGGCTTCAATCTTTTCCCTATGATTTCTCTTTCACATGAAAACAAAAAAATAGAAATTGATCTGGTAGCTCGTATTGTAGGGAAACGTAGTTACTTTCATTTATCATTAAATTTTTTTTCAGAATCGAAAATTTTCTAAATAATATATTTTGTTTTCATTTTAATAGCTATCAGATATTTTAGTAATAAAATTATTTTTATCAGATTTTTTCTATTTTTAATGGTTTTTCCGTGTCAGCAAAAAAATCCTAAAATCGCAATGAGAACGAGTTGTAACCCAATAATAATAACCCCAAATATTTTGGTTTGCACCACTTTACGGCACAAATGGTGGCAAATTCAGATCTTGCGTCACATGTTCCATATATTTACATTGGCGGATCAATAGACTTGTTTTTGTATTCAAAATAACAAAAAATGTGTTTATTAATTTTATGAGAAAATAACAATGAGAAGTTAAAACATAATTCTTATTGTAAAGGGATAAAAATGGTACCAATCTGACGGATGAAGCTGGAATCTTTAAATTCGCTGGGTACATCACAGAAGATGGGTTTTCTACACAACATTGCCAACATTTCACGATAAACGTTATCGATTACATCGATTATAATATATCTTATATATATATTTGGCCATAAATGGCTATGTGCTTATTTCAAAATTCATAGTGCTCTATTTTAAACATCCACATTTGCATGTTTAAAATTGAGCATATTATGAACCAAAAAACCGCGAATAATAGGAAATTTCGAAAACTTTATAATCGTAGCAATTAGTATTAAATTGGATTAAATTGTAGAATGTTAGATTAAACTGTAGAAGAATGATTAAAAATTGCTCTAAAAATTAAGGAGAAAATCAGTTCAGTCGCTCTCCTGAAAAGTTATGTTTTTGTTCATAGCCACTTATGAATATAAGCCCTCGATATGATAAAAAAAATACATATACAGGGTTTTCCAACAAGAGGTGTTATTTTGAATCACCCGGTATTTCGGTAGCTGCCACTTTTGAAGATTTTATTCTTTGACATTTGACAAGTAGAAACTACGCCATTACTAAAAATGGGACGTTACACGTTTCAACAACGCATTGAAATTATTAAAATGCATGAATGAAAATCCTTTTGACTGATGAGGCCCATTTCCACCTCGGTGGCTACGTCAACAAGCAAAATTGTCGCATTTGGGGCTCGGAAAACCCAAGAGTTATTGTTGGGAAGCCTCTCCATCCTCATCGTGTGACTGTTTGGGGCGGCTTATCGTCCGGCGCGGTCATTGGACCTTACTTTTTCGAAAATGAGGTTAGATCAACAGTTACGGTGAATGGATTGCGCTATCGAGAGATGATTGATGATTTTTATGATCGGAGTTGGATGGTATTGATCTGTACAACGTTTACTTTCAACAAGACGACGCTACGAGCCACACAAGCTGCGAAACCATTGCTTTTTTACGGGAAAAGTTTCCGGACCGTGTTATCTCTCGAAGAGGTGATCACAATTGGCCACCGAGGTCTTGCGATTTAACACCCTGCGACTTCTTCCTTTGGAGCCACGCTTGAACAACGCATTGAAATTATTAAAATTCATAAATGAAAATCACTTTGACTGATGAGGGCCATTTCCACCTCGGTGGCTACGTCAACAAGCAAAATTGTCGCATCTGGGGCTCGGAAAACCCAAGAGTTATTGTTGAGAAGCCTCTCCATCCTCATCGTGTGACTGTTTGGGGCGGCTTATCGTCCGGCGGGGTCATTGGACCTTACTTTTTCGAAAATGAGGTTGGATCAACAGTTACGCTGAATGGCTTGCGCTATCGAGAGATGATTAATGATTTTTATGGTCGGAGTTGGATGGTATTGATCTGGACAACGTTTACTTTCAACAAGACGACGCTATGTGCCACACAAGCAACGAAGCCATTGTTTTGTTTACGGGCAAAGTTTCCGGACCGTGTTATCTCTCGAAGAGGTGATCACAATTGGCCACCGAGATCTTGTGATTTAACACCTTGCGACTTCTTCCTTTGAAGCCACGTGAAAGATACACCAACAGCCCAGCGTCGACCATAAAGACCACCTTGCGATTTGGTTATGGGAAACTTCATTCCTATTATGAAATAAACATCCGATAATTTATCTCAAAAAATTGCATTTTTCTTTGAATGCCAAAATAACACCTCTTGTTGGAAAACCCTGTCTATTGACTAATTCCCCGTGAAACGGAAGAAAAATTTCTCTTGGGTTCTTCGATTTTAATGAAAGTTTGCCAAATCATAATTCAGAATAAGGAAATTAAGCTGAATTTTCTGATGTTCAAAAATTTTTAAATTTTAAACAAAATTTAAATTCTAATATTTGATGAAAGTATTTTTTAAATTTTGTGACTGATATTCGGCAGCTGAGTTGTGGTTCAGATTCGTTTGTGTGAATCATTTACTTAAGGAATCCGGGTATTTTTTTCTAAAAAGTCGCTGCGATGCCACCTAAAGAAGGCAGTCGTTAGCCGGAAATCATGATAGTGGCCAAGTAATAAATGTCATTTGTAAATAAATTTGCATTCTTTAAAATATAGATGCAAAATGATATTGAGCCCGGACAACATCACAGTTCAAATCACTAGTATCTTTCAAGTTTTTTTTTGATAAGCCAAATAGTAATAATTGTAAAGGGTGGTTAAATTGTAAGGGCTGATGTTGAATGTGAACCACACCTAAAAGTCAAGTTTTTTCTGCATTTCATTTGACATTTCTCAATTTCAGACCAACTCAATTTGAACCATGGAAAGATACACAATCGAGCAACACGTTAAAGTTATTCAGGCTTTTTATGAAAATGGGCGTTCAAATCAGAATGCATATCTTGCACTTCGTGATTTTTTCGGTCAATTTAATCAGACATTTTCACCTCAGTGGATTCGTCAATAAGCAGAATTTCCGCATTTGGGCGAATGCTAAACCAAGAGTGATTGTCGAAAAACCAATGCACCCACAAAAAGTGACTGTTTGGTCCCGAATTGGAAAATATGGATGTGGACGATATGTGGTTTCAACAGGACGGTGCCACTTGCCACACAGCTAACGAAACAATAGCTCTTTTGTGCGACAATTTCAATGGCGTGGTGGCGATGTCAATTGGCCGCCAAGATCATGTGACTTGACACCGTTGGACTTCTTTCTTTGGGGTTATTTGAAAGAAAAGGTGTACGTCGATAAGCCAGCATCAATTCAAGAGCTAAAGGATGAGATAATTCGGCACATTAACGGCATAGAACCTCAATTATGCCTCAGCGTCATCGAAAATTTGGAACATCGGATGGAGGTGTGCCACTGAGGTCGCGGCGGCCATTTGGCCGATATTTTGTTCCATACATAATTGAGCCATACCAATATTATCATAATAAAAAGAAATGCCAATAATTTCCTAAATAATTAGTTTTTTATTTAAATTCAATTCAATTATTCAAACAAAACAAACCACCAGAGTATTAAAAGTTAATTAATAATCGAACTAGGCCCACTTTTATGCACACCGATCGGCTTTTAATCATCAGTTGAGTCGATTTAACGATGTCTGTCTGTCCGTCTGACGTACGTCTAAAGTTTGCTCGCAGATTAGAGGACGCAATTGCCCGATTGCCATGAAATTCTGCAGATGTCTCCCAATGGTCTCTATTGAATTTGGGCGGAATCGGTTCAGATTTAATTTTCAGGATCATGTCATATTCGAACTAGAAACAGTTAACGTTAACTACATGGGTTCATGTTTTGATATATCCTCCACGCAAATGCACCTCCGAATAACACCATGAGTTCTTTAAAATGCACATACAGTGAAACCTCTCAAAAGCGCACAGTCACGGTTACCCAAAATTTATCCGCATTATGGGTGGTCAAATAAAAAAATATATATTTTAAGTCCGTGTCCACAAGAAAGTGTCCGCTGTCATTATATTTTAACTAGAAACACTTACTATATGGGTCCATGTTTTTGTGTACCCTCATACAAATGGCCTCCTAGTTTACATTATTACCGCTCTAGAACCCACATCTTACCTCGGTTCTTGATAAATATTTGCAGATCATGTTATATTTCAACACCAACTGTACAAAGTCAACTAAAGAAATACCGCCCCCCCAGCCACCGAATGTTGTTATTGACAACCTACAAATGTCCCTCCGATCTATCCTATTACCGCTGTAAAATCTGCAGTTTTCATCAGATCTTGATAAAATTTTCCAGTTCACGAATTATTTCTCATGGGAACAACTCCATGTTTTCATATTGCCCACTCAAATAGGCTGATAAGACTTTTCACATCAGTTAGGAACACTTACAGTAAATTTTGTTTTGTATAGGGTCCATCACATGTATGAGTAACATAATGCAAAAGATGTTCATCAATTTCTTCATATTTGTTAAACTTTACTATGGTGCATAATTTTTATTAACTAAACATGATTTTTATGAACTAAACATAATTTTTATGAACTAAAACACTTGGGTTTAGTAATCAAAACCACGGTTTCTGAGGTGATATTAGACTACACCAGCTAAGCCTATGTCCATATATAGCAAATTTTGGTATTTTTCTGCAATTGTAGAGACATTTGCTGACATTAATTTGGATAATTAAGAAATAAAAACTCTATAATTTTCGATTTATACTTGGGTCATCAACATTTGTGACGACCCAAGGTAGAGTGTCTAAATCATACAAACAGATGTATATTGTTTTCATTTTTGGACCACCCCAATATACATATATGAATACATTTTTATGTATAGAAAGATAAACATTTATAAAGTGTGTAGCTATATTACGGTTGCAGTGAATCGTATGCACCTTTCACTTTCCGCAGAAAAGGAGATTTTAGGTGCCACTTACACTACTCAACAAAATGAAAAAAATTTCATGTACTCCGGATGCGATAGTTTTTTCTGTGTAGATAACCTTGACATGAGCTCGAAAAACGCAATAAAAATTTTTTTTTCGTTTGGTTTTTTTTTTTATTTTTTTTTTTAATTTTAAAATTTTTTTTTTGGTTAATTTGTTTCGTCCGGCATAACTCGGGAACCACTAGCCCGATTTAATTGAATTAAATTTTAAAAAATTTAAAATTACAATTCCCTTAATCTGTTCATATATTGTTTTCCTATACAAGCAACAGTTTCCAAGTTAAAAATGAATATATAAAGGAAAAAACTTATTTTTTGCCTAAAGATTAAAATTTTTTTTTTTAAAAAATCCATAAAAAATCCAAAATGAAAAAAAATGTCAAATCTTATTACTTTTACGTAAAGTCACATAACCTATGAGCAAAATGAGACAAAGATCATGAAAATCGATGCACGCGTTTCGCTTTTATTCGCAATTGAGTAAAGGTATGAATTTCAAAAATTTGCTCGACATATGCACAACTTTGTCTATGGTAAGGTTTTTTCTTTTTTTTTTGATTCTCAGAATTAACAAAACGGAATAAACAAAGGGTTATTTAATTTTTATGATTGCGTAAGCAAAGTAATAAACGCTAATAAATGTGCGTGAACAATTAAAAGGAAAAAAGGAAAGGGGACTTTTTTAATTATTTGGGTTTTCCGTTGGCTACCTGTATGATTTTTTTACAGAAATGCAACCCACATTTAAGGGTGGTCATTATTCGGAAAATTTAAGACTCACACATGGTGAAACAGGTATGTAGCCACCGTAAAAAAATATACACCCATTTATAAGTACCTGTCAGTAAAATACTAAACAATACACAGTATAAATAGGTCTTCATTGATCGATTTTACTCATTCAACAAGTGTCGACGAACGCGATAGTTAAAATGAGCAAACGTTCGCGAGGATTTGAATGCAATACCAATCCAAGTAATTTTTGTTACATGTGCGCCATGCTCGCCACTCACATCGCCCAGGTTGTCCGGAAAGAAGTCCAAGTGCGAGTGTAGAAAATGTATCTTAAGCGACATATTTGCTCTAATTTTTTTATAATTTTGGAGTAGTTGTTCGACGATCTCTCTGTAATTTGAGCTTTTGTTGTTTCCAAGAAATCCGGCAACAATTTGCCGAAATGAGTTCCAAGCTGCAGCTTCATTTGGTGATAAAATGTGCTCAAACTGTTGGTCTTGCAACAACTTTTTAATTTGCGGACCGTCGAAAACGCCTTCCTTAATCTTTGCCGATGAAAGGTGAGGAAAAATGGTTTTTAAATAGGCGAACGCTTCGCCATCTTTGTTGATAGCTTTCACGAAGTTTTTTATGAGTCCGAGCTTTATGTGAAGAGGTGGGAGAAAAACATTTTCCTTTTTTATGAGTGGTGTATATTTCACGTTGTCGCTGCCGGGGATGAAGTTAACTCTTTCTGTCCAACTCCTCCTGGTGCAATGATGTTGACGATCGCGGCTGTCCCAAAGGCAGAGAAAACAACAGTACTTTGTGAATCCACCTTGTAATCCACAAAGGATACCGATAACCTTAAGGTCGGCACAAACTTTCCAATCGTGCCTCTCATAGTTAAGGCACTTTAGTAGATTGTCCATGACTTCGTATGTTTCCTTGGTGTCAACGGCATGAGCAATTGGAATCGAAGGTTTCTCGTTGCCGTTGTGCAGTAAAATTGCTTTAAGGCTCTGCTTGTTGCTGTCGATGAAAAGACGCCACTCTCCTGGATCGTAAGAGTACCCGAGTTCACCAAATAATCCGGGAATGTCCTTACAAAAACAGATGTTGTCTTTTTTTGTGTAGTACCTTGCGTATGGTTCATGATGCTTCCTGTAGATTGTTGTCACCACACCAGGAGCCAAGAAACCGAACTGTTGCATGCGCGATGCATGCAACTCTGCATCTTCCTTGGAGAGTTTCAATTCTCTAACCCAATCGTTCAGTTCTGCTTGGGAACATAAGCGTTGACCTCCATGTATATGTTGACTCGCATTCTGATGTGGTTTCTACTGTCTCCGGATCTGATGTTGGATGTATCGCCTCATTATTAGATGCCCATCTTGAAACGGACGGTTGCGGGTCCACTGGTTCTTCGGAAAATGGCACTGGAAAATTCACTGTTGAAACAGCAGCGTAAGTCCATCGTATATTTTTTCCCACGCCTGTTTTTTTGCTAAGACAGAAGTAGCAATCTGTTACATGGCAAAGCGGAGCTCTCCAAAGCATTGGCATGATGATTCTCGGCTGTCGTCTGAAAGAATTTCAATAATAAGTTATATATGTTCTTGAATTTCGTAATCTACACTTACCTTGAGTCAGCTAGCTGTACGTAGCACCTTGGACATAGAGCACTTGGTGTCCACCGCTCATCTATGTTTGAGACCTTTAAATTGAAGCTCTCTTCAAATGAATCTCTCAATTTAGGTGAAAAACAACGCTTGTTTTTTTCAGAAACGTATTCTCCGCACATGTAACAAAAATTACTTGGATTGGTATTGCATTCAAATCCTCGCGAACGTTTGCTCATTTTAACTATCGCGTTCGTCGACACTTGTTGAATGAGTAAAATCGATCAATGAAGACCTATTTATACTGTGTATTGTTTAGTATTTTACTGACAGGTACTTATAAATGGGTGTATATTTTTTTACGGTGGCTACATACCTGTTTCACCATGTGTGAGTCTTAAATTTTCCGAATAATGACCACCCTTAAATGTGGGTTGCATTTCTGTAAAAAAATCATACAGGTAGCCAACGGAAAACCCAAATAATTAAAAAAGTCCCCTTTCCTTTTTTCCTTTTAATTGTTCACGCACATTTATTAGCGTTTATTACTTTGCTTACGCAATCATAAAAATTAAATAACCCTTTGTTTATTCCGTTTTGTTAATTCTGAGAATCAAAAAAAAAGAAAAAACCTTACCATAGACAAAGTTGTGCATATGTCGAGCAAATTTTTGAAATTCATACCTTTACTCAATTGCGAATAAAAGCGAAACGCGTGCATCGATTTTCATGATCTTTGTCTCATTTTGCTCATAGGTTATGTGACTTTACGTAAAAGTAATAAGATTTGACATTTTTTTTCATTTTGGATTTTTTATGGATTTTTTAAAAAAAAAATTTTAATCTTTAGGCAAAAAATAAGTTTTTTCCTTTATATATTCATTTTTAACTTGGAAACTGTTGCTTGTATAGGAAAACAATATATGAACAGATTAAGGGAATTGTAATTTTAAATTTTTTAAAATTTAATTCAATTAAATCGGGCTAGTGGTTCCCGAGTTATGCCGGACGAAACAAATTAACCAAAAAAAAAATTTTAAAATTAAAAAAAAAAAAATAAAAAAAAAACCAAACGAAAAAAAATTTTTTTATTGCGTTTTTCGAGCTCATGTCAAGGTTATCTACACAGAAAAAATTATCGCATCCCGAGTACATTTTGACTGTTGACTAGTGTTATCGATAGTTCGAATTGTTTAGATTTATATCGCTACACTGCACCGTGGTAACTTACCCTATAATTTTTTTATTTACCATCATAAAATTCTGAAATTTGACATTTTGATATGTGATATTGATATTTCTGATTTTGTTTTTGAAGAAAATGGGCGGGCCATGCCCACGTTTTTCATTATAACTATATTTTTTTTATTTACCATGATAAAATTCTGAACTTTGGCATTGTGACATCATTTCTGATATAAAAAATGGGCGGGCCACACCCAATTTTTTAGTAATGAGGGAATTTTCGTTTGTAATAATATGGATCACTTAAAATGGTTCTAATGAAGATATTGCAAAGAAACTGCAACTTAAGATTAATAGACTTACTTATGATTCCTTGCACTACTAAATGGTGTATAGTCACAACCTCTTCTCCCTCCTGCTCTTTCAGTTTTACTCCAATCAATGTTGGATGTTTTTATTTTTAAATGGTTATTTTTTGGAACACCTAAAACACAAGTAAATACGTACGCGAATTTCACAAACAATATACACAAATGAAGAATGCAACCCAAATTTTCCGAAAATTCTTAATTCTGACAAAGAAATCATGGCCTACTACTTTTTCAAAGTTGCAAATAAAGGTTTTTTTGTTAGAATAATAATGAAGTTGGAACCACTATAAAACCTATATTAAAAAATACATTTTTAAAAAATATGAAATGGTGTTATTTCAGTAGTTATCTTTCATTGGACATCACAATTTATTTAAAAAAAATATGAAAAATTGGACTTTAGGTCGTTTGTTGCCTCTGTGCACTGGTTAAAGTGGCAAAGTCCAAGTTTACGAAAATATCATACATACACGAGTATACCATCCTTTGTTGGATGATTCAAAAACATAATTATAAATTTATCGATAGATATTTTCCAAATATTGAATACTAGATATAGATTTAGATCTATCGTTTTCTATTAGTTTTAATTTATTTTTGATTTTAAGCAAGTCCTTAAAGATATGTATTTCCAAGGCAATTGAAATTAAGAAATGCTTGAAATTAAGAAATGCTACCTGTTTCCAATTTAAATCAGACCACAATAGGCCTACTTCAGATTTAGTTTCGGTGAGATTATAAGCCTAGCATGTGAGGCAACTTAATAGATGATCATGCCATAAGTAGGGTGTGCAAATACATTTCCCTTGTTGTGAAAAGTAACTAAAATTGTATACTTATCATGAATAAACTTTTTGGCATTACAATGTTCGCTTGTTTACAATGAATTTCACATCATGTGCAGAGCTGAAATTCTGTAGGATGTAGTTTTCGCACAAATTACATATATACTTGTTTTGCATATTTACAACAAACGTGCAGTAAGGTGGGTCATGCTACATAAAAGTGAGAATACATCTCACATCTGACACAACGTATAACATATTTACCACTCCCAATACTTACATTCATTCAGTCCCAAACACTTTTAGTTTTCATAGAACAGAGTAATCGATCAAAGAGAAATCTAATTATTGAATAGCTACGAATTTGCAGGTATCGTGTTACATGTTGTTCATCACGTAGTTCCCTGACTTGCATCACATGCAATGCATGTGACAGTCTTGTGTGAGTTATTTCCTATGAATATTTGAAGATGCGGTGTGACGACAATACCCGTAATAGTTGCGAATGAAGTGCGTCATTGGGATGCCGTTCACTTATGTCCGCCCGCGGATGTATCGAGTGAATTTTGCGTCAACATGGAATACTATGAAAATTTTCGCAACAGCAAGAAGAAAGTAAATAACTTGAGTGGATATTTGGTAAACGCATGAAACAGTATAGCAAATATTTACATGCAGTAATGAACCAGATTCGTTAATGTTCCCACCGAAAAAAATTGGATGTTCTTCCGCAGGAAGTACAATTTGCATTATTTCTGCATTTGAGGAAGTCCTCTTGCAGAACTTCCAAAAAAGTTTATAATATGCTAATATCCAGTAACATTGTACGAATAACATTTTCTCAATCGAAAGGGGACGAATTTTTCGTATGTGGTCAGAGAGGTAAGGTGTCCACTTTGTACCCTGAAGGTCTCGGGTTAAAATCGTGACTCGCGGAAATAATAAATTAAACAATCTATATCAATATATATAAAAGAGTTGCGTTACTGACTGGCTGACTTATCATTGACCAGCCAACAGACCAAACGGCTGAAGCCAGGCTCATGAAATTTTCAGTAGTTCCCAAATATGACGTAGACGTCGACTAAGCAAGGATTTTACGAAATTCGTACTTTTAGGGGGTAAAATGGGACAAAAAGGGATTAACATCGAACATTCGTCCTGACTAAACGGCAGTAGCTAGAAACATGAAATTCGGCGTGTTTCTTGCAATGACCATGCAGACGAGCTACAAATAGGGATTTTTTGAAATTTGTACTTTTAAGGGAGGAAAGAGACAAAATGGGATGAAAATTGTACCATTTTAAGCATTGCAGCTAGAATCGTGAAAATCGGTAGTTACATTTCTCTGACAACGTAGACTTGGAATATAAATAGATTTTTCGAAATTTTTACTTATAAGGCGTGAGCGGGACAAAAAGGGATACAAATGGTACCAACTAAAGTATTACAGCTAGAATAGTGAAATTTGGTATGTAAATTCCACTCACCGCATACAAGCGCTTTATAAATGAATTTTTTACTTTTAAGGGGTGAGAGGGACAAAAAGAGATAAAAACAATTAAGAAAAGTCTAAAGTCGGACGGAGCCGACTATATGATACACTCCACTTTCTATCCTATTACAATTCAATTCGGTAAAAAAGTGAAACCGGGCAGGATTTTTACATCCTGTAAATCTATGTGTTTGACAAAAAATGTTAATTCGGAAAGGACATTTGTATGGGGGTATATTGAAACATGGAACGATGTGACCCGCTTTCACCATGTATGTTTATAGGTGAAATATAATATGTAAAGTTTGGCCAAAATCGGTTAAACATTTGGGAGCAACATTTGTATATATAAATAATTTTATATCTAAATCTGAACCGATCTTACCCACTTTCAGCATAGGTGTTTCCGGTTAGATTACACCGTAAGACAAATTTCAATTTTTTTTTAACACATGAGCAAGACCTTATACACGTGAAACTAGAGGCTCTCTGGAGTAAAACTGCGTTTACAGTTTTTCATTCTCTGGTCATTTGTCCTTTTTAGAGGACTTTAAAGTTTTAAAGGACATTTAAATAGAAAAAAATATTTTATATATTTCTACTCATCCTACGATGCTGAGATAAAAAGCAAATGAAAGAGGAGACTCCCCTCGATTTGGCAAAAATATTTGTGTTGTTATATCAGGACAAAAGGACCTTATTCAAGTCCTTTCAAAATTTTGTCCTTTAATATCCTTGAGAATTTCCAACCATTTCATCCAGAAAAAATATATGTTAAGGACATTAATATACGCTAACACGTTGCTGAATTTAATTTTACTCACGTTGTTAGTTTAGTGTACAAATAATTTCAAAATGTACTATAAAAAAATATATATGAATTTTGTATGTCCCTTAAAACTTTAAAGTGCTTTTAAAAGGAGACTAACAAAGTGAGTACAATGAAATTCAGCAACGTGTTAGCGTATATTAATAATCACGTGTATAAGGTCTTGCTCATGTGTTAAAATTAGTGTTGTACAGTGTTATAAGATGTTATGCAGAATTTAAATAAAATCTGGTACAGTATGTGGTTTCTAGAGCGGAAAAAGGCAAATCGGGAGCGACATTTGTATAATGGCTATATCTAAATCTGAACCGATCTTACTCGCTTTCACCATAAGTGTTTCTATTTCGATTATAAGGAGTTGTGCCAAATTTAAAAAAAAAATCGGGTACAATATGTGGTTTCTAGAGCGGAAAAAGTCAAGTCGGGAGCGACATTTGTATGGAGGCTATATCTAAATCTGAACCGATCTTACTCGCTTTCACCATAAGTGTTTCCAGTTCGATTATAAGGCGTTGTGCCAAATGTGAAGAAAATCGGGTACAATATTTAGTTTCTAGAGCGGAAAAAGTCAAATCGGAAGCGACATTTGCATGGGGGCTATATCTAAATCTGAACCGATTTGCTTGCTGATCCACAAAACTTACTTGTGCCAATTTTTGTTAAGATCCGACTATAATTGCGACCTGTAATTTGTACCTTTAAGGGGTGCGCGGGACAAAGAGGGGATAACAATGGTACCAAGTAAAGTATTGCAGCTATAGTTGTGAAATTTGGAGTGTAAATTCCTCTGACAACGTAGAAGTGCAATCTGAATGGATTTTTTAGAAATTTGTACTAATAGGGAGGGTTGAGCGTGACAAAAGGGATAAAAATGGTACCAACTAAAGTATTACAGCTAGAATAGTGAAATTTGGTATGTAAGTTAATCTGACCATATATAAGCGCAGTAAAATTGGATTTATCAAAATTTGTACCTTTAAGGGGTGCGCGGGACAAAAAGGGATAAAAATGGTACCGATTTAAGTATTGCAGCAATAGTTCTGAAATTTGGTGTGCAAATTCCTCTGGCAACGTAGAAGCGAAATATAAATGTTTTCTTTTTTTGAATTTTTTACTTATAAGGGGTGAGCGGGACAAAAGGGATACAAATGGTACCAAATAAATTATTGCAACTGGTATGTAAATTCCTCTGACCATGTATAAGCGCAGTAAAATTGGATTTTAAAAAACATTTGTACCTTTAAGAAGTGCACGGGACGACAAGGGATAAATGTGGTACCAAATAAAGTACATGTTTTTTTAGTGATTTATCAAAAAGTGTATTTTTTTGGGAAAAAGGTGCCAAAAGTTATAAAGTGATCGGCAGCATCTAGAAACATGAGATCGAGGATAAAAAAGATCTGCGATTGTAATTTGTTGTTCAAAACTGGGTAGAAAATGATAAAAAATTATACATCCGAAAGGAGTTCAGCTAAAATAGTGCACATCGACAAGCACATTCCTTTGACTGTGCTATCTAATAGGAGGTTTCCAAATTACTATTTTAGATTTATCTATATCCACCAAAAGAAAATCAAATAAATACTATACAAAAAACAGAGACGGATAAAACAAATAACTGTCTTTTTCGCGTGCGAAGCAGCGGGTACTGCTAGTATATATAAATATTTACATGAAACGTTTTTTCCTAACTTTTTTTGTTGCTGTTTTATGAGCTGCCAGTGTGGTGCAACCCTTTATTAACAGATAACAGTCACAGTAAGACGCACCATAAGTTTCATGATGAGATTCCTGGTACCTTACAATAATTATAAACGAGATTACTGTAATCAAATTAAAATATTTAATAGGCATAACTAAAACAACTTTCTTAGGTTGGCTTCAAAAAAGTCGTGGATGTTTCCGACTAAAGTTAATATTTGATTTGTTTAAGGCTTTATTCCAAAATATTTTGGCTTTATCCGAGATCTAGTCAGATTTTTTAATAACACTAATAGCTGTCTTACTGCCACTATTAAGAAAAATAGGATTTTATAATTTTATATTTTAATTTTTCTTTGTCATTATTAATTAGGATTTGACATTGATCGTGGTATAGCTGGCTTCACACGAATGATAAGGGAGGATTTCTCTCTCACGATTCAGCAGTCTTATGGTATTCCACGTGCAATGAGTAGTGACATTGAAAAGCCGTATCCTTAATTTTTGAGTAAAAATGGAATAACACAAGAAACAATTATTCACATCTCCAATGATTCTCGCGCTTTGAGCAGTTCACCTATCTCACAGAAACTTTTGCATTATCCTTCATAAATTATTTAGAAAATCCCCTTTGTAATACCAAATGCAGACGAAACTAAATGTCAAAACCATTAATTCAACAATCTATAAAACGTTCATTTCGCATTTTTCTAACTTCGCTTCGTAGAATGGAAATGCGTGCAACATTTTTCTTCCTCTTCTTCTTCTCCCAACGAATATGTTGCATTTCTGCGTGCGAGCGAGGATGTGTTGTAACATCCTCAGCGGGTGCGAGTGCACATTGTACATTCACAAAAGTAGTGTTTTTTTTTTAACCAGAGGGGGTGTTATTATAGAAAGGAGCAGCATAAGAGATGATAAAAAATGAACAACAATCTACGTATGTATGTAGGGGGGAATGCGTGCATTTGAATTCGTTCTATTTATAAAAGTCGAAACGATAAAGTGTACTTGGCGATATATTGAAAGGAAATTCCAAACTTTAGCGCAGGCGAGACCATCAATTTCAGTTTAATTTCAATCGTTTTCTCAACTATATAGCATCAAAGATGGGCTCTGTTGATAAATGAATGCGAACTTTTTACGCAACTTTATGTCGAAATGAAAAACTTTGAGGTGCTTCCCACGCAAATAAGGTTACATTTAAATTCGTGCAATTTCTGTAAGGATGTTCGGAATGGTTAATAAAAAATAAATTTCGAAATTTTTGGCTGCATTTACCATGTCCATTTTAGTGTGTGCTAAAAATTAATAGTATTTGTTGTTAATTTAAAAAGACTAGTGTTAGAGAGGCGGGAAAAATTATGAATATTCATTCATACATTTCAGAAAAAATGTACTCTAGTTTATTTAAAATTTCCATAAAGTAAAATGCAGAATAACTCAGCATTATGCAATATTAGGGTGTGTTGATTTTAGATAATTTTCAAAAACTTGTAGTTAAAAAAGTGGATGGTTTTGCCATTCTCAGATATATTTTTATTTTTTTTTTATACCCTTCACCTCCAGGATGGGGGTATATTCACTTTGTCATTCCGTTTGTAACACATTGAAATATTCATCGGAGACCCCATAAAGTAAAGGGTGTTTTTTATTGGGGTATAGAACTTTAAGTTGGCATCACTTATTTAACTGGCGGCCATTTTGTCAGCTGTCAAGTGATTAATATTTAGTTTGGTTTGCCATTTCATCATGAACAGGTTGACAAAAGAACAACGCTTGCAAATCGTGCAAATTTATTTCGAAAGTAATGGTTCAGTTCGCGAAGTTCACCGCAAGCTCCGTCCATATGGTCGACATAATCTTCCATCAGAGCAATTAATTCGGTTAACCATGGATCGTTTTCGCACTACGTTTACTCTATGTGATAATACGCATCCGCAGAGACGTCGAACAGTGCGCACCGAAGAAACAATTGCCGCTGTAGAGCAAAGTGTTGAAGAGGACCCGAATGAATCGATTCGCCACCGTGCACAGCAATTGGAGTGGTTGAAAATTGGACCTGTAGAATTGGCTATATTCGAGCCAGCCGCGGCGGCCACATGCCCGAAATCATATTTAAACATTAATGGCATAAAATTATCCTTCCAATAAAGCCAAATTGATGGACATTAAAACGACTTTCTTGTGTTTTATTTCAATTCGAAGTTCTATACCTCAATAAAAAACACCCTTTATATATATTCTGGGTCGTGGTAAAATTCTAAGATGATATAGCCATGTCCGTCTGTCTGCCTGTTGAAAGCACGATAGCGGCCGAACGAAATGAGCTAGGATGTTCAATTTTTTCCTAAATGTGTCTTATGGTTGTAGATCGGCTGGGATTGAAAGTGGGCGAAATCGGTCCAGAGGGAACATTTTTTCCCTCACAAGGACTGAAAATACCCCTAATATTTAGAGTATTTCAACCTGTTTTTTGAACATTTTAGCTTGTATTTACTTGATATTTGCAATGCGCATTCCCTTTATAGCATAAAAGGGCACCATAGAGTGTTTTTTATTTGTAGGGGGCGAATTGGGACAAAAAGGGATAAAAATGGTACCTATCAAACGATAACAGATAGAAACACGAAATTTTTCGTGTACATTCCTCTAATAGAGTAGGTACATAATATAAAAGTATTTTTTCTAAATTCGTACTTTGAAGGGTTAAATGGGGATAGATGGATAAAAAGAGTACCAACCAAACGGCTGCGCCTAGAATAATGAAATTCGGTGTATATTCCTCTGATTGCGTAGACACATAAAATAAAAGAATTTTTCGAAATTCGTACTTTTAGGGTGTAAAATGGAAAAAGGGGATATAAATGGTACCAAACAAATGGATGCAGCTAGAACCATGAAATTCGCTATATTCATTCCTCCGACTGAATAGTCACGAAAAATTAAAAGGTTTTTCCAAATTCGTACTTTCAAGGGATTCAATGGGAGCAGAGGGATAAAAATGGTACCAACTAAAAGGCTACAACTAAAAGGTGTACATCGCTCTAATTGCATAGACACGTGAAATACATACATAGATTTTCGAAAGTCATACTTTTAAGGGGTAAAATGAAAAAGGGGATAAAAATGTTACCAACAAAGTGGCCGCAGATACAATCATGGAATTCGGTGTATACATTCCTCTGACTGCATAGCCACGTAAACTATTTTTTCCAAATACGTACTTTATTTTGTTGTTGAAGTTGTCTTTACTGCGTACGTGAGATATAAGGTATTTTCAAAATTGTTATACTGAAAATATATTCTCTATCCCCCAATATTTAGTGTATTCATGATTGCTGCCTTATATTTACTTTATGAATTGAATTATTATTTCCATTATATATACATAGTATACAAATATTGGTAGCCTTGGATTATAAATTAAATTTCTGATTTTCATACAGTTATAATTTGTTGCGGACATTTCTCTTGTAGCTTGGAAGCACCACAAAGAAAATAAAAGTTTTAGCGGGCGAAATAGTACAAAAAGGGATAAAATATGGTACCAATCATACGACAACAGCTAGAATCATGAAATTCGGTGTGTACATCCCTCTAATTGCATAGACACGTAAGATAGAGGGATTTTTCTAAATTCGTACTTTTAAGAGATATAATTAAAAAAGAGGTATACAAATGGGACCTACCAAACCGCTAAAGTTGAAATCATGAAATTCGGTGTATACATTCTGACTATGAAGACTCGAAAAAAGGTTTTTTTTTCGAAATTTGTACATTTGGGCGAGAATGGGGATATCTTTAAAATTTATACTTTTCTTATCACTTTGTCTGTATCTGAAAATGCTTCTTTCTAATGGCGACCGACAATCGCCTAATATTTATGCATGTTCACTTTCACAATTACATCATTTTATTTATATATAGTAGTCGATTTTAAACAGTGCACATAAGTATACATTATAGTTTGAAATAGTAATCAATTATAGTAATGTGCATAAAAATATCACAATTTTCGTAGTATGGTACTGTGCTTCAATGTAAAGTCGACATCCTTTAATCTGCTGGTAATACTGTAGAATGCACTCCTTGGTGGAGGGTAGTAGTAGTTTAGCTCGGTAAATCGTCAAAAGAAAAATCGTTTTTTCACATTTTTTTTTTCATATTTAAATTAAAATTATTACAATTATGATTGAATGTATCTTTGTGATTGAAGAATGAGCCCGATCAAATTTTTGTTAAATTTAAGGTAATGATCAGGGCTACAGATGTTACA
The DNA here is from genome assembly GCA_947397865.1 of Polietes domitor. Taxonomy (NCBI): domain Eukaryota; kingdom Metazoa; phylum Arthropoda; class Insecta; order Diptera; family Muscidae; genus Polietes; species Polietes domitor. The sequence goes on along the minus strand of OX377618.1, from coordinate 189,754,957 downwards.
ATCAACCAACAATTTTTTTCTGAAAATTTTAATTTTTGGATTTTTTTTTAATTTAATTTTTTGCAAAGAATCGTTTTTTTTTCATTTTTTTCAAAATTATTTTTTCGAAAAAATTGCATTTTGCGATAAATTTGAGTTATTTCCCAAAACAATGAATTTCAGAAAAAAATTGAGTTTTCGAAAAAAAAAATAATTTTGCGAAATAAAAATAGAGACAAAGAAAAGAAGAAAAAATAATTTTTGGTAAAAAAATTGTCAACAAATTAATTAAAAAATAATAATTCTATTTATTTGATAGATACCAGAAAGAACGTGACAATTTCGCCAATCTTCGAAGGTGAACTAAGTTTGGGAAAAATATTATCATGTGCAAATTTTAAATTAATTCCTTGACTCCTTTCGAGAGTTATCGTGTACATCAGCCAGACGGACGGACATGGCTCAAACATCTTTAAATGTTGTGAAACGCATTTGGTTCAAACATACTTAGACTCTTAAGTCACTCCTTTTCTTCTATTTATCGTGTTAATAATTTACTGAAAAACATCATTCTGAAGATTTTTCAATAAAATTCTGGTTGTTTTTGCAAAAAAAGTTGTAAAAAAAAGAAACCCCTAATTCACCACTTCAAAACTCACACAGTTGCTAAAAAAGCCATCTAAGAACACTACTTTAAAGTTTCAAAAAAAAAAAAATAATCAATGAAATCATAATAAAAGAAATAAAATTGTAAAAACTTTAAAAATCTAACACTATAACATTACACTTTAAGATTTTAAAGGAAATTGAAATTGCCTTCAAAAAAGGTGTAGTACATTAAAATGGGTTAAGTATTTCAGGAGTTGAATGAACACACCCTGTTGAAAATACAGTGTTTTTATACCCTCCACCTCCACGTCCGTCCGTCTGTTGAAAGCACGCTAGCATCTAAACGAAAGGAGCTAGAACGTTCAAATTTTCCATAAATGCGTCTTATACTTGTAGATCGGCTGGGATTGAAACGGGGCGAAATCGGCCCAAAGGGAAAAATTTTTCCCTCATAAGGACTAAAAATAATATTTTAGCGTATTTAAGCATGTTTTTTGAATATGTATGTTTATATTTGCTTGATATTTGATATGCGCATTCTCCTTATAGCAAAAAAGTGCACCATAAAGTGATTCTTATTTGTAGGGGGTGAAATGGGGCAAAAAAGGGATAAAAATGGTACATATTAAACGACAACAGCTAGAAACGCGAAATTCGGTGTGTACATTCCTCTAATTGAGTAGATACATAATATAAAAGTATTTTTTTCAAATTCGTACTTTTAAGGGATAAAATGGGAATAGAGGGATACAAATGGTACCAACCAAACGGCTGTATATAAAGAGTGATTTTTTTGAGGTTAGGATTTTCATGCATTAGTATTTGACAGATCACGTGGGATTTCAGACATGGTGTCAAAGAGAAAGATGCTCAGTATGCTTTGACATTTCATCATGAATAGACTTACTAACGAGCAACGCTTGCAAATCATTGAATTTTATTACCAAAATCAGTGTTCGGTTCGAAATGTGTTTCGCGCTTTACGTCCGATTTATGGTCTACATAATCGACCAAGTGAGCAAACAATTAATGCGATTGTGACCAAGTTTCGCACTCAGTTTACTTTATTGGACATTAAACCAACCACACGAATGCGTACAGTGCGTACAGAAGAGAATATTGCGTCTGTTTCTGAGAGTGTTGCTGAAGACCGTGAAATGTCGATTCGTCGCCGTTCGCAGCAATTGGGTTTGTGTTATTCGACCACATGGAAGATTTTACGCAAAGATCTTGGTGTAAAACCGTATAAAATACAGCTCGTGCAAGAACTGAAGCCAAACGATCTGCTACAACGTCGAATTTTCAGTGAATGGGCCCTAGAAAAGTTGGCAGAAAATCCGCTTTTTTATCGACAAATTTTGTTCAGCGATGAGGCTCATTTCTGGTTGAATGGCTACGTAAATAAACAAAATTGCCGCATTTGGAGTGAAGAGCAACCAGAAGCCGTTCAAGAACTGCCCATGCATCCCGAAAAATGCACTGTTTGGTGTGGTTTGTACGCTGGTGGAATCATTGGACCGTATTTTTTCAAAGATGCTGTTGGACGCAACGTTACGGTGAATGGCGATCGCTATCGTTCGATGCTAACAAACTTTTTGTTGCCAAAAATGGAAGAACTGAACTTGGTTGACATGTGGTTTCAACAAGATGGCGCTACATGCCACACAGCTCGCGATTCTATGGCCATTTTGAGGGAAAACTTCGGAGAACAATTCATCTCAAGAAATGGACCGGTAAGTTGGCCACCAAGATCATGCGATTTGACGCCTTTAGACTATTTTTTGTGGGGCTACGTCAAGTCTAAAGTCTACAGAAATAAGCCAGCAACTATTCCAGCTTTGGAAGACAACATTTCCGAAGAAATTCGGGCTATTCCGGCCGAAATGCTCGAAAAAGTTGCCCAAAATTGGACTTTCCGAATGGACCACCTAAGACGCAGCCGCGGTCAACATTTAAATGAAATTATCTTCAAAAAGTAAATGTCATGGACCAATCTAACGTTTCAAATAAAGAACCGATGAGATTTTGCAAATTTTATGCGTTTTTTTTTTAAAAAAAGTTATCAAGCTCTTAAAAAATAATGAAATTCGGTGTATACATTCCTCTGATTGCATAGACAAGTAAAATACACGGATTTTTTGAAATTCGTACTTTTTGCGGTCAAAGTAGAAAAAGGGGATAAAAATTGTACCAAATTCGTACTTTTTTGGGTTAAAATGAAAAAAAGGGGATAAAAATAGTACCAATCAAATGACCGCAGCTAGAGTCATTAAATTCGGAGTATAGACGAATTTTTCTAAATTCGTACTTTTTGGGGTTAAAATGGAAAAAGGGGCTACAAATAGTACCAACCAAATGACCAAAGCTAGAGTCATGCAATTCGGAATATGCATTCCTCTGACTGCGTAGACACGGAAAATGAAAAGATTTTTCCAAATGCGTACTTTCAAGGGATACAATGGGTACAGAGGGATACAAATAGTACCAACTAAACGACTACAGCTAGAATGATGAAATTCTAATTGCGTAGAAACGTCAAGGGGGTAAAAATGGTACCAACCAAATGGGCGCAGCTGTAATCGTGGAATTCGGTGTATACATTCCTCTGACTGCATAGACACGCAAAATAAAAAGTTTTTTTTTTCAAATTCGTATTTTTCTTTTACGGCAAAAATTGCTTGAATCATGAAGTTAGGTTATTTTGCACTATGTACGTCTGATAATGGATTTTCAAAATTTGTACTTTTGGAATTAAAATAGAATGGAAATACAACCAACTGTAGCATCCACTATCTACCAATATTTATCGTATTTAAGCTTTTTGAAAATTTAAATATAAGAATATTTATTTTTTGATTTGAAATAAATAATGGTTTGAAATAATTAAAATATTATATTTATTTATAAAATTATTTTTTCAATATTTGTATTTGTTTTGGTGTGGCTATATTAAAAAATATATATTTTCCTGTAATATTACTGCACTTTTACGAAAACCGACAACATCTGTGGAATGCAATCCATGGTGGAGGGTATATAAAGTTCGGCCCGGCCGAACTTAACGCCGTTTTTACTTGTTCATTGTTAAACTTGTCATAACTCGTGAACAAATTTCTATTTGTTTAAATACGTATATAATACTTTTATGAGAAGAATACATACACAAACGTTTAAAACAAACGCAGCTATCGAGGTATATCCTCAAAACATAATGAGAACAAATTCCTTATCTTAACCATGAAATAAATCATAGCATTACTTATGCGCTACCCTGTATAATAGGTTATCATAATTATTTGTCTTCATTTACCCTTACATTCGACTCTAAATAAGTAGGTTGGTTTAATAACAATCTTCTGAATATTAGAAACAGTTTATTTGTACATATTGTCAAAAATGTTGAAGAATATGCGGAGGATTTAACATTTTACTAGTAATTTATATAGTGTAACTGGATTAATTAATATCAACAGTTGTCAGCAGTCCTGGGATAAGTACATACGAAGTACTTGGCGTAGTATTTGTCCTAAGTAAACATATCGCCAAATAAGTCACTAAAGTATTTTGAGATTCTTCAGCCAGTCAGTTGAGTAAAAAAAGAAAAGAAAAAAGTTTATTTAAAAAGGCAAATAAATAAAGTATGCATGGACTTGAATTGTAGTGAAAAAAAGACTTGAATATGAACACCAGAAATCAAATTGAAGTTACTTCATTAAACGCCATACGCCAGTACATGTTGACATTTGTTATGCTGCAGCTTCATTAAAATTCAAAACGACTTTTCACACTCAACCGGATGGAAGTTTCATATGTTTACGAGAACACGTCTAAAAAGCATCACATAAAGAATACAGTTCCAACATGCACGCACCGCGAACGGAAACGGGAAACGTTGAGACATTCCAACGTATCCCATGCTTGTAACTGGAAACATGTATCGCGGTCTGATGTATGAGCAAGAAAAAAAGAATAATAATCAAACTGAGAACAACAAGCTAAAAAATGCAATGTGCAGTGAGAAAAATTGTATACCCAAGCAAGTAGAGCGGAGGTTAAGTTAGACCGGGACGAACCTTATAATACCCAGCACCACTAACTTCTTTCCAAAGTATTATGGGAAAGTATCATGAAAGTGTAATTTTCATATCAAATTTCATATTCATTCATCAGTGTGAAATTTGATCTGTCAAGACGTGTTTTCCTTACATCATGCCACCGTCAAAAACTAAATCCGCGAAAAGAGCAAGAATGGTTCTTTCAATTAAAGAAAAAATGGAGCTGATTAATGAATACTCAAAACTGATTAATAAATACTTTTAAAATGTTGTCTGAAAAATATGGAGTTAGCATTCAAACTGTATCCGATTTAATAAAAACAAAGATCGGATTTAAAAATTTTGCTCCGATACTGATTCAATGCTTGGCCTTAAACACAGATATACACTAAAAACATCCGAAAATCCAAAAGTTGATTTCGCAACATATGAATGGTTTCGGCAAGAAAGATTTAAGAGAACTCCAATTTCAGGTAAGTTAACTGAAATCGAGATATTGTATGAACTTAAACTGAAATTTTCTTCTGAACTTCAGGCGAAATGATTGTCGAAAAGGCAAAAATGTTCCATTTGAAGTTAAACATGAATTCAGGGTGCACCTATTCATTTGGTTGGTTGGATAAATTCAAAAAACGTCATGGAATCCGTCGACTGAAATCTACGGGAGAAAAGGAGTGTGCTGATTATGAGTCTGCTACGATGTTTGTGGACGACTTGGATGAAATCATTAAAAACGAACAACTTACAACTGAACAGATCTACAATGCAGACGAAACCAGTCTATTTTGGAGGTGTTTGCCTCAGAGTTCTTTGGCTAGTGGTAATGAATATTCTATTGAAGGGTACAAGGAATCCAAGGAGAGAATCACAGTGCTAGTTTGTTCAAATGGAATAGGAAAATATGTCCATCCAAGAGCTTTAAAAAACGTTGAACACCTTCCTGTGATTTATAAATCTAATAAGAAAGCTTGGGTAACACAATAGCTATTTCTGGAGTGGTTTAATCAAAATTTTGTACCAGAAGCTAAGAAACATCAACGGCGCATCGGTCTCGAAAATAACTGTAAAATACTTTTACTATTAGACAACTGTCCAGCACACCCAGATGTAAATGCTATGATATCTGAAAACGTTACAGTAAAATATCTCCCACCAAATTGCACGTCCTTGATTCAGCCTATGGATCAAGGAGTAATTCGGAGCTTCAAATGTCACTACCGTGTCACTGATCGTTCAAAAACTTGTTGGTGCTAATGACAGACGTGAGTTCGTTAAATCTTTGAATATTAAGACAGCTTTGTGGGCAGCCGCAGCTTCGTGGGACTCTGTAACTCCACAAGTTTTAAAAAGAGTTTGGAATAACTTACTATCTCATAATGAAGATGCTCCAAATAGCCTTGTTGAGATACAAACAGATATAACCATACCGTCTGGATGTTCGATTGATGCTGTCGAAAAGTGGATGGTGTGCGACTCTGATGTCGCTCCGTTTGCTATTATATCTGAAGACGACATCGTAGCCATGGTTACCTAAAGCCAAGAAGATTAGCTTGATTCAAATTCCGAGGAATCAGATGGAGGAAATGCGGACGAAACGCCTACATTGGCTCAGGCAATAGAGGGTAGTAGTATTTTGTTAGGTTTTTTAGAAAACTTTAATTGTCCAAGTATTTCAGAACCAGATAAAATGCAAATATATCGCATACAAACTCATTTGTTGGAAGAACAATCAAAAGCTAAAAGCATAAGACAGACTTCCATAAAAGATTTTTTTAAATAAATGTATGTATTCCTAGAGATATGATAAGTTATTTATAGACGCAGATTTACATGTTTTTGTCAAAAATAAATAAAAATAATAAAATTTATACATGTAAAATTTTACCTCTTTTAACCGTGATTTTCGGTTATCCGTGATTAGCCCGGTCCCGAGCATCACGGTTAATCGAAGTTCAACTGTATTAGTATTTTTCTCACCTCGTATATCAGCCCCACAATATTTTACCTTACGTAGTCTTTTGGTTTTTGAGATAAACGTACTATACAACTTACTTCTTTTGTTGAGTTTCCAAATTTGCACGCTTATTTTGTTAAAAATGTATAGCCTTCTGTTTTTTTTTTCATTAAATTTGTTTATTTATTTTCTTTTTGTGCTTGTGTTTGACAGCCGACTGAAAATTTTATATTCGATTATTGTAACAACTAATTATTGTTTGTGTAATTCACATTCACATGTGGTAGGGTTGTCCAAATTCATTTAATATTTTGTATATTTATGAAAATGATTACTAAATACAACCAACAATATTGTTATAGTTCAATTCCTTCCGATGTTGGGATAATGTTCAATAAGTGATGACAAAAAACCAAGCATTTTTGGTGTAAATTTGATTGTTAGAAATAAATTATTTGTTGTCATCACTAATTATTGATACTAAAGTATTCATTTCTGTGTAAAAATTAGTTGTCACAATTGACGAGCTAATCACAAAATATTTCTATTGTCTTCGATTGATATAGCCAATGTTCTTGCTGTGTTTACTTTCTTTTGGTTATGACCATGTTATTATAGTACATTAAACTAGATATCTATGAAGAATATGGAAATATGTTGTTTACAATAAAAATAGTTGTGATTATATCATTATTTATTGGCTCTGATGGAATTCTAACAATCTCATTCTCTGTGTGAATATATAACTTAATTCTATTGCAAAAGAAATTTCTAATATGTATATAATTTATATATTGTCCTTTGAGACGATAATTTGAATGGAATTATCTTGGGTGTATGATTCAGGGGCGATGAAAGTGTGATTCATTTGAAAATACTTCCATTTTATTGCTGGGAATAAGTGCTAAACTATATTTTTGGAAGTGCTTATGAAAGGCTTCTTTAGATGACAAATATATTTGATTTTAGAAACAGTTTAGTGTGAATTAGCTTGTATGTATGATTTAGGAGTAATGATAATATCATACATTTTGAACTACTTCCAAGTGTTTTTGCTGGGTCAAATATTTTTTTGCTTCAGAATAAAATAAAAATAAGCTCTACAAACTACGCCATTTCCAAGTGTAATTCAGAAAAGATCAATTGTAATTCAGAATTTCCATTTGAAATTCAGAACACATCAGTTTATATTCAGAAATTCCATTTCAAATTCAGAACTCATCACTTGATATTCAGAAATTCCATTTCAAATTCAGAACTCATCACTTGATATTCAGAAATTCCATTTGAAATTCAGAACTCGTCAATTGATATTCAGAAATTCCATTTGAAATACAGAACTCATCCCTTGATATTCAGAAATTCCATTTCAAATTCAGAACTCATCACTTGATATTCAGAAATTCCATTTCAAATTAAGACTTCGTCAATTGATATTCAGAAATTCCATTTGAAATTCAGAACTCATCACTTTATATTCAGAAATTCCATTTGAAATTCAGAACTCATCACTTGATATTCAGAAATTCCATTTGAAATTCAGAACTCATCACTTGATATTCAGAAATTCCATTTGAAATACAGAATTCATCACTTGATATTCAGAAATTCCATTTCAAATTCAGAACTCATCACTTGATATTCAGAAATTCCATTTCAAATTAAGACTTCGTCAATTGATATTCAGAAATTCCATTTGAAATTAAGAACTCGTCAATTGATATTCAGAAATTCCATTTGAAATTCAGAACTCATCACTTGATATTCAGAAATTCCATTTGAAATACAGAACTCATCACTTGATATTCAGAAATTCCATTTCAAATTCAGAACTCATCACTTGATATTCAGAAATTCCATTTCAAATTAAGACTTCGTCAATTGATATTCAGAAATTCTATTTGAAATTAAAAACTCGTCAATTGATATTCAGAAATTCCATTTGAAATTCAGAACTCATCACTTGATATTCAGAAATTCCATTTGAAATTCAGAACTCGTCAATTGATATTCAGAAATTCCATTTGAAATTCAGAACTCATCACTTGATATTCAGAAATTCCATTTGAAATACAGAACTCATCACTTGATATTCAGAAATTCCATTTCAAATTCAGAACTCATCACTTGATATTCAGAAATTCCTTTTGAAATACAGAACTCATCACTTGATATTCAGAAATTCCATTTCAAATTCAGAACTCATCACTTGATATTCAGAAATTCCATTTGAAATTAAGAACTCGTCAATTGATATTCAGAAATTCCATTTGAAATTCAGAACTCGTCAATTGATATTCAGAGATATGGAGGTGCCTCAGTTTGTATACCCTCCACCGTGGTATTATTTATTGTTGCAAGTTTTCGCCATTTCTTCTATTCATACCACACATCTCTTCCATTATCCCTTACAACCTTTGCGACATATACTTTTTCATATTTAATTTCCCATTATTTTGATTAGACTTTTGGGAATCTATGAACTTAAACGTTCATGCGAAATATTCCCTCGCGTTGCGTTCTATGGTTCCACATATCGCGCATGCAAACGCTTGCAAAGGAGTATTCAGAGGGAAACATGATGACAAAGGTGTGAATACTGCAAATGCCTGGTGTTTGGAGTAGTGCAAAAGTGTCAAATACCACAACTGAATGTAGCATTGGAATACCACCACTGCCACTACAAAGCCGCTGCCACCGCCACCGCCACTACCACCATAACGCACAACTACAAAATATACAAGTATGTATTTATTGTCATCGAGTTTGTCGATACATTCATTTGCAATGAATGAGCACAACTACAATGTTTGCGCTTGTCTTGTGGCATTACTTACACGAGTACAGGTAGCTCTAGTACAATGCGAAGTTCGTAATTTGGTCACAAATCGCACAGCAACAATCGAACCAAATCGCTGTGTTAGGATGTCCATACAATTGGAAAATGCCGAGGGTATGAATATATTCTTCTTGAGCAGTCCTGTGTTAGTTCCGCATTCAGCGAGCACTGCCTGTACCAGCATGTATGCGCTGCTTTCGAACGAGTTCGCAATAGCACATTCAAGTTGTTAAATTGCAAAGTGGAATAAGAAGAAGTTGTGTCATTTCGTCCTTTTGGGCGCCTGCCGGATCAGGACATACCTACATAGCAAACATAAGAAGTGGAAGAGCTGAAAACGAAATGAAAAATTTCTATGCAATCAAAAACTCATTGTCATTATGTATCGTACGATATTCTTATATATGTATGTACTATAAACGTATACATATATGCGAATATGTGTGCGTGTTGTATGTTTGTAGGACACTGTCATCGCACTTGGTTGGCAATGCGTATTCTTCCATGGATGCGGATGAATGAATGGTGTGGTTGTTCGCTTGAACGTTTGCTTTATTGCTCGCCTAAGTGTGAACTACGAAGAGGAAGAAGTAGAAGTAGAAAAGCAGAAGAATAAGAAAAAGAAAAAAGTTGTGTGATAACGTACTACAGGATGTTATTTATCTTCATAAATTCGTGCCATTACCAAAGACATATGTACACACCAACAGTCATGCCACCGTGGCATAATGCACAGTGTCAAGATGCTGGTGGAGCGGTTAAATTCGGAAAACCGGCTGATCTGCAGCACTCCTCGGGGATTTCACACATAATAATTGTGTACAGTGAAACCTCCCAACAGTGGACAGTCACGGTCGGCCGACATCTGTACATAGTAAAGAGGTGTCCACTTGTGGGATATTAAATTCATTTGAATATGATGCCTCATTTTCTGATATTTATCCACTGAAGGGGGGGGTCCACTATTGGAAGGTTTAAATGTATATCATTAATTAAGAAATATTGTAAAAACAGAATCTGAAAACTAAAGACTCAAAAATGGATCACATATTTTTAACTAAAGTTTTATTTATTTTGATCCACATTTTAGAGGGGGTGGGGACAATATTTTTTCCTTTTGCACATTCTTATGATGAATCGGCAAAGGAAGCATTGTAATCCTTATATTTTAAGCATTGGATGTGTTCAGCAATATTACTTAAAACATATTACTTTTGTGCAAAAGGGTAAAAAACCACTCCTACAACAGAGCTTTAACGCGTCAAAATGTTTTACAAAAATATATAAAATTCTACTACAAGTCTCGTAATACAGCAAAACTCAACTTAAATCCCAGAAATCAGTCCAAACTTAAATAACTGTATGCACCAGCAATTTCCGATGGATGTTGGTTTTCTAAAATCGAAAAAGACATTAATTTTTTTTTGTATTTTTTTAATTATACCCTCCACCTCCAGGATGGGGGTATACTAACTTTGTCATTCCGTTTTGTCATAAAATTCTAAGACGATCTAGCCATGTCCGTCCGTCCGTCTGTTGAAAGCACGCTAGCATCTAAACGAAAGGAGCAAGAACGTTCAAATTTTCCATAACTGCGTCTTATAGTCGTAGATCGGTTGGGCTTGAAACGGGGCGAAATCGGCCCAAAGGGAAAAATTTTTCCCTCACAAGGACTAAAAATACCCATAATAATCCCTAATTTTTTAGCGTATTTAAGTTTTTTGAAGTTTTGTTGAATATGTCTGTTTATATTTGCTTGATATTTGGTATGCGCATTTCCCTTATAGCAAAAACGTGCAAAAAGGTGATTCTTGTTTGTAGGGGGTGAAATGGGGCAAAAAAGGGATAAAAATGGTACATATTAAACGACAACAGCTAGAAACGCGAAATTCGGTGTGTACATTCCTCTAATTGATTAGATACATAATATACAAATATTTTTTCCAAATTCGTACTTTTAAGGGGTAAAATGGGAACAGAGGGATAAAAATGGTACCAACCAAACGGCTGTACCTAGAATAATGAAATTCGGTGTATACATTCCTCTGACTGTGTAGACACTGAAAATAAACAGCATTTTCGAAATTCGTACTTTTTGTGGTCAAAATAGAAAAAGGGGATAAAAATAGTACCAACCAAATGACCGCAGCTAGAGTCATTCCTCTGACTGTGTAGACACGGAAAATAAACAGATTTTTCGAAATTCACACTTTTTGGGGTAAAAATGGAAAAAGGGGATACAAATAGTACCAACCAAATGACCGCAGCAGAGTCATGAAATTCGGAGTATACACTCCTTTGACTACGTAGACATGAAAAATAAAAGGTTTTTTTTCAAATTCGTACTTTCAAGGGATACAATGGGTACGGAGGGATAAAGATGGTACCAACCAAACGGCTGTACCTAGAATAATGAAATTCGGTGTATACATTCCTCTGATTGCGTAGACACTTAAAATAAACAGATTTTTCGAAATTAGTACTTTCAAGGGATACAATGGTACAGGGGGATAAAAATAGTACCATCTAAACGACTGCAGCTAGAATGATGAAGTTCTATTTGCGTAGAAGTGTCAAGGGGGTAAAAATGGTACCAACCAAATGGGCGCAGCTGGAGTCATGGAATTCGGTGTATACATTCCTCTGACTGCATAGACATGCAAAATAAAGAGGTTTTTTTCCAAATTCGTAATTTTCATTTTACGCAAAAATTGGTTGAATCATGAAGTTAGATTATTTTGCACTATGTACGCCTGATAATGGATTTTCAAAATTTGTACTTTTAGAATTAAAATAGAATGGAAATACAACCAACTGTAGCACCCACTATCTACCAATATTTATGGTATTTAAGCTTTTTGAAAATATATAGATATAAGAATATTTATTTTTTGATTAGAAATAAATAATGGTTTGAAATAATTAAAATATTATATTTATTTATAAAATAATTTTTTCAATATTTGTGTTTGGTTTGGCAATATTAAAAAAAAATATATTTTCCTGTAATATCACTGCATTTCTACGAAAACCAACAACCTCTGTGGAATGCAATCCATGGTGGAGGGTATAAAAGTTCGGCCCGGCCGAACTTAACGCCGTTTTTACTTGCTTTTTATTAAAATTCCGCCGAAGGTAGCTTAAATATTTGTACTCCCACTTTGGAAATATAAGTTCGATAACTCTGGTTTATCGGTTAAATTAAATTACTCGCGATGGTTACAAATATTACTTTCAAATAAAAACAGTGGTTTAGGAACAGTTTTTCCCAAAAAAATCATAAAAGTAGAAAAAAAAACCCGAAAAATTATTAGCTATTAGCTAACATAATAAATAACATATTTATATGTAAAAAATCTATGGATAAATGTAGGAGTTATGATACTAAGAAGGTAGTTTAGAAGAGGAAAGCCTAAATACGTCTTAACGGGACGGAAAATATGATATACTTTATAACAATAGCTAACAACAAATTACGACATTTGAAAGCGAGAAAATTACGATCGATATGCGCTTTAAATTCTTGAAAAAATAAGACAAAATTCAACAACAAAAATTCCAATTGTATCGTTAACTCAACGTCATATATATTTTTGTTGAAAATTTAAACAATTTCTAACAGAAAATTTTATCCGGTTTCGATTGAACTTCTTCGATATCGAATAGCGTGATTTTGATTTAGAAACGTTATTTGCTTATAGGAAAAAATCCCATAAAAATAAAATATCGCAAAAATAATGTTTTTCCATTTTTTATAGTTATTATTATAAAGCAAAAAAATTCGAGAAATACTGACTGATTACTGACTAAATAGGGAATATTTGCAACAGAATTGTTTCAGAAACCCAGATAGAGAAAGTTGAAATAAATGCGACTGACTGTATATATGCTACAAGCGACATTGGTTCTTAATACGCATGCAAAAAATCAGCCGGATCCGTTGGATCCAAAACAATTGCAAATATATTATATTTTTTATTTTTTGGTTTACCGCGCTTTACCGGAATACCCACAGTTTTTGTCGAAAAAGATCGATCTTCCAAAACACATGGACACAATTTAACCCTAGTACAATTTGCTATTTTAGCGAAAAGGGGGCCAAATTGACCCGTATAGAGAGGAGCTGGAGGGTTAAGATCTTCCACAAAAATGTCAATAGGAATTCTCTCAGACAATTTACAATCCAATTTACCATTTACAGTCCCAACCGTCCACAAATTCTGATGAGCATACACACTGGATTTCATAATTCCAATTACAGCCGTTGGGTTGATACCATTTTTATAACTCTTTTCCCATTTCGACTCCAAAAGAACGTCAGAAGAACGAATTTCATGATTCTATCTGCAACCGTTTGGTTGGTAAATTTGAAACATATTATTAGTTCTGTTACTATTTTATTCGTCACACATGTATGAATGTATAATTTCAAACCACTTGTTGATATTTACATTCATACAACCTGTTAATATTCATAATGCCACATGTTGATATTTACTTTACTTGTTCAATATTGTATCTAAATTTGTATTTAAAAAGCAGATCAGTTGCTCTGAAAAATGAATTCACATCGAAGCATTTCACAGCGAGCATTTGTAGTTATAAGCGACGCGACAGTTCCTTCTAAATAAAGAGTGAAAAGTATTTTATAAAACCTTCCAGCTGTTTCCTTTCATGAAACCATACAATCTTAGGAACAAGATTGTTTCAAATTTACAAATTTCGAAATATTCTTTTATGTTCCGCGACTACACAGTAAAAATTTCATTATTTCAACTTTAGCTTTGGTACAATCCCTCTTTATCCTTAAAAGTACTAAATATCTCTTTATTTGTTAAGTAGTCTACGCATATGTACTCAAGCGAACTCGACTTCTGGAAACCGACAATAATTTTGTAAATAATTACGCTAAGCATCTTATTCTTTTATTTCGAAGATGGTATTTATAAAAAATATGCTAAGGTTTGTGTCTACGACATTAGTATTATTATTAAAAACATAATGCGATCTTGGGGTTACCATGATTTTGAAAAATATGTATTCGTAATTTATATCGATTTCACTCCGAAGTGTCTGTTATATCTAGTTTGAAATACTGAGACATTTGACTAGATCTCTAAATCTTGTTAATATCGTGCATGGTTTCTAATTGGCTAGTGAATCGCCAACACCGCTATCGCCCTAGACACGTTTCTTCTAGTTTGGTTTAGAAGGTCTCTGGTACATTTTTATAACCTCCACCTCCAGGATGGGGGTCGACCTGAGACCCTATAAAGTATATATATTCTTGATCGTCATAAAATTCTAAGACGATCTAGCCATGTCCTTCCGTCCGTCCGTCTGTTGAAAGCACGCTAGCATCTAAACGAATTGAGCTAGAACGTCCAAATTTTGCATAAATGCGTCTCATAGTCGTAGATCGGTTGGGATTGAAACGGGGCGAAATCGACCCAAAGGGAAAAAATTTTCCCTCACAAGGACTAAAAACACCCGTAACAATCCCTAATATTTTAGCATATTTAAGCATGTTTTTTGAATATGTCTGTTTACATTTGCTTGATATTTGGTATGTGCAATCCCCTTATAGCAAAAACGTGCTCCATAAAGTGATTCTTATTTGTAGGGGGTGAAATGGGGCAAAAAAGGGATAAAAATGGTACATATTAAACGACAACAGCTAGAAACACGAAATTCGGTGTGTACATTCCTCTAATTGAGTAGATACATAATATAATAGTATTTTTTCCAAATTCGTACTTTTAAGGGGTAAAATGGGAATAGAGGGATAAAAATGGTACCAACCAACCGGCTGTACTTAGAATAATGAAATTCGGAGTATATATTCCTCTGACTGCGTAGACACGGAAAATAGACGACTTTTTCGAAATTCGTACTTTTTGGGGTTAAAATGGAAAAAGGGGATACAAATAGTACCAACCAAATGACCGCAGCAAGAATCATGAAATTCGGAGTATACATTCCTCTGACTGCGTAGACACGGAAAATAAACGGATTTTTCGAAATTCGTACTTTCAAGGGATACAATGGTACAGAGGGATAAAAATAGTACCAACTAAACGACTACTGCTAGAATGATGAAATTCTAATTGCGTAGAAACGTCAAGGGGGTAAAAATGGTACCAACCAAATGGGCGCAGCTGGAATCAGGGAATTCGGTGTATACAAAACAAAAGTAACAAAAAGTTTTTTCCAAATTCGTACTTTTTCGTTTACGGCAAAAATTGGTTGAATCTTGAAGTTAGGTTATTTTGCACTATGTACGCCTGATAATGGATTTTCAAAATTTGTACTTTTGGAATTAAAATATAATGGAAATACATCCAACTGTAGCACACACTATCTACCAATATTTATGACATTTAAGCTTATTGAAAATATAAATATAAGAATATTTATTTTTTGATTTGAAATAACTAATGGTTTGAAATAATTAAAATATTATATTTATTTATTATTATATTTATTTATTTGTTTTGGTTTGGCTCTATTAAAAAATTTATATTTTCCTGTAATGCACTTCTACGAAAGCCGACAACCTCTGTGGAATGCAATCCATGGTGGAGGGTATATAAAGTTCGGCCCGACCGAACTTAACGCCGTTTTTACTTGTTTGTTATATTAAGGACAGGTCTGTCTGGATAGTTAACAAGTCTCTAAGTTTTTCCACTTGAAATTAGCTCCATCTGGGTAGTGCATGCGCTTTTGACAGACCCTATCGGTGTTGCAACCGTAAGGGGTACTTAAAGTAGATCCCACAGTCGCCAACTTCTGTTCTTTCGTTACCATAAAAGTCTCTGTGTAGAGCGATCCACATAAGATCGACTTCAGACAGTTCAACTCAGTCTGGACACTGACCTACTAATGTAGATGTTATGCAGTTAGATTTAAAAGACTCGGAACTGAATCATAATTTTCGCAATATAATAGCAGCTAGGACACATTCTAATAGAATATCTGCTAATAAAATGTGAAAGTAAATATCTTAGGACATCTGTACTTAAAATATTAGGTATTCATTATAAATGAGTAGGATGTAGGTATCGCAAATAATGCTGTTAGAATTTCCTCCGAACACTGTGCTATAGTATTATGTATCTCTAAGAACTTTTGTTGTAAACTTCATTACATACATAGAATAAAAACAAGATGATGAGGAGGTAGACGCCAAAGCGAAAAAAGTTATATAAATACAATATAATAAACTTTTATTTTATAATGGCCAAATAATAGACCAAGAAAACACAGCCACTCACACAGTTACAGACATATGAATACATAAACGAATGGCTGGGTTGAAATCAAAGAACAAAAATATTATATTTTGAATTTAGCACGACTTGTTGTTTGTTGTTCGAAACAATCATAAATAAAAGTATTCGCCATTAGCACTGTCATTATTCAGGACATTATTGTAAATGTTATGATAGTCTGCGTGTTGTTGTTTACCAGCAGTTTGTTCGGTGGTCAGTGAGTGGTTTTTGATCAGTTGGAAGACTCTTTGCTGTATGTATTTGAAATATGGGGTGGTGTTTATGAAACAAATATAATGGATGCTTCGAGATGATATGATGCAAACTCTGAAAGTGAATGGGTATTCAGTAAAGATATTTAGAATTATACTATACCTAGAGCTATCAAAAAGTTAAAATCCTAATGGCTTATCCGTATCAAGAGTACACTGTTTGGTATCTTATTTGAGCATGGAATGCCCAATTCGTTCGAAAGTACCACACATATTATGTTGACTTTCGAGAACAATGACCAAATGATGGTCATTCGGCTTTAACTCCTTTGTCAGCTGACTCATAAAAGTGTAGGTCGAGATTTTTACTTTCATAAAGTGCAGTTTGATGTACATATATATATGACGTGGTTAATCATGTACTTAAGTTATGTACTTGCAAGTACGCACCTTATGGTAAAGACTTCATCACCAGGGTCAATGCTGAAAATTACACAAAAAGCTCGCCGAGGCAGATACAAGCCGAGCGATTTTCAGCCGACAAGCCGCCGCCGCATGTTTCTGCACGAGCCGCGCCGCCGCTGAGTTCATCGGCTCACATCGACTTCAACCACGCCACCGTTTTCATCGACTTATATCGACATAAACCACGCCGCCGAGGTTTGAGTTCGAGTCGGAGTTCTAACTCACTCACATATTAAATTATGGAAACATTGGGTATTATTAACGAATATTGAATTAAAGGGTGATTTTTTAGCTATTATCTTTTTGGCAACACTGGTTTAAACATCTGGCGCACGTTTCGTGTTTTGTTTCACTGTCAAACATCTTCAGTTTGGTCTATAATTTAACCATGAAATAAAATCCTCTTACAAACGAACAACGCTTGCAAATTATTGAATTTTATTATAAAAATGCGTGCTATCTTAAGAAAGTTCATCGCGCGCTTCCACTTTATGCTCAGTTTAATCGACCCTCTGAAGCGGCTATTCGGGCTATTGTGACTAAATTTCGCACCAATTTACAGTGTTGGACATTAAACCACCAACACGCTTACGTAGAGTGCGAACTGAAGAAAATATCGCAGCTGTATCGGCCAGTGTTAATGATGATCATCGATTCGTCGCCGTTCGCAGCAATTGAGCCTTTGTTACTCAAAAACGTGGAAATGCCAAAATTTGACTAAGCGGATGGACCATTTGAAGCGCAGTCTAGGTCAACATTTGAATTTTTTCTGAATTTTATGTGTTTTTTTTTAACTTTCATATAGCTTTTAAAAAATCACCCTTTACTTACCAAAAAATAAAAGAAAGTGTATTAAAAACCAATACAAATTGTTCCTTCCATTTTCCCAAAATTGTCAAATAATTAGGGTTGATCGAATGACAGAACCAGCCGAAAAAAACAGTCAAAACCGCCGCCGCCGATAATTATGGGTCGGCTTGTAACTCTGGCCCGAGGAGGGGTTAACTGTAAATCCGTCCCTCCCCATTTTTGTCCGAAGCATACCCTATGTCCAAAATTTTTTTTTGTAATTTTAAATTTATTGAGGCTTTTTTGAAATCATGTTTGTTTTATATAAAAATATATAATGGATTTTCTTAAAACTATAATGTATTGATTTAATTACAGTTAAAAAATTTCAGCATCTTGCTTTATCTTAAATCGTAAAAAAAAACTTTTTTAAGTCTAATGTATGATCGACCCGCAATATTAGACCATCTATTATCAACCCTAATTATCACATTATTGTACATATTTTTATTTTTCATTTTTTTTATGAAAGGAAAGGAAAGGCCCGGAGTCTAGAGGGAAGGCATATAGACTACTTACTGCATACAAAAACTAAATTTTTATAAAATTTTACCTCCAGAAGGACAAACGTATGACAATATATTTTTAACCCCAACATTTTCTCCAATTATACCTACTCTCTATCTTCAACCCTCAAGGTTATACCAGCACTCTACAGAGTAGGTAAGTTGAAGGAGTGAATTAAGACCCTAAGTAAATTTGGACCATATGGTTTCATGACTTTTTAAGCTGTTTGCGCTATGTACGTCCGTCCGTTCGTCTGAAGTCTGAAATCCGTTATGACGTTAAAATTAATCATGTTTTTACATTTGCTTTATGAATGTGTTTAAAAAGTTTTCTTGATTTAGGATATATCATGTTATCAAATTCCATTCAAATTCGACGTTTATAACATTTTTCTTCCCAAGTTATCACGCAGAAATAAGATTGAAATAGGGAACATGCTGGCTGTAAAGTCAAATATTGTGAAAAGTATTTTTAGAAGAAGTAAGTAAGTTTCAGTCGGTTAAACCGACTTATATATACCCTCACTGTCAAGCATTTGTTTGGGATTTTTGGAACTCTTAAATTACTCGAACTACTTAGGTCAGAAATGGATTTCAGAGACCTGTTTATATATTATAAAGGATTTAATATTACTTAAGATAGTGACAATTGCGTGGGAAGTACTAGAGGGGTGTGGCAAAAGCATACATATTTTATACGTTTAATTTGATTATAAAAACATTCTCAAATATAAAATTTCAAATGATTTCGGTTGTCCGCATGGAAGATATTATTATTTTAACCATTGCTTATGCCAATTTGTGCAGGAGGTACGAGAAGGTATGTGGCAATATCGCCTGTATTGTAGGAGGGTATAACAACTATAAAACCATTATCAAATATAAAATTTCAGAGTATTACGTTCATTGGATTATGGGCTATTTGTATGGGAGGTACCAGAAGGGGCGTGGCAATTTCGCCCATCTTCGAATTTAAACTAAGTTTGAGAAAAATATTACCATGTGCAAAGTTTGAATCGAGAGTTATCGTCTGCACCAACCAGCCAGACGGACGGACAGACATTGCTCAAACACCTTAAAAAGTATTGAAACGGATTTGTTCCAAACATAGTTAGGGCCTTAAGTCACTCCTTCAATGTGTTATACTTTTTTCTGTCCCAAATGATATATGAGTCATTCCATGCCATTTATAAAGGGTGATTTTTTATAAGCTATAGGAAAGTTTTTCAAAAAAAAACACATAAAATTCAGAAAAATGCATGAAATCTTTATTTGAATCGATAGTATGGTCCATATAATTTAATGTTTGAAGATTATTTCATGCAAATGTTGACCTTGACTGCGTCTCAAATGGTCCATCCGCTTAGTCCAATTTTGGCATTTCCACGTTTTTGAGTAACAGAGGCCCAATTGCTGCCAACGGCGACGAATCGATAATTGATGGTCATCATTAACACTGGCCGATACAGCGGCGATATTTTCTTCAGTTCGCACTCTACGTAAGCGTGTTGGTGGTTTAATGTCCAACAATGTAAATTTGGTGCGAAATTTAGTCACAATAGCCCGAATAGCCGCTTCAGTGGGTCGATTAAAATGACCATAAAATGTAAGCGCGCGATGAACTTTCATAACAGAGCATGCATTTCGACAATAAAATTCAATAATTTGCAAGCGTTGTTCGTTTGTAAGACGATTCATGGTTAAATTATAGACCAAACTGAAGATGTTTGACAGTGAAACAAACCACGAAGCGTGCGTCAGCCAGTGTTACCAAAAAGATAATAGCTAAAAACTCGCCCTTTATATTTGTCATTACCTACTTTTTCTTATATTCACATGTCAAGCGGTCAAAAACCGTACCCCTTGGCATGGAATGACTGATATGTATAAATTTCCGCATGCACACATATATCAATTAAAAGAAGACCAATAAAGTCAGAGTTAAAAATCTTCTCAAAAGAATATTTACTTTACATATGAAACCAGTCGCCCGTAATCCTGACGATTCAAACTATTTTACAAACATTCAAACTATTTTTCTGTATAATAGAAATGAAATAATGTTCGTTGGTAATCGCATCACTTGAGAACGTCTGAACAGATTTGGCTGATCTTTATTACTACCACTGTTCGTGGTAGTCCGAACTGGGTTTTAAGATGAAAAAACTTTTGGATAAATGACCGCAGAATAGGAATATTTAAAAAAAACTTAAAGTGCCTTTTTCTGTAGAATTTTTGATTGAACTCAGGGCTATAAGTCCCAATTCAAGCAATGGATATGCGAAATTCTTTTTGTGATATGTTCGTTATGATTCTACGAAAGTTTTCGGAAGACAAAAAATCAGATAATTATAAAGAAAAATCCGAAAATTCGGACAAAATGCAAAAAATATTTATATTTTATGCACTTCTTGTCAGAGCTGACGATATGAACGACATATTTTGTGGATTCATTTTTATTTGGTTCATAATACCAGTTCGTAATCAGTCATAAAATTATAACACTCTATCCTGAAATCATTTAATTTAATTGTCTATCTTTACGAAATATTAGAAATAAAAAATGTTCAAACACTCAACGTAAATGAACTGCTCACGTCAATGTCAAATTTACAGTGGACATTTATCTTCATTATAGTTTTAAGACTGTCGATAATAAATGTAATCGCACAATTTTAAATAGAGTTAAGTCCAGTCACCATCTTATAGCCCAGTATATTCATGATTTATAATTTGACTTATGCCAATTTTTCTATTTTTTGGTTTTTTTCTGACAGTGAGACGTCCTTGGGGTCTGTTTCTGGATGACGAATCACTCATTGTAAAGGGTGATTTTTTAAGAGCTTGATAACTTTTTAAAAAAAAAAACGCATAAAATTTGCAAAATCTCATCGGTTCTTTATTTGAAACGTTAGATTGGTCCATGACATTTACTTTTTGAAGATAATTTCATTTAAATGTTGACCGCGGCTGCGTCTTAGGTGGTCCATCCGCTTAGTCCAATTTTGGCATTTCCACGTTTTTGAGTAACAGAGACCCAATTGGTGCGAACGGCGACGAATCGAAAATTGGTGGTCATCATTAACACTGGCCGATACAGCTGCGATATTTTCTTCAGTTCGCACTCTACGTAAGCGTGTTGGTGGAAGACAAAACGAACGAAAATAAATGTCAAAACTAGACGATCAGAAAAACCCATTCGTCTACATTCAAGAATGGAAAAATGACTGAAATACATGGTTTATTATTAGTAAATTTAATTTTCTTTCACAAAACACCAATTATACATACATACACACTTACATATGTATATTAGAGTGGCTTCTTTTGTGAGGAAGGAAAAAATGTTGTAGATGTTCCCGACTAAAATGAAAGATTGGTTTGTTTTATGTGTTCTCCCAAAATATTTCGCTTTTATCATTGTCCGTTCGTGAGCTGGACGCTTTCAACATAACCTCTATATATTTTCTTTTTTTCTTCACTATAAGAATGGTGTTCAGAAAAACACCACTAGAAATTAAAATCCGACCCGAGCCTTATCAAACCATATTAAAAACTTGCAATATGACCCAATATAAAGGCCAGATTTATACTATTTTAGTGCAATTTTTGATGTATTTATTATAAATACCGCAATAACTTCCACATTTTCAGTTCGATTTATGTTTTTAGGGTCTCCTTGGAGAGGTATTGATAACCAATTGCCCATTAAGGGCCCCAAATTTGTTTCTTACTGTTAATACTCAGTGGGTTAAATGTGAAGTAAGAACTGAAATATGGGGTTATTTCCATCGTAAACACATTCTAGTCTTATATAAAGCTAATTTTTGGAAAGAAATTCAACCATTTCAAAGTTTGCTCCCTTAAAAAATAAAACATGAATAATCTACATAAACTTTATAAAGGGGTAAAATTTAAATGGTTGTTAATCTTAAATTAATATAGATAGACGCATGCAATTTAAAGTATATTTAGCAGATGTTCTTCTCTTTTATTTGATACCCATATCGCCATTGTATGATACGCAAAAGTACGAAACTAAATTATTGAAACATTTACATTCTTTGGAAATTAAAAGTCCTGTAAAAAAGACAAACGACCACGAAATAAAAAACTGAGTATGAGTTTTCCTATTAGTGACCTATAGTTTCACTTCTATATAATCTCGTTCTTGGGAGGGAAATCATGTCGCACGGTTTTATTGTAACATCTTATGTGAAGTTTTCCTCCCAATTTATGCATTGAAAGACCAACATTTCAGATGTAAATTTTCAAGAATTAGCTTTTTGTAAGACTAGAATGTGTTTAAGATGCAAATAATCCAATATTTAACCCACTGAGAACCAACAGTAAGAAAAAAATGGTCGGCCCTTAATGGGTTAGGAAGTTCTAAAAATTGGAATTGGTGATCAATACCTCTTCAACGATCCAACAAAAACACAAATCGAACTAAAAATATGGAAGTTATTGCGGTTTTTATAAAAAATGCAACAAAAATGTTAAAATTCTACCATCTATTCTTGATTCAAATGCAAGTTTTTGATATGGTTTGATAAGGATCCGTCCAGATTTTAATTTCTAGCAGGTTTTTGTCTAAATACAATTCTCACCGTGAATTTTATTCAAGAAAAACCTGATTTATAGAGGTTATTTTGAACGGACAATGATAAAAGCGAAATATTTTGGGAGAACACATAAAACAAACATTTTAGTCGGGAACATCCACTACTTTTATTTTGAAGCTACTCTAATGTATATATGTTAATGTGTTTAGGGCAATTTATTTTTCGTGGGGTCGAACTGTGGGATAAAAAGGAGGAAAAGAATGAATACCAAACGTCACGAAATATTGAGACCCAATTTGGCCCATTTAATTTTACACCGTCGTGGTGGTCGTCCTCAAGGACAAGCAATGGATAGCTGACGAAGATGACAATTTCAAATTGCCCACTCAATACCAGACCTCTTTTAAATTTAATCCATCAAATGTGTGCGTTTTTATTACGATTGTCTTGAAAGTATTCGTTGGCTGCAGGAACTTTATGTTGTTTCACAATGTCCGGGCATTTGATGATTGGCGTTAGGATCCGATTGTTTCAGGTTCGCAGTACGAAAATTGGAAGTATTGGATATATCGGGGACAAGCTGTACCGCAAGGGCTTTGTCATGCCTATATCGCCTGAATAACTTGAAGCTAGGTCAACAATGAGTTTGACCTATCATGCGCTATGCTGGAGGAAGCTCTTCCCAAACTGATGATTGTGATCCTTATACAATTTAAAGTATAATTTGTAGTCTTTCTCTCTATAATAAGCATTTACACAATCTTTTTTTTTTTTTATTTTGTAAACAAATCACTTTTTGGGCAGGTGATTAGGGCTACCACCTTTTCCACATAAATCTATATTTTTCTGTGAATAAAATTAACAAAGAATGGTAAAAAAATCTTGATGGCAATATTGTTGATTGACAAATGAACGAAAGCTTTTATAATTTCAAATCAATTTCGTCATGTATCATTCGTTCGTGTAGAAATTCAATCGTCATCCGGAAACACACCCTTAATCAAGGCGTATTGATAAAGGTGATAGCAGGAGCCCAGCTGACTGAAATTTTTTTCATTCAAAAGTAACCGAAACTGTCAAATCCCATATATTTGGCTTTGACATTATGGCTCGCCATTCAAAAAATTACTTGTATTTTGTTGTTGCCGAATTTGTTGTTGTTCTAGTGCTATCACCTGTATAAATCAGAGCTGTTAAATTTCGATAACGATTAGTAATCAATTACATTACTTTTTAAAAAGAATCGTAATGATTATATAATCCACTATTCAACAATTTCTGATTACTAATTGATTACGATTACAAATAATCAAAAAATAATCAGGATTACTTGCGATTACTGAAAAATAATCAAAAATGAGTTCGACTACTTTAAAAGATTACTATTGATTACTTTTGACTATTTTAGATTACTTTTGATTTTTTGTGATTACTTTTGATTATTTTTGATTTTTTGTGATTACACACACACACCTGTATTTTCAAAAAGCTCTCTGAAGGATTTCTTTTCCAGAATGGAAAGGGGCAATGAGGAGTCAATAATTGCGTGTATCAGTTTACCATCAAAAACGGATTGCGCTGTACAGCCTTCAGGACAACCTGCCTTATAACGTTTGTATTTTTTAAAAATTTCATTATGCTTGACTCGCAAATGTTTAATAAAATTGGACGTCACTACAACTTCCTCTTAACTCTCGATGACATGCAACACACCTAGCAGAAGTTATCTTATCTGAAATCTAAAAATAATAATTGCCTATTTGAGCAATGGTTTCATGATACGTTCGTTCCTGAGTTGACATTAAAAATCTAATTAAAAAAAATTTTATTTTTAGGTCAGGGTTTTGTGTGTGTGCGAATATTATTCCTCTTTCAGCTCTCAAGATTTGTCAGCTCTTAATATTTTGTTCCTTTTGGTCCTGACCTCCTATAGGCCCCTGTTTCCAAAAAAAAGCCCCTTACCCTTTAACAAATATAACAGTCAAGTGTTTTCCACTAAATTGTACCGAACTTGTTCAGCCAATGAACCAAAATGTCATAAGCACAACAAAGTTGCACTATAAAAAAAGCCTCTTAGCACAGAGAAGTGAAAGCTCAGATATAAAATAAAAATCAAAGCGTATTCATTACGTAATGCAGTTTGTCTTCTTGCAAATTAATCTTAAAAACTTAATTACACTTTTTGTACGTCTGTGTAAAATTCAGCTTTGAAAATTATTTTTCGTGCATCAGACGGAGTGTGTTTTTTGAGGGCCCCTCCTGCTTCTTTATTTGATAGCCTTATTCTCTTGTTTGTAGAAGGATTAAAGTCCGGATCCTCAGTACTGTCGTCCGCGGAAAAATCGCTTTCGAAAATATTTTGAGACATTTTCACCTATAATTTAATTTTTTTAATTTTATTTATATTGAATTGGAATTTGTACTTCCGTTATCTTTCGGTTTTAGCTGGCAAAAGAACGAGAACAGAAAAAATCAAATCTGACATATATTGAAAAGTCAAAAGTTTTGACAAACAGACTACTATGACTCTCATACCGATTTCGCGAGCTGCCATACTGAAATAATCTTAAGTAATAGTTTGCTTAATTCAGATTTTCAATTATTTAGCGGATTCACCCAAACTTAACTTTGTATAGTTTTTTTTCAATAAATGTAATGTACAAGATTCCTTTAAAAATAATCAAAAGTAATCACAAAAAATCAAAAATAATCAAAAGTAATCTAAAATAGTCAAAAGTAATCAAAAGTAATCTTTTAAAGTAGTCGAACTCATTTTTGATTATTTTTCAGTAATCGAAAGTAATCCTGATTATTTTTTGATTACTTGTAATCGTAATCAATTACTAATCGTATAAAACTGAATGTAATCGTATTGTAATCATTACTTCTACTTTAAAAAAAAAGTAATATAATTACTAATGATTACGATTACTAATCATTACTTAACAGCTCTGGTATAAATACGTCTTGCCCTTAATGTACTTTCGATGGTTGATAGTCTCGACAAAATTATTGTTGCCAATACTTTGTTGCCAGTACTTTGTTTAAGAAAATTTGATCTAAATTTGAGTACGAATGTGACGAAATTTTGGGACCGTTTTTTTCAACATTCTGTGTGATACCAACAACCTCAATCCTACTGATTGGAACATTTACAAGAGAACGTATAACTAAGGAAACGAGTGGTTTCTGTTCTTTGCTTTAAAATGTACAAGGACATCAAACCGACATAATCTTTTTTGGAGAACGAAAAAATAACGCCAAAAGTTATGTTTCTTAGTGCGTCTTCCACACAGGCTGTGATGTGCGAATATGATTCAGATCTTTGTTTGGAAAACATAAACTTTGTGTTTGAGTTCTCTTCCTATCGGCAAATTCGGGTTGTTGCGTAGCTCGCTCTGTCATTATGTTGTTTGTCACAACAACAGCAACAGCAACAAGAAAAGTTGTTCTTAACAAAATCATATTTTTTATGGTTGTAATCGTTGTATGTGTATCTTATTGACACTTTCAGCAATTTTATGCCTCCACACGTCAACCAAACCCCATCCCCCCCTCCTTCTCGACCACCACCCCAATAACAGACGCATTCTTGTGCCGAGCTCAGAGTCTTGTTTCCGAATTCCTTGGAAATATTTGTTGTTGTTGGTGCTGTTGCTACTGCTACTGGATGGCAACTTCCTTCCTTCCTACTGGCCCCAACTATGGTGGATGTGTCACTTGCTGTTGCGAGTTGCCACGCAATGTTTTAAGTTCTTTGTGAAATAAGAAGAAAAAAAGTGAAACTTTTAAGTAATTTCATGTTCACAAAGAATCTTGATAATTTTCGTTAAAGAAGGGAAAAAAGTAGCAGCAGGCAAAGCAAGTAGCAGGACGAGCAAACTGAATGAGGAGGAGTGGGATGAGGAGCAGAAAGTACTTAAAAACTTTCGTTTGCCAACCAACATCTTATGTTAAGTTACTTGTTGGCAGCAGGCTACCCACACACCCCCGTGTGCTCTGCTGGCTTCATCCTGTGCAGATTGTCTTTGATGCCCACATAAAATGATTTTCTTTCCAGTCTTACTTAACTCTCTGTGCATTGTAATTGTTATATATGAGGCTGTGGGTTGCGTTGAACCCTGCTCAGGGGTTTCGTGTATGAGCTTCTGGTCTATTTGTAGTCATCTTCCAGCCATTACAATCTACTTAGGCATTTAAGTTATAAAGTCATTTCGTACCGGGCGAACGAACGGCTGCGCTGGCTGGGTGGGTTGGTTAAGTACATTTGTCTGCTGTTGTGGGTTTCTTTTTTCGCTTCGTCGTCGTTTGGTCGTTTCGATTTGGTGGAATGTCTGTGACTTCCGTATGCCAGTGACATAGATAGGCCAACTTGACAACAATCAGAATTTATGGCTGTTTTTACTAGTTCGCATTCCGATGTACATAAATACATTATCTTGCCCGGGGTATATCTAAGTATTGGTTAACTGCCACGGCAAAATGACTAGAAACATTTTGTTGCCACCATTTTCCACCCAGACTCCTCCCATCCTCCTCCTCCGTCATTATCATAGCCACCACCACCACAAATTGTGTCCTTGTCATCATCCTCATCCTACCAGACGATACCCCCTCAACATCATCAACATAACCATTTGTAATCGCGTCATATTGGTTTCTAAGTATGATTCCATTTGCAAATTAACACATTCCAGAATAATTTGAAGCAATTGATAATACCCACTTTAAGTTTTAGTGCCTCATTCCAGCAGCACTGATACAAACTGCTGGAATGTCGAAGGAATGTTTTAAATTAAATTCTGCGAAAGATTTAAATCGCATTAGCGTCGAACAATTAATATCATTAGGCTTAGCAAACTTCGATAGGTAGCTGGAAATACGTGGACTGCAATAAGCGGGAAAGGTGAATGAAATCGAAAAGAAGTCCACTGTCCTCGGTGAAAGATTTCAAGAAATATTTAAGGTTTTTCCTTGAGAGGAAAGCCTATCAGGAAATTCCTTCCCTGAGAAGGAAGAGAAGCTTCAGAAAACCGCTCTTAAATATTAATGTCCCAAATTATCCACTTCTTTGTGTGGAGATAGACAGCTATCTATCTCTAACCGGAGATGTTTAAAAATTGACTTTAAAGTCTTAAATAAAACACCCCTTACTTTGTTATGAAAAACTCCATTTCTCCATGACAAACTAAACACCACATAGGAGTGCATTAGTACGAGTATATGTACAGGAATCACACACGTCCCTTCTTCTTTGTTGTGGCTTTCTGTTATTGTTGCTCGTCCCCGTCTTTGCCAATATCACACTGTACCGAGAATTACGGACTATTCTCTTACAATGTATTGAATGTCGAATATGATGAATGTCCAGGGAGTTGTTTCTGTCCATGTGGTGAAGCATGTCCAATGCAACAATGAGGAAACCCTCAACAATGCCAACAAACATGGATCAGGCATCAGCAGAGACCACAAATACTTGAATCGACCACATACGACAAAATAGCTGGACAACTTTGTATGTTGTGACATATGTGCAATAGAGTGGGACACGATAGATGCAATACATTTTAAACAAGTAAGAAAAGGCTAAAGTCGGGTGGGGCCGACTATATGATACACTCCACCTTCTATCCGAAAACAATTCAACTCCGTAAAAAAGTGAAAACGGGAAGAATTTTTGTATGTTTCCTAATCATAGGCTAATATTAACTGGTCCACTTTGTCAAATCGTTTTCTGGTGCGGAAAAAGTCTATCCGAAATTTGTATGGGAAATTTTTGGGGCGAAATTTGTATGGGAGCTAAATGTTAATCTGAACCGATGACCCATTGTCACCATGGGTGTTTCCAGTTGAAATATGAGATATTTTGGAAGATTTGAAGCAGATATGTTAATATATGTGGTTTATAGAGTGGAAAAAGTAAAATCGGGAATGAAATTTGTGTGGGAGCTATACATATATAAATCTGAACCGATCTGACCCATTTGCGTCATGGCTGTTTATAGAACAAATATAGATATTTCGCCTAATTTGATGAGGATCTGTTAAAATATGTGGCTTCTACAGCAGAAAAAGTCAAATCGGGATCCAAATTTGTATGGGAGCTATATATAAATCTGAACCGATCTGACCTATATTCACCATGGATGTGTCTAGTGGAAATATAAGATGTTTTGCCAAATCTGAAGACAATCTGATACAATGTGTGGTTTCTAGAGCGGAAAAAGTCAAATCGGGAGCGAAATTTGTATGGGACTATATCTACATCTGAACCGATTTAATAAATTTTCAACGCAGATGTTTCTAGCAGAATTATAAGGTAATGCAAGGCACTTTGAAGCAACTCAAGTGAAATATGTGGTATATAGAGTGAAAAGAGTCAAATCGGGAGTGAAATTCGTATGAGGGCTATATCTAAATCTGAACCGATTTCTTCGAATTAAATAGCGTTCGTCGTTGTACCGAAAAACTTCGTTGGCAAAGTTTCATTTGGTTCTGTCTACAATTGCGACCTATATCGTGATTACAAGAATAGACGGACGGACGGACATTGTTAAATCGACTCAAAAAGTGATTCTTAGTCTATCGGTATAATTAACAATGGGTCTATCTCGTTTCCTTTTGGGTGTTACAAACATATGCACGAAGACATAATACTCTCGTGGAGTGTATAAATAGGAAAAAATAGGTACCAACCAAACGGATGTAGCAAGAATATTTGTATATTCTTGTGTTCTATCTTCGGTATACAATTAGCTCTGTCTGCATAAACGCGAAAAGTAAAGAGATCTTTTGATATTCATGATTTTTTTAAGGATGAAAGGGATAAAATTGGTACCGTCCGAAACATCACAATTTATTTGAAACGTAAGTGGTGGCTGTAATTTGTAATAGTAAAGAATTTGCATACAAATTATATCAATTTTCCTAAAATGTACCAGTTAGAATGATAGTGGATAGTGTTTTCTTAGAGAGAACAATTTTTTAAAGATAAAAATATGTCAAAATTATTTGGATCGTTTCATTACAATGACTACATTGTGGATATATTGACCTCGCATTATCCATTAAATGAGAACTGTATTTAAATTTTCATATCCACTCGAAAGTCACTTTAAAACGATATTCTGCCTGCTGGCAACCGAACCAAATAAATTTCACATACTTCTTTTAAAAAAACTTGTTTTCTGTCTGAGAAAACAAAACCAAAATGATCTCGAATCTGAATAAATAGCAACAAAAAAATAGGAAATATTAAATATCGAATAGACAAAACAAAACATATGATTTTTTTAATATTTTGTAAATATTTCAATTATTGTGTTAGTGGTATGTATGGTTGACCTTTTGATGTGTTGCGTTTTGTCTTTTGTTCGGCTTGAGGTCAGTTTTTTAAATAATAAAACAAAAATTACTATTTTATTATTTTCTTGTTTTTTATTTCCCAATATTTCGACCAACTCCGTTGGTCATCTTCAGGGGTCTAGTACAAAAAACACAAATTATTCAATTACAAGTTACAAGCATTAACAATCAAAAAATATCACAATATTTATATTTACATTTTTTTAAGTTTTTCACAATAGAATTTTCTCCTGCCACTCTCTGCAAGAGAGTCAACTACTGTCTAATTTTTCGTCTATGTTTTTCCCTCGTGTTCCTATATATTTTAGCACAACCTTCTGTGTCTCTCTTATAATTAAGCCTTTTTCCAGGGGAGACGTCAATTATATAAGGTGGCGCAAAAATAACCTTCCGATGTTTTTGGCTGTAATTTAAAAAAAGAAAAACTTTGATTCTTTTTGTGGATTATTTTTATTTGGTCTTTTAATTTTTTTACATCAAGTCGAGAATATGATGTCATGTAAATGGCCGCCGCCACAGTTGATTGTCATTTGAGCCCTGTTTATGGCATTTTCCATTACTTTGGCCAAAACTTCCGGCGATAGGTCCTCACATTCTTGACGGATATTGTCTTTAAGAGCTGCAAGAGTCTGAGGCTTGTTGACATAAACCCGCGACTTCAAAAAGCCCCACAAAAAGAAGTCTGGAGCGGTCAAATCAGGCGATCCTGCTGGCCAGTGCAAATCGCCAAAACGGGAGATTAGGCGCCCGGTTGTGGCACGTGCAGTGTGTGCCGTTGCACCGTCCTGTTGGAACCACATGTTTTCCAATCCCAATGCATCAAGTTGCGGCAAAAAGAACTCGTTGATCATTGCTTTGTAGCGCTCACCATTCACAGTAACTGTTTGGCCCGCGACGTCTTCGAAGAAAAAAGGTCCGATGACTCCTCCAGCGAAAACAGCACACCATACAGTGACTTTGAGCGGGTGTAATGGCTCTTCGTGGGTTACACGCGGATTTTCAGAGCCCCAGAAACGTAAATTTTGCTTCTTTACGTGCCCGCTAAGATGGAAATGGGCCTCATCACTCATGATTATTTTTGATGAAAAATCATCTTCCTGTTGGTGGTGATTAAGGATGGCTTGAGCGTATGTTAGACGCGATTGGCGGTCAACAGCTAACAGCTGATGCACCGTCTGGACTTTGTACGGAAACATCTTCAAATCTTGTACCAAAATTCGCTATAAAGACCGTCGACTGATACCCATTTGCGTGGCACGTCGTCTGGTCGATGTCGACGGCGCTTCCATGACATCCTCGGCTACAGCAGCAATATTCTCTGCAGAACGGCTATTCCGGGGTCTGCCACGCCTGGCAGCATCTCGTGTTGTGCCAGTCTCTTCGAGGCGAGCGGCTAAACGTCGCAGTGTTTCACCAGTAGGCGTTGGATGGCTAGGAAATCTGCTACGAAATTCACGTTGTGCCAAAGTCACCGGCCAAATAAATAGTCACCAATATTCCGCGTTCTGGAGCAGTGTAGCGTAACATTGTTTATTAACGTGTATTTCGCATGTGTTTACTACACAAATGTCAAAACAGAACTGACATTAGGGGCCAATCGCAAAATTTATAGAATTTTCTGATAGGAGGATTACTTTTGCGCCACCTTGTATTTAGCATTTCCAATGTGTATCTCCTTGCGTAATTATTCTCTTCCGCTAATATTTCGACGTCATTAAAGTTTGGTTTATGTCCCGTCAAGGTACAGTGGGCTGCTAGGGCAGTTTTTTGCTCAATGGGTTTGTCAAGAGATTTGTGTTCGGTTTTATGTGATGAAAGTCTGGTTTTCAATTTATTTTTCGTAGTGCCGACATATAAAGGGTCCGCCATCTAACTTTTTTTCAACTAGTGCTTATTTCGTGAATGGTAACACTTAGCTCATGTCTGATTTGACAGATAATTAGTTTTATCCTTCCGCTGAACGAATATGGTTGTGTATAGGCTTGAACAACGCTGGGAAATATTGCGACATTATTTTGCCGATTTTGCCCGAAAAATCATCTTTTCAGCTCATGAAGCTCATTTTGATCTTGGCGGGTATGTAAACAAGCAAAATTGTCGCATTTGGGGCACAGAAAACCCGCACGCGTTACATTTGATTTCAACAGGACGGCGCTACGTGCCACACAGCCGAAGCTACACTCGATGTTTTGCGCCCTGTTTTTGAAGATCGCATTATCAGCCGCAGAGCTGATGTCGTTTGGCCACCTCGGAGCTGCGATTTGACACCGTTGGACTATTATTTGTGGGGTGCCCTCAAAGATAAGTGTTACGCCGACAAGCCAGAGACAATTGACGCTTTAAAGGACAATATTCGTGAAGCCATTGGTGAAATACAGCTGCACACAATCGATAATGTGCTTAAAAATTGGACCGATCGTGTAGGCTAGGTCGAGGCAGCCATTTGAATGAAATTATTTTCCATTATTAACCGGAAGGATTGTACATTCAAATAAAAACAGAAATTTGAGAAAATATTCAGTAGTTTTTTTATAGCATTTTCAAAAAAAAAAAAAAGAGTTATTTGGCGGACCCTTTACCTTCTGGCATATGTCGGACTTGTCACCATTGCATTTTATCTTGTAAACGACGTTTGGTTTCTCCTCTTTCTTGATTTTTGATTTTGTCCTACTAAATAGTTGGTTGACGGTCCTGTGTGTTTTATATGCCAACGCAAATTTTTCCTTGTCGTAAATATTAGAATGTTTTAGTCTTTAGTCCTGGAATGTATGTTGTGGATTTATAAATTTTGCTTGGTCTTTCGTCCTTTCTGTTAAGTTTTTCTTCCGTCGTTCGCTTGATTATACTATTTATTAATTTTTCGGGAAAGTCGTTCATACGCAGTATATTTCTAATTTTGGACTTGTTTGTTTCGTGAAATTCCTTATCACTGGTTTGTAGGACCCTGTTTATAAAATTCGTCGCGGTATTTATGATTGTTCGTCTTGGGTGCTTAGAATAAAAATTAATTAGACGTCCGGAAGCCGTTTGTTTTTGGTACCAGTCAACTTTCAGCAGATTCCCTTGTCTAATTATCACCGAATCCAAATATGGTAGTTTATTGTCCAATTCTTTTTCCATCGTAAATTGTATTTGTCGGTTGAAAGAGTTTAATGCGTTAAGTATGGCTTCTACTTCACTACGCTTTACAATTGCGAATAAGTCGTCTACATATTTGGTCAGTACTCTTGGTTTTTCTTTTATCTTTTCCATCGTCATCAATTATTATGAGAAGACTTGGATAATGTTTTTAGCATGTCAATCCACCTCCAGCCTTACGAAAATTGATCTTCATATAGTAAATCCAATTAACAGAGGCTGCGACAAAAATTCAAATTTCATATTTTGAGTTAGTCTTCCTTCACTTCGATTTACCATCCCAACTTTGCTATTTCCAGTCCACGTCCTTTTATTCCGTCCAATGTTTATATTTACTTTTTAGCACTTTTTGGTTCTTTTAGCCTTATACTTAATAATGGTTCTTAAGCCATTCGAAAATTCATCAACGATTTGTTTTCATTACAAAGTAGATGATGTTGATCAAATTTCCAATTTACGGCATCCCTGACATCTTCCCATTACTTGCGTCATTCTAAACGAGTGGTTTTGAAAAACAATTACATTTCATTGTTGTAATTTATTACATAAGTGCTCTCGGTCTCGGTGTCTCACTGGCTTTGTGGTCAAGAATTCGGCGTGGGGGGGAGGTATACTCTGAATTTCTTTTGGTTACAATTTCATAATTCCATTAAATGTAAACGTGTGTATTACAACTACAACTACATTCAAACAATTTTCGATTAAACATTTCAAACTGACTGCTTTTTTCGCATCTTTGCGATACGTATCTCAAACATGGTAATATTCAAAATGTTGTTATGAAAAACGGATGCCGAGGCTATGCTGGTATCTGTTCTGTTGGCTTTCACTAAAACACACCCACCCACCCAAAACAATCATTTTTACGGAGAGTGTTCATATGAAGGCTTCAGAGCAAAAGTATCTCTTTTTTTGTAAAATTACTGGATTCGGAGTTGGTCGCAATAATTTTGTTTTTCTTTAGGACTGGATAACTAAGCTGTCAAATATTCAGGAAAACCTGGTCTGAGTATGCATTTAACCAATTAAAGACCATGCGTGATGAATTCAATGATCACAAATGTCAAAGTTGCGACTACGAAGATGAGATAATCGAGCATCCCTTTGCGGCTGTCCAGTTCCAGTAAACAGGGTTATCGAAAAGAAGCGACCACCACAGAAATAATTGAAAATATCCTTGAAATATCCATTCATGAATGAACATTTTGAGAACAGGAATGACGTAATTAAATTTTAGAAATGCTGGACTAAGGATATATTAGTCAGGTCTGGTGTCTTCATATGTACGGTGTGGTGTATATGTTCATCGTACATTA
Source organism: Polietes domitor (assembly GCA_947397865.1). Taxonomy (NCBI): domain Eukaryota; kingdom Metazoa; phylum Arthropoda; class Insecta; order Diptera; family Muscidae; genus Polietes; species Polietes domitor. The sequence continues at coordinate 189,719,834 of OX377618.1, read as the reverse complement.
TACATACTTGTACACACATCTATGTGTGAATACAATTTGTTTTGCCATTCAGTGCTCTCTAGGAGCAAATATGTGCTTGTAAGAGGGTGTGTGTCTGTGTGCGGTTAGGTATATACATATGTACATATGTATGGTTGAGTAAGTAACCCTAATAAACTTTACAACATTGTTGTCAACCCTAAAGGAGTTGTAGTAGTCCCTGCAAATGGGGAAGTTAGTTTGGATCCATTTTTATTTGGTTAGTTTTGAGCATTATCTACGTTTTCTTTCTGCATAAAAGGTATTTTTCAATATTTTGCCATTACGTATTTCACATACTTTCGTTCGGATGTGAACCTACCCACCCACACACACACAGATAATTTCCGGTACAAGAAATAAACAGACTAAGTACAAGTTTTTAAAATATTTATATATTAAAGTGGATTCGTTTGTATAGGTGACATTTTAAAAAGCTATAGGAAAGTTTTTCAAAAAAAAACTCATAAAATTGAGAAAAATGCATGAAATCTTTATTTGAATCGATAGTACGGTCCATATAATTTAATGTTTGAAGATTATTTCATGCAAATGTTGACCTTGACTGCGCCTCAAATGGTCCATCCGCTTAGTCCAATTTTGGCATTTCCACGTTTTTGAGTAACAGAGGCCCAATTGCTGCGAACGGCGACGAATCGATAATTGATGGTCATCATTAATACTGGCCGATACAGCTGCGATACGTAAGCGTGTTGGTGGTTTAATGCCCAACAATGTAAATTTGGTGACGACCTTATTGAATAAGAAAGTCTGGCTGATTAAAATTTGATCCGAGTCTTATTCCAAATATTGTAATATGACCCAGTATGAATTTACTCTTAGTGTTGGCCTATAATATTGTTAATGTTGGCCATGGGCTAAGAACATCCACAGAAGAAAAGATATCGAAACTACGTGAAATAAAACACTATTTTTATATGAGGGTTAAGCGAAAATTTTACAGAAACTAAAAAAAAAATCTGGAAAAATGACTACAAATTTAAGTAAATCTATTTTAATATGCATTGCGAGTTACTCCTATAAAATCTTTACAATCACACAGTTTGCAGAATTAATAAAGTTTATTTTTATACCCTCCACCACCAGGATGGGGGTATACTAACTTTGTCATTCCGTTTGTAACACCTTGAAATATCGACCTGAGACCCTATAAAGTATATATATTCTTGATCGTCATAAAATTCTAAGACGATCTAGCCATGTCCGTCCGTCCGTCTGTTGAAAGGAGCTAGAACGTTCAAATTTTCCATAAATGCGTCTTATAGTCGCAGATCGGTTGGGATTGAAACGGGGCGAAATCGGCCCAAAGGGACTCACAAGGACTAAAATTACCCATAATAATCCCTAATATTTTAGAGTATTTAAGCACATTTTTTCAATATGACTGCTTGTACTTACTTGATGCGCATTCCCCCGATAACAAAAACGTGCACCATAAAGTGATTCTTTTTTATAGGGGGTGAAATGGGGCAAAAAAGGGATAAAAATGGTACATATTAAACGACAACAGCTAGAAACACGAAATTCAGTGTATACATTCCTCTAATAGAGTAGATGCATAATATAAAAAGATTTTTTCCAAATTAGTACTTTTAAGGGGTAAAATGGGAATAAAGGGATAAAAATGGTACCAACCAAACGGCTACACCTAGAATAATGAAATTCGGTATATACATTCCTCTGATTGCGTAGACACGTAAAATAAACGGATTTTTCGAAATTCGTACTTTTTGGGTTTAAAATGAAAAAAGGGGATAAAAATAGTACCAATAAAATGACCGCAGCTAGAGTCATGAAATTTGGAGTATACATTCCTCTGACTGTGTAGACATGGAAAATAAACGGATTTTTCGAAATTCGTACTTTTTGGGGTTAAAATGAAAAAAGGGGATAAAAATAGTACCAATAAAATGACCGCAGCTAGAGTCATGAAATTTGGAGTATACATTCCTCTGACTGTGTAGACACGTAAAATAAACGGATTTTTCGAAAATCGTGCTTCTTGGGGTTAAAATGAAAAAGGGAGTACAAATAGTACCAACCAGATGACCACAGCTAGAGTCATGAAATTCGGAGCATACATTCCTCTGACTGCGTAGACACGGAAAATAAACGGATTTTTCGAAATTCGAACTTTCAAGGGATACAATGGTACAGAGGGATAAAAATAGTACTAACTAAACGACTACAGCTAGAATGATGAAATTCTAATTGTGTAGAAACGTCAAATAAAGAGATTTTAGATAGTCGTACTCTTAGGGGGTAAAAATGGTACCAACCAAATGGCCGCAGCTGGAATCATGGAAATCGGTGTATACATTCCTCTGACTGTATAGACACGCAAAATAAAAAGTTTTTTTCCAAATTCGTACTTTTTCTTTTACGGCAAAAATTGGTTGAATCATGAAGTTAGGTTATTTTGCACTATGTACGCCTGATAATGGATTTTCAAAATTTGTACTTTTGGAATTAAAACAGAATGGAAATACAACCAACTGTAGACCCCCTATTACCAATATTTATGGTAATCAAGCTTTTTGAAAATATAAATAGAAGAATATTTATTTTTTGAATTGACGTATTGGTAGCCTTGCCTTATAAGCGTGGTTTGAAATAATTAAAATATTATATTTAATTATAAAATTATTTTTTCAATATTTGTTTTGGTTTGGCTATATTAAAAAATTTATTTTCCTGTAATATTACTGAACTTCTACGAAAACCGACAACCTCTGTGGAATGCAATCCATGGTGGAGGGTATATAAAGTTCGGCCCGGCCGAACTTAACGCCGTTTTTACTTGTTTTTGGTAACAAAGATTATTCAAAAGAGAACCAACAAATTCGGTAACTTGGATCTGCGTAGGAAGACGAAAACAAAAGTGAAGTCTCAAATTTAAATTATTTGAGTGTCTTGTAATTAAAATTGTTTAGAATTTGTTCATATTTTCATAGTTATTCGAAGTGATACATAATAAAGATTTTTAAAATGAAGAAACAATTGAAAATATGACTTTTATTTAACCGATATCTGAATCAATATCATCTCCTTATAGAGGCCTGGTTTGATGTTGAAAAGTCGCTGCGAAGCCACTTGAAAAGACTTTTGACATGGTCGAAATCATGATCGTGGTAGTCTGCAGCCAAGTAATAAATGTCACCATGCCATTTGTAAATAAATTTGCATTCTATTAAATATAGATGCAAAATGGTCTTGAGCCAGGACAATATCCCAGTTCAAATCAATTTTAACTTTCTTTAAAATCGAAAAATACGATAACGGGCCGATTCTAACATATATCAATTTTCCCGATTTTTAATGTTAATAATCCTTTGGTCCTTGTCTACTTTTGGTTTTGTACAGAACTGAAAACTAGAACTAGAACAAGAGCTATTGAATTTTGACCCATGGATTTTGATTCTGAACCACTGTGGAGTGTGAAACCCCGAAAATAGAATTTTTACAAATGCGTACTTTTAGGGTCACAATTAGAGTTTCTCTCCCGGGAATTCCCGCCCGGGATTTCCCGGGAATCCCGGTTATTTTGCACTCCCGGTATCCCGGGAAATTCATCCGGGATTCCCGGGAAATTCTTTATTTTTTCTTTAAATAGTTATGTCATCAGGTTTAGTGAAATAAATTTGTATCGCAGCTATTTGTCAGCTTATTCCTTTCGTCAGAACCCATCAGGTGCTTCGTCACAAATTTGGGAACTTTGGTTTCAAAGCTGACCACAATCGATGGTTTCACAATCAGAGGAATTACCAGAAGCGTATTCATACAAGAATCCATGAATCTTCGAGGCTACAATTTGCTGAAAAATGAATCGCACGTTAAAGACATTATAATTGAGCAATTCAAAAGGGTAAAATTAGAAATGATCAGTGTAATAAATTCCATTCCCTTGTGATTGACGAATGGACAAGTATAAGAAATAGGAGATACCTAAATATATGTTTGCACGGAGATGAAAAGGTTTTTCATAATCTGGGTATGGTTTATATACCTGGTAAATGCGGTGCTATATAAATTAGAGCATTGTTGGAGTCACGGTTAAATGATTTTAATATTAGTTTTGAAAAGCACATCGTAAGCACCATTACAGACGGACCGAACGTAATGAAAAAATTTGTCCGAGAAAACCCAGTTGAAGGTATATTTTGTCTCAGTCATGGCAACCATTTGGCAGTTGTCGAAATTTTCTATAAAAAAGCAAAAGTACCAGTTGATGAAAAAATAGAACTCTCAGATGGAGAAGACTACGAAGATGTGACTGTAGTCGAAACTGATAATATTGAAAACTTATAGATCCAAGACAATTATAAAGTAGTATTGGCAAACACCCGACAAATAATAAAAATGTTCAAAAAAAGCCCAACGAAAAATTGCATTCTTCAAAAATATGTTGTAGCAGAACACAATACAGAAATATCTCTCGAATTGGATATGGTGCCAATGGTACCAATGTTAGAAAAGTTTTTACGTTTAAAAAAGCTATAAAAAAGCTCTTATAGATTTAGAACAAATTGGGATTTGGATTGAAGATAATATAAATATACTAACAGATCTATTAAATATTTTAAAACCAATTAAATTAGCTGTGGAAGCGCTTTGCCGGCGAAATATGCATTTATTAGCAGCGGATGCAATATTAACAACTTTAAGACTGTCTGATGATTCCATTAATGCTCTTTCAGTTCTAAAAACATATTTTCAAAATGAATTTAATTAATTTTTTAGATATAACTTAAGTTTTTATTATTTACTTATGCTTTTGTTTGTTTTTGTTTTAACTGCAGCTTGTATTATAGTTGATCTTATGAACTAAAAAAATAAATATATACATACTGCAAAATTAACATGATTTGCTTTGTTTTCCTGTTGTGTGGAAATTCCCGGGAATCCCGGGAAATGCTAAAAAATTTCCCGGTTTCCCGGGAAATGAAAAAGTCCGGGAAAAGAGAAACTCTAGTCACAATGCTTGGGCTCTATCAGCAATCATGAACTTCAGGCTCCCCTGATTGTGTGGACTGTTAGGATTATATATAGTTAAATTGATCAGACTCATCAAGTTTTTCCATAACAAGAATTAAAAATAACTAAATAAATTAACAATACTTAGGATATTTAAGCACATTTTTTGAAGATTTCACCAATGAAACATCACATTTTATTTAAAATAGTAAACAAATGTCGGCGCGTAGGTTGACTTTTACCCAAAGTCGACAGCCTAGAATCGGTAATACAGTGAATTTCACACCACGGAAGATTAGGCGTGGCTGAACTTAACGCTTTTTTACTAGTTTTAATGTGTCTTTCTTTATAAATTTTCATAGTGTTAAATGCGATCATTCAAATGTAAAGAAATCTACACATAATTTGTGTATAATAGTTAGGATTTGGGGTCCGGGAATTCCTGAGTCGTCCAAATTTTTTTTAAATTAATCACTTAAAAAGCGCAGCATTGAATTAGATTTTATCAAAGTGCAGATTTAATTACTATTAATAATATTAAATGTTCCCTTAAAACTAGATCTTAAATAAAGAATTAGTGCAAATTTTAGAAATTGTGGACTTTTGTCGGTTACCAACAAATTTTTAGTGACAATTTTTAATCGATAATGTACCAAGAAAATTTAAACAAAAAAAAAGCGGGATTATGCGAGATAGAAAATTAAAGCGGGACTGGGCATCAAAAAGCGGGATAGTCCCGCGAAATGCGGGGTGGATGGTCACCTTAACCATGAACGCAGTGACTTCGTCAATGGATATTATATCACTTTTCAAAGTGACATAATGTACCGAAAAGTTTTTGAGTCTACCATTAGGAAATCTTGAACAAATTGAAGAGATGCTCCTGATTCTACAGAAGAATTGAATGTCTCAATATTTTTGTGGAATATTTTGAGACACAGTGGATGTCAAAAATGTCCTCAACTTATTAAATTTTCAATGGAAAACGGAGTAATGATAGACACACAGATACAAATATGGAACTACAAATAAAGAGGAGAGGAAGCGTGAAAATTACAAAACGAATAAAGGTAATAAAAATCGGCGGATGATTTCTTATTACCTTTATTTGTTTTATATTTCCCACGCCTCATCTCATTTCGATTGGGTTTTACGAAATAAAAGGAAAGGAGTCGTGATAAATATAAGAAAGTAAAGGTAATAATAAATCGGCCGCCCAATCGATGTTCGTACTATAATTCGATATTCGTGTGTAAAACTGAATCTTTTATTTTAAATATAAATTTCCATAGCGTTTAACGCAGATCCAAATAATTTCTGCTGTAGATCATACCTTCAGTATTTTCTGTTCATCTGGAACATGGCAGATCTACAAGCGCTTTAGAAGGCTTCAACACAAAACTGTCGAGGAAACTGGGGAAACATGGACGCTTCTTCAAGTTTCTGGAGGTTATTCTTGATGAGAATTTCGATCACTCTGTTTCCCTAGCCCATGTATCTGCAAGAGTTTTGAATGTGTTGCCAAAAAAGCGTAAAAGGAATGTATTAATGTAATGTATTAATTGTCGCAACAACTGAACACTGGTCGAATCTCGATAGCAGTTCTTTTTTATCATATTATAAATAAATAAAACAGTATTCTAGAAGATTATGAGGTTATAGAGGAAGGCGATGAACATCCCAAACCCCCATACATTCTGGTGGAAGAGTTTTGAATGTGTTGCCAAAAAAGCGTAAAAGGAATGTATTAATGTAATGTATTAATTGTCGCAACAACTGAACACTGGTCGAATCTCGATAGCAGTTCTTTTTTTATCATATTATAAATAAATAAAACAGTATTCTAGAAGATTATGAGGTTATAGAGGAAGGCAATGAACATCCCAAACCCCCATACATTCTGGTGGAAACCCGCGTAAAACTTCACGGTACGATCAAATAGGCACTTCAAAAGGATCCTGCTGTGTCTTCTAGTTATTTATATTTGCACTTTAGCGAAGAAGAAGAAAACCTGCAGAAGCCGGATTATTATTCCGATGGCCAGAAAAAACGTCAGCAAAGAAAAGGAAAGTCAGACTTGAATTTTCCAAAGGCTACATCGACTGGAGTGCTCAGATATATAACACTGTGTTACTCTCTGACAATTCCAAGAATAACTTGAAAAAATCAGAAGGAATAAGGCTTGGACGTAGACCACAAGGAAAAAGATGACATTCTAAGTATTACAAAGCAAGCATAAAGAATGGGAGAGACACTTTAATGGTCAGGGATTGCTTCTTTTATCAAGGAATTCATGTATCGTTACATACTAAAGGAATATGCCACTTCAATGGACGTTCTAACAGGATAACGATCCTAAATACACTAGAGCGTACCAGGTTACAAGTAAAAAAAAAAAAGTTCGCCGTACACCTTCGAATATGAAGTATTATTGAAAGGTAGTTTCAAAAAAATTTTTTTTATTTTTTTATGCCGAACGTAGGGGTCGCGCTTTTACATTTTTCTATATAACTTCTGCATTTATAAACGGATTTTAAAGTGTGATACATCGATGTTTTTGTCCGATTTTTTTGTCTTTGAAGTCATTGAGCTCAAACATGATTCATGATTTTATGCGAGCTTTAATTTTCGATTATTAGAGTGGTACATTAGGGTAGTAGCAACTGAGAAATGATGGGTAAGTACCAGAAGGGGGTGCTTGAGCTCAATGACTTCAAAGACAAAAAAATCGGCCTCGTCGAGACAAAAACATCGATGTATCACACTTTAAAATCCGTTTATAAATACAAGTTATATAGAAAAATGTAAAAGCGCGACCCCTACGTTCGGCATAAAAAAATAAAAATTTTTTTTTTGAAACTACCTTTCAATAATACTTCATATTCGAAGGTGTACGGCGAACTTTTTTTTTGAGGTACGCCCTAAAATACACCTCTAAAATTTTCCGCTTGAAGTTCTTGATTTCGAACACCTTTCTACAAAATGTTTCCAAGAAATATAATAATAAATAGAAATAAATAAATAGAAATATAATAATATTAGCTGTCACATTTAAAACCCAAAAAAATGAATCTAAACGTCCAATAATTCGACCAATGAGTTTTTCTAAGGCAAGAATAACAACTTATATTTAAAGTGCTTTCAAGGTCGTATAAATTCAAAAAAAAATTGGACAAAAATTAAACATAAAAAAATTACACGTCAAAACAAGACTTTTAGAGGTGTTTTCAGGAGCGTTTAGCTCACAGACAGCTTGACCCAGTGACAAAATATATTGCAGATCATCATTAAACAATCCGAACTTCATTTTTGGGAGGTGACCGCAGCGATTTATTTACATCCTAAAGTATATGAGTCATTCCATGTCAAGCGGTACGGTTTTTGACCTCAATAGCTGTGATTGTTTTGAAAGTTTGTGTATGTATTCTTCTACATTCAATCGTCTGTAACTCGTGAAAGACTTTACCGATTTTAATGTGTTATAGCAGGGTTCGATTTTTTAAAGTTTTTGCAATTTTAATTCTTTTATTTTGATTTTCGAAATGATTACACTAATCCATTTTTTTGAAATTTTAAAGTAGTGTGCTTGGGTCTATTTTAAAGCGACTGTGTGAGTTTGGATTTGGATTTTATGATTTTTTTAAAAAATCAATTAGAATTACTGTGAAAAATCATCAAAATTATATTTTTTCATTCGTTCATAAACACAAGGTATAAAAACAATGATTTCAAGAAAAAATGAGTTATGGAAAAATTTATTTTTTTGTAGTGTGAGATTGTATCATCAGGAAAAAATTAAAAAAAATATATTTTTCCATAACCAATTTTTTTCAATATAGCCGTAGATCGGTTGGGATTAAAACTGGGCGAAATAGGTCCAACGTGAAAGAGTTTTCCATCAGAAGGACTAAAAATTTCCTAAAAAACCCCTAATATTTTTGAATATTTAAGCATTTTTTTCAATATGCCAGCTTGTACTTACTTCATATCAGAAATGCGTATTCCCTGATGACAAAAAAATCGCCATAAAGTGATGCTTATTTGTAGAGGGTGGAAGGGATAAAATGATACCAATCAAACGACAACATCTACACCTATTTCAATTGTAATTCAAAAGACATCACTTGAAATTCAAAAGACACCAGTTGAAATTCGAATATTCAATTTGAAATTAAAAAAATGTCAATTGAAATTCAAAACTCGTCATTTGTAATTCAAAAGACAACATTTGAAATTTAATAGTCGTCATTTGTAATTCAAAAGACATCATTTGAAATTCAAAAGACTTCATTTGAAATTGAAAAGACATCGTTTGAAATTCAAAACTCTTCATTTGTAATTCAAAACTCGTCATTTGTAATTCAAAAGCCATCATTTGCAATTCAAAACTCGCCATAAGTAATTCAAAAGAAACCATTTGATTGGAAAATTGTGAAAAGTAATGTTCTGTCCATGTCATGTATTTCATGCGACGATATATTATATAAAAAATAAAAATATATTATATAAAAAATATTATACTACACACAGAAAAGAGATTCAATACCAGAACCGAATTTTAGTAGTTCTACGTACTATCGCAATATTGCATGGGTGATTCCATCAGTATAACCGACTTTTTATTGCAACAATAACATTTTCAATACTGTGAACTGAAATTATTTGTTGCAGAGACAATAAATCTAGAATGTTTTGTTACATCGAACTATCAGAACGGTATCTACAACTAAATTGTTGTATATAAAGGGTGTTTTTTATTGAGGTATAGAACTTCGAATTGAAATAAAACTCAAGAAAATCGTTTTAATGTCCATCAATTTGGCTTTGTTGGAAGGATAATTTTATGCCATTAATGTTTAAATATGATTTCGGGCATGTGGCCGCCGCGGCTGGCTCGAATATAGCCAATTCTACAGGTCCAATTTTCAACCACTTTTTCGAGCATATGGGGCCGTATGTTGGCAATAACGCCACGAATGTTGGCTTCCAAGTCCTCTAACGTTTCTGGTTTGTTGGCGTAGACGAGCGACTTCACATATCCCCAAAGAAAATAATCCAATGGTGTCAAATCACACGATCTTGGTGGCCAATTGACAGGTCCATTCCGCGAAATTATGCGCTCATCGAATGTTTCCTTCAATAATTCGATTGTGACGTGCGCTGTGTGGCATGTAGCGCCGTCTTGTTGGAACCACAACTCATCCACATTCATGCCATCCAATTCGGGAACAAAATAGTGGGTTATCATGGCTCTATACCGGTCTCCATTAACGGTAACTGACTCTCCAGCATTATTTCGGAAGAAGTATGGCCCAATGACTCCACCAGCCCATAGAGCACACCAAACAGTCAGTTTTTGTGGATGTAATGGCGTCTCAAGGGTCTCACGTGGATTCTCTTCACTCCAAATGCGGCAATTATGCTTGTTGACGTAGCCATTCAACCAAAAATGAGCCTCATCACTGAACAAAATTTTGTGATGAAAATCAGCATCGAGATGAATCTCATTTTCGGCCCATACACCAAAATCACGACGCATTGCATGGTCTCGCGGCTTTAATTCTTGCACAAGCTGGATCTTGTAAGGTTGCAAGCCAAGATCTTTGCGCAAAATCTTCCATAAAGTTGATGGACAAAGCTCCAATTGCTGTGCACGGTGGCGAATCGATTCATTCGGGTCCTCTTCGACACTTTGCTCTACAGCGGCAATTGTTTCTTCGGTGCGCACTGTTCGACGTCTCTGCGGATGCGTATTATCACATAGAGTAAACGTAGTGCGAAAACGATCCATGGTTAACCGAATTAATTGCTCTGATGGACGATTATGTCGACCATAAAATGGACGGAGCTTGCGGTGAACTTCGCGAACTGAACCATTTCTTTCGAAATAAATTTGCACGATTTGCAAGCGTTGTTCTTTTGTCAACCTGTTCATGATGAAATGGCAAACCAAACTAAATATTAATCACTTGACAGCTGACAAAATGGCCGCCAGTTAAAAAAGTGATGCCAACTTAAAGTTCTATACCCCAATAAAAAACACCCTTTATCTGTTGTTATTATCACTTGTTTGTAATATGTTGTTTTCAAATTTTGTAGCCCAGATTACGATTTTCGGTTGTTGCGACCATTTGTTGATTGGATACAATTTTTGTATTCGATTATCCTGACCAAAATTCATTACAAAAACATGGTTTTACTATTTTGAATGTTTCATTTATTACATTTTAAAATACAGTATAATATAATAACTAATATTTCCATATAACAAATACCAAATATGTGATGCGAATTTTCATTTAGGATCTTAAATTAAACATTATTAACTCTGTAGGGAAACAATGTCTATCGAATTTAGACATTTCAGAATAATATGCTCAATTAATCCAAAAACAGGGACACTATTTTTAGATACAGCCACACAAAACACTACATTCATTTTCAAAAGTAAATTACCAAACATGACACAAGTTATTTCTTTAGCTAAAAAGCAGATTTTTTTAAAATTAGTAGTTTACATTTTAATATGCAAACAAATCGATTACTTTTAACGGGACATCAACAAAGTATTTCTTATCACATCAACTATCTTGAATTTCGATTTTCGAAACTTTCGTCTATTTTCTTTGTGGGTTTCGTACGACCGTCGAAGGAAACATATATGACAGTAATAGGAAGCTTTTGCTATTCTAGAATATAAAGTAAAAATATATTCGAAGAAAATTACATTAGTGACGGCAAAAAAGCTACCTTCGTTTAATCTATCAGAACTTCTTTTAATTTTTTAGGCACTGCCGTCGTTGATTTTGGAAAACTGTTTGATATAAACGTCCCCAGCAACTGATACCACCGTAAATTGGGTAAAGAGCATTTATATAAGATTTTGAGGAGTCTGAAAATTTGAAACGTCTTTACAAAACGGAGACTGCTTTAAATAATCTTTCTGTCAATCCATCACATATTCTTCATTTATGTAGGCGCTACTTTTTATATGAATAAGGTAATCTGATTCATCTGAAAATTATGAATTAATATATTAGTACTTTCTTTTTATTTTGTTGTAATGCGTCTTACCTCGTGTATCAGCACCCACAATTTTTTTGCTTACATAGTCTATTGCATCTTGAGATAAAGTTATTAATTCAGCGAAAAACAAATAATCTTGACTAGTTACTCCAAAAAATTAAGACAGTATTCCTGTAGTACTATTCATTAAACCAAAAGTAAAGTGCAGTTTTGAATTATAGGTTCAGTTTTTGTTTATATCGCTAGCTTCTTGCAAGAATTTCACATATTTTATTTGACAATTTTTCAATATATGTATGTTGTTGAAAAATGTTCAAATTTCAACTGAGGTCATCAAAACTTATATCCATAGTGGATCGCCTTTGATGTATACAGCTTGTATATGTATTAATGAAGACAACAATTTCATATATGCAATTCCAACTTACTTCTTTTCTTTAGTTTCCAAATTTCCACACTTATTTGTTAATAATTTATAGCCTTTTGTTTTTCATTACGATTGTTTTCTTTTTGGGCTTGACAGCCGAGTGAAATGTTTGTATTCTTTTATTGTAACAACTAATTATTGTTTGTGAATTCAATTTTTGGCAGGGTTATCCAAATTCATTTAATATTTTGTATATTTATGAAAATGATTACTACGACCAACAATATTATTATAGTTCAATACCATCCGATGTTAGGATAATTATCAGAAAGTGATGACAAAAAACCAAGGTTTTTTGGTGTATATTTCGTTGTTAGAAATAAATTATTTGTTGTCATCACACCAATGTTTTTGCTGTCTTTACTTTCTTTTGGTTATGACCATGTTATTATAATACATTAAATTAGATATCTATGAAGAATGGTGTTTTCAATAAAAATTGTTGTGGTTATATCATTTTTTATTGGTTATGATGGATTTCCATCTATCTATCTCAGTTTTTATAGCTGCTTTATTTTTTGTAAAATTATATGAGAACTTTCCCAGGGAAAAGATCCTGCGCACGACCCTGGCATTAACAACAATATTTCCACTTTAACAAGTTCAAGTTTATTTAGTTTTTTCATATTCTGAGCTATTCCAGCAGTTGAAAACGAATTATGGAAAATAGTTACACCCTAAGGTATTTATATATTGATTCCTATGGTTCCTGGATGGAACAAAGGGCCATAACACAGTTTTTCGATTGTGATCTTTGGTGTGCCATCGACTTTATTTCGGTCCAGACTTTATTTCTAGGGATGACCCTGCCATCCTTGCTTCGGATTCCACTTGTCTTCTCCACGTGTTGGCGGGCCTGCCACTCCTTCTGCTTCCATGCGGGTTCCATTCGATGGCCATCTTAGCTATTTCATCATTAGGTTTTCTCAGAATACGGCCGATCCAATTACATTTTCTTTTGGCGATTTCTATTCGGATGGATGTTTCTCCTGTCCGTTCCCACAAGTCTCTGTTGGAAATTACATTTGCCCAGAATATTTTCAGAATCTTCCTCAGCGATCTGTTTATGAATACATGTAACGCTTGTAGATCTTTAGCTGAGGTATTGGGTAAAAGATGCTATTTTCGATTTCAGAACATTGCTGTTCTGTAATGTATTGACGTTGTAACGTCTTGGCAACACCCTAAGGTACCTTATCTTAATTCTAAAAGAGCGTAACAAATAATTTCTAAAAACCTCGTTATTACATATTCCGATAGAAACAACAGAAATACACCGAAACATATAAAAAACGCGATTTCGACAATATTAGCAGTTACACCCTTTTTGAATTAACGTAAAACGATATGTATATGCACCTCAACATGTAATGGTATTATGTACACAGACATACATACAGGAAAAACTATGTTAGTTATGGACAATAAAGACTTTTCTACCAGAACAGATAGGAATCCGGATGGTTCTTAAGGTACGAACCGATAGTCACTAAAATTGCGATACTGTGTATGGACGAAAGGAACTTTCACCATTAAAGCTATTGTCGTTTACATTCCATATGTTTACGAATGCATGGGAAACTTTAATTATGGAAGCAAACAATGGGTGGGGAAAATGGAAGTTTTGAAATAGTTTTGCAAATGAATTTTCGCATTGTTTTGTGGAATTGTTTAAAATCTCGCAGAGGGAGTCGTTGTTGAGGGCGAATTGATTTGAGTTGATATTGATGAAGGGCTAGAGATGCCCACTATATTTAGCTAATTTTAGAATGCATGAGTTTTGAAAATCTGTGAACATTGTCTGTGCGAGCATAAACTAGCGGACTTCAAAGTAATTTCAAATGGTATTGGTATTTATTATTATTTATTTTAGCAAAAATAAATGATAGGATTAAATTACAAACTTACGCATATGATTAAGCTTTATGCAAAGAAATTGTGAATAAAAGGGTAATTTATTCAAGTGGAATTTTCTATACCCCGACAGGCATAAGGTGACAATATGTATATAAACCTGGAATATGTTTTACTTCAGTAACAAAGCAGAACAAACAATCACGTTAGAATATTTTAAGGAACAATTCATTACCAGGGTAATTTTATTTGCGATATTCCGGTCGTTCTGAGTTTAATAACGTTTTAAAAATTTTAAGGGGTAAAATGGGGTTGAAAGGGATAAATGGTACCACAGCAGTGACCAAACGGTTGGGCATAGAATCTTGAAATTTGGTACGCAAATTCATCTTATAAAGGGTGATTTTTTAGCTATTATCTTTTTGGCAACACTGTTTTAAACAGCTGACGCACGTTTCGTGTTTTTTTCACTGTCACACATCTTCAGTTTGGTCTATAATTTAACCATGAATCGTCTTACAAACGAACAACGCTGGCTTGAGGCGCAGTCAAGGTCAACATTTGCATGAAATAATCTTCAAACATTAAATTATATGGACCGTACTATCAATTCAAATAAAGATTTCATGCATTTTTCTGAATTTTATGTGTTTTTTTTTTTGAAAAACTTTCCTATAGCTTTTAAAAAATCACCCTTTTAGCTTCAATGTGCCCAATAAAATATATTTTTTTAAATTCGCACTTTTTGGGGTTGAAATCGGGTAAAAAGGGATAAAAATTGTACCAATCAAACGGATGGAGGTGGAATTATAAAATTCGGTGTGTACATCTCTAAAAATGCTTAGAAACGCAAAATGAACGAATGTTATGAAATTCGTGTTATTCGGGGATAAAAAAGGTACCAACAACACGGACGACGCTACAGTAATGAAATTCGGTATGTATATTCGTTTTCCGGCGCAGATCATTGATAAGAAGAAATTTTCGAAATTTGTACTTTAAGGGATTAAATGGGATAAAAATTGTACCACGGTGCACATCAAACGGTTGGGCCTAGATTCTTGAAATTCAGAACCTTTTCTTGAAAAAAGAAAAGGTACCAACAATACGGCTGACGCAATAATAATGAAATTCGGTGTGAATATTCGTCTTACAGCGTAGATGTGAGATAAAAAGGCATTTTTCGATATCCGATATATCACTCCTAAGGTGTACAAATGGAGAAAGATTTTTGAAAAATTCGTACTTTTTGGGGTGAAATTGGGTAAGAAGTGATTACAATGGTATCAATCATGAAATTCAATTAATTTTTAATAATGATGAAAAGAGAGATTCAAATGGTACCAGCAACATGGCTGAAGCTAGAATCAAGAAATTCGTTGTATATATTCATCTGACCTTTAAAGGATTTTTCAAAATGTATACTTTTAAGTCGATCGGAAAGGTGTATCGAATAAGGTGTATACATATTTACTACGACGTGCAATACAAATGTATTGCATCAAAATGTGTTCATTAAAGGTGGAAAGTGATAAAATCGTGCAAAGCTAATTGAGGCTATTAGAAATTCGGTATGTACATTTCTCCGAGTACGTAGACGCGCAACATATTTTAATTTTTTGTAAATTGTGTAATGGCGGCACAAAAAGGGGTAAAAATAGTACCACTTACTAACATAAATGAATTTTTAGAAATTTGAGACAAAAAGGGATACAAATAGTACATACCAAAATATTGTACTAGAATCGTGAGGTTCTGTGAATTTCTCCGAATTTAAACTAAGTCTGGAGAAAATAACACTTTGTTCAGAGTTTGAATAAATTCCTTAACTCTCTTCGAGAGTTATCGTGCACACCAACCAGCCAGACAGACGGACGTCACTCCTTCAATGCGTTGCACTTTTTTCTATCCCAAATTTGAAGAAAATCGGATCAATGATGTGTTTTCTAGAGCGAAAAACGTAAAAGCGGTATTTAATAACTTGATGCACAAAGTCGACTTTTGACAATGGTAAAGTCGATTTCGACTTTTCGACATTTTCCTACCAAAAGTAGATTTATATATCCCTACTTGTGCGTGAACTCTAACTTTATACTATTAATAGAATTTGTAAAAAATTTCCAATATTTTAATTTTATTTGTTTAACTTTTTAAAGTGGTGTTTCAAATAAATCAAATAATGCAAGGCAGCCTCATATATTATTTTTAAAATATTCCGGGATCAGGATTTCCCGTTTAGTATCGCTAGTTCCCGAATATTGAATGAAATCCTAAATGTCATTGCAACACGAAATTAGTTTAGGACTTGTTTCATTTACTGTTTCTTTGGGTAATGCAATTTTATGAAATTGAAACAACTTCATATAATTTTAATACTAATTTGGAAGGTCTTCCTATTTATTTACTACTTTTCGGGACTTTCTTAGTTTTGGAAATGATTTTTAGAGGTTATGTAAAATGTTTTGGAGAATTTGAGAAACCATACAAGAAGGATAGCATAAAGAAATTGTAGAAACTATGGTATAAATATGTACAGTTACGGTCAAAATAATAGCAGCGCACTACAGCGTAGCATACATTTTCATATATTTATTTGTGTGAAATTTTTTTATTGCTCCTTCTGCATTAAATGCTGTGTTATTAGGTTAGAAACACAAAATAATTGTTTACCTGGTGATATGATTTTAATTACTTAATAAATTTCACATTTTTTTGGATTAATAATAGCAGTGTTCAAAAAATCTCAAGAATAAGGAGTTTTATCTCAATTTTTCAATTCGATTTGATGATATAAATAAGATATTATGAAATTTACACCACTTCTGAAATGTTATAGCATTTTGGAGACGAAAATCAAATACAAAAAGGTTGAAATCTGAGGGAAATTCATAAAGTGAATTTCGACATTTATTCCAGTGTTCTCTTAACACATTGAGTGACAAGCAAGTGACGCAAACCTTCCCAGGAGGCCAAACATTTTTTTGGATATAAGTAAAAGCAATCACTGTCGTACGAAAACGTACGACGTGGCACCCCACGACGGCTTAGGTGTCGTACGTGGCACTCAATGTGTTAAAATGATCAGAAATTCGATATTATAAGAAGAAAAATCAAAAACATGTGAAAAAAATCCGTTTATATCACCTACAACCATTCGCCGAATAATAATGTCTAGTACATAAAACCCACTCACGCCCATCACCGAAATAAAAAACAATGTCTGTCCATCTTCGAGAGTTTAAAATGTTCGTAGAATACTAATAAAACATAATCTGTAAGCCAGAAGTACGAAAAAAGTCCCACTTAAAAATAAAAGACATGACACAAAAATTGCAATTCGCAACTGGTGTAGCCAACCAAAAAGTGGGTGCACGTTTTATGGTCAGTTGAATCAAAATTTGTTTTGTATGGTGGGCCAGTCCCTCATTAGTTTGTAAGACGTCCACAGAATACAGAGTACATCTCTAGGTATAGTAGCAAAACAGTCAAATAGGGAGGATCAAGCGTAATGGCTTGGGCGTTTTTATAAGTTAGTTGTGCGCCAAATATTTGTAACACCAAGAAATAATTGAGCTAGACCCACCTTTAAGTAGACGGATCGGCTTAGAATCACCAGCTGAATCGATTTAACGATGTCTGTCGGTCTGTCCGTCCGTCTGCTGTCCATCTAAGCTTGTTCGTACTCTACAGGTCGCAATTGTGGTCCGATTGTCATGAAATTTGGCAGAAGTTACTATTTTTGGCCAATGATAATTGGTATTGAATTTGGAGAAAATCGGTTCAGATTTAGATATAGCCTCCATATAAATATCCCTATAATTTACACTATTACTGCTCTAGAATACACATTTTACATGGGATCATGTAATTTTTCAGTATAGTGTTATATTTGAACTAGAAACAGCTCACGGGAAAGTGGACCACATAGGTCTATGTCTTGACATAGCCCCCATACAAATGTACCTCCGATTTACAATATTACTGCTCTAAAATGCACATTTTACATGGGATCTTGATCAAATTTTCCACACAATGTTACATTTATACTAGAAACACGTATTTTGAGAGCCAGCTATAAACAGTTGCGGTCAAAATAATAGCAGCGCACCACTGCTTAATATACATTTTCATATATTTATTCGTCTGATAATTTTTTTATTGCTACTTCTGCATTAAGTGCTGCGTTATGAGGTTACAAACACAAAATAATTGTTTACTTGGTGATATGATTTTAATTACTTAAAAAATTTCACATTTATTGGATTATTCGATATTTTGGACCGGTCAAAATAATAGCAGTGTTCATAAAATCTCAAGAAAAATAATTTTATCTCAATTTTTCAATTCGATTCGATGTTATAAGTAAGATATTATGAAATTTACACTACTTCTGAAATGTTATTGTATTATTTTTCTTCATAAGTAGGGCGAGGAAAGCATTGTGGAGAAGAAAATCGAGTTCATATAAAAAGGTTGAAATCTGAGGGAAAATCATATAGTGAAGTTCGACTTTTATTCCAGTGTTCTATTAAAATGATCAGATAATCGATATTAAAAGAAGAAAAATCAAAAACATGTGAAAAAAAAATCCGTTTATATAACCTGCAACCATTCGCCGAATAATAATGTCTAGTACAAAAAACCCACTTACGCCCGCCACCGAAATAAAAAACAATGTCTGTCCTTCTTTGAGAGATTAAAATGTTCGTATAATACTAAGAAAACATAATCTGTAAGCCAGAAGTCCGAAAAAAGTCAAACTTAAAAATACAAGACATGGCACACAAAAATTGCAATTCGCAAAAACAAACCTGATGTAGCCAATCAAGAAATGGGTGCACGTTTTATGGTCAATTGAATTAAAAATTGTTTTGGATGGTGGGATAGTCCCTCGATAGGTTGTAAAACGTCACAGAACACGTAGTACATCTCCAGGTACGGTACCAAAACAGTCAAATAGGGACGATCAATCGTAATGGCTTGGTCGTTTTTTTATATTATGGAGTTGGGTCAATACATTGGCCCAGAACTATCATTGACTCTACCCAGTACATCAAAATACTGCATAATATTATTCTTACGTATACAGAATACGGAATGTCCCTTAAATGGGTCTTCTAGCAGGTCAGTTATCTCGAAAACACCAGTCGACTCGCAAAAAGGTGGTTTGAAGTCAATAATATCGATGTTATGGAATGGTTCGGGCAGACACCGCACCTAAATATAATCAAAAATTTTAAGTGTGATGACTAATATGAGGTCTCACTAGCAATACTGAAAAACAGTAACGATGTTTGACACGTAATTATAGAGGCATGGTCAAAAATACCACATGAATGGTGCAAAATACTAGTCGATTCCAATAAACGACGTCATGAAGCAGGAATAATCAATAAAGTCAGTGCAACTAAGTGTTAAATTCAAGAAAATGTCGTTATTTAAATAATTATTTAAAATAGTATTCTATTAAAGTGCATTGAAACAAAATATTTTTAGTTTTTATTAGCGCTGCTATTTTTTGACTGGTCTCATTTTTGATATTTTCTTCAGTTCGCACTCTACGTAAGCGTGTTGGTGGTTTAATGACCAACAACGTTAATTTGGTGCGAAATTTAGTCACAATAGCGCGAATAGCCGCTTCAGTGGGTCGATTAAACTGACCATAAAATGAGATCTCACTAGCAATACTGAAAGACAATAACGATATATGACACGAAATTATAGAGGCATGGTCAAAAATACCGCATGAAAGTTGCAAAATACTTGTTGACTCCAAGAAACGACGTTATTTAGCAATATTAAGCAATAAAGTCAGTACAACTAAGTGTTAAATTCAAGAAAATGTCGTTATTTAAGAAATTATTCGAAAAAAGTTTTCAATTAAAGTGAATTGAAACAAAATATTTTTAGTGTTAATTAGCGCTGCTATTTTTTGGACTGGTCTCATTTTTGACATAAATGGTTCTAAAGGCTTAATCTCCAAATTACAAAAACTTATTTTTTTATTTAAAGCCAGAATAAGAATGACACAATACCACCTTTCAATCGCCGTAAAAACGTTTAGGATTTTCGAAGTAAAACTGATATTTTTCTTTGTCGACATTTCTTTTATCTTGTTGCTGCTATATTTTTGGCCGCAGCTGTATATCGAGTCAAAACATAATTTTAAAATAAAGAAAAAATGTGTTTTCATTTTCAATTAAAATATTTAATATTAAAAATATTAAACAATAAATTTCTACATGTTATAGATATAGCTTTATCAGTGGTCAACACGGAGGACAAGTTCATAAAAGACACGCGAACGTTCGTGTTAAGCTGCGAAACAATTACCCAAAATGTGAATATGAACATTACAATTGTGAACTGGGATATTGTCCTGGCTTATTTTTTTACAACCAATTTTTAATTACAACTGAATTGTAAGAAAAATGGACTGACTTAATAAAATTAATTAATATTAACCAAAAAAAAAACAAAATTTTAAAGTAAGCTTATTCTACAATTACAAGGATAAGCTTAAGACAATATTATTTTCGTAAGCTTATTCTACAATTACAAGGATAAGCTTATAGTAAGCGTACACATTTAATATTATCAAGAGGGTTCCGTTTCGATTTTTCTACAATTGCTATACAAGCATTTTCAAATGGATTCTCAACTCTTGTTCAAGCTTGAGGCTTGTGTTCGTAAGCTTATTATAATATTATTCGCAAGTCATTTGGTATGTTGGGTATCCCCTAAAAAATCTGCATTAATACTTTTTCGTTATGGCGTTTACTTTTGTAGTGAAGACAAGAGTGATCAAAAACCCGGTTTTTCTATCATGTCGTGTTTTTCGAATCCGTGATTTAAAAAAAAACCAGTTGCCCTGTTGTCTTTTTTCGAAAAACCCGGTTCGACCGGTTGCATTCGGGGTTTTTTTTATAAAACAGTAAAAATAGGAAATTTTGATTTTTATGTTGATAATCATAACTCCTTCCATTTATTATTTAACCTCAGCAAAGCATACGAAAAATGTCAATTACAAATATATCATTTAAAAAAATATATTGGGTGTTTTTACGTGGAAAATTTTACTCAAATATCTTGGCCTACACCCATATAACATTCAATTGGTGCAGAAATTAAAAACACGAGACATCTGACATTTGAAAAACGACCTTATGTCATTTAAACTAGATTTCGCATGCAGTGTGACAAGGCTACAAGGCATTTCGATTTCATACAACCGAAATAAATGTAGACATATGTACGTCATACGAAGCGGATTTTGATTACGTAGCACCCTAAAATGAGAACGAATGCCTCCAACATTGTTGTTAACTTCGTTTAGACACTGGAGTATGTTTTTTTTGAAAAGTGACACCTAATCAAAAGCGTTCCATGAAGTGAAGAGTTATTATGTCACACAAAAAACAAGAATATTTTCAATAATAAAAAACCGGTCGAGACCGACTTAAAAACCCCGGTTTTCCGAAAACCGTGATTTTAAAAAAACCCGACGGTCGGTTTCAGTTGAAAAAACCGGTTGGCCCGGTTTCGGGTTTGACCACTCTAGTGAGGACGAATTCAATATTAAATCATGCAATAAGATATGGTATGAGAGCCACTGTACAAACTTTCATTTGCATCTATTGTGAATGAGTCCCAACGAGAAACAAACAGTGCACGGACACAAGCATATGTATGCATGTAGGTCGTCATTGCAATAAACTATCGTATTTACAATCGTTCGCATTCTTGGTCTCACGAGCAGCGATGCCATTTTGGTCCGTTCGGACCAAATTTGGTCCGAAAAAATTAAAAATTTGTAGCTTGGTCCGTTTTTGGTCCGTTTTTTTGGCATTTATTACTTAATATCTTTTTTACATTATGTCAAATATCAATGAACGTTTGAAAAAATTGTACGTTAAGCAATCATTTAGGCATTCAACTGTTGGGTTAATACTTTTTAACGCCGCCCAAATAACTTAGTGACAGTGTACTCTCTTATGCTTCTTCGCTTTTTTCTACATACATATAATAGCATACGTCATATGATCCGAATGTTTTTTTGTAAAGGGTGATTTTTTAAGAGCTTGATAACTTTTTTTTAAAAAAAACGCATAAAATTTGCAAAATCTCATCGGTTCTTTATTTGAAACGTTAGATTGGTCCATGACATTTACTTTTTGAAGATAATTTCATTTAAATGTTGACCGCGGCTGCGTCTTAGGTGGTCCATCCGCTTAGTCCAATTTTGGCATTTCCACGTTTTTGAGTAACAGAGACCCAATTGGTGCGAACGGCGACGAATCGATAATTGATGGTCATCATTAGCACTGGCCGATACAGCTGCGATATTTTCTTCAGTTCGCATTCTACGTAAGCGTGTTGGTGGTTTAATGTCCAACAATGTAAATTTGCTGCGAAATTTAGTCACAATAGCCCGAATAGCCGATTAAACTGACCATAAAACAGAAGCGCGCGATGAACTTTCTTAACAGAGCACGCATTTTGATAATAAAATTCAATAATTTGCAAGCGTTGTTCGTTTGTAAGACGATTCATGATTAAATTATAGACCAAACTGAAGATGTTTGACAGTGAAACAAAACACGAAACGTGCGTCAGCTAAAAAATCACCCTTTATTATTTGATGTTTATTTCATTTACACAAGAAATTGATGTTGATAAATTTCCGACCCTGCGTTGTGGGTCTTCAACCAGGCTTAGAGATTTTCTACTCTGATGTATGTCCAAAACCGACTACACAGAGCAGAGGCTTTTTGTGCTTCAGGACTTCGGCGCCGGGGTTAATGTTTTCTGCTCGGGATATGTCCAAAGGTGGCTGTGCAGAGAAAGGGTTACCTGCGTTTATTTTTTCACTTGTTTTGGTATTTTTTTATTTCTTTTTGGGTGATATTTCATTTCTTTGCCTGTGGGTTATTTCGTATCGCAAACGAAAGATCGCCCCTAAAAGATCGAAGAGCAAAATACATATTTAAACGCAGTAAATGTTTATATTACATTCCTTCCAGAGTACCTTTTGTTTATGCAAATCCATTTATCATAAACGAAACCTAAGATCAACATCAACATAGATCAGCACTAAGATATCGAAAATACGCGTCCTCTACCCAGCAAACCAAATCTTCAGATTTTTTCTTGAGTCAGATAATTCTGCACATTGTCTGGAGTCTTAAGACATATCCCGCAGATTCCGTTCAGAATTCGCAACGAAATTTCAAGGGTATTTTTGTTTTGCTTGTGCAGAAACTTCTAGAAGATTTCTTTAAGAATTCTGAACATGAAGTCTGGGTAATTTTTGATTTTTTGTGTGTAGAAGTGTCACACAGAATTTTAGTTTATTATAAAATTATTTTAGTATGCAAAACTAATACACACAGAATCACGAAGTTTGATGTATTTTCCTCTTTATTATATTATATAAAACATTTCTTCCAAAAATTGAAACTCTTTGAAAGTTTGTAGCCCTTTTAAGGGGCGATAGGATGAGGAAATGTAAACACAAATTAACTCCATTTTGCTTATAGTTTCAGGCATATATCATCCAGTTCAAGTATAATATGGACTGTCGGATGGTATTAAGGATTAATTTTAGAATATACAGCGGCTGTGAATCTGGCTATTTAGTTTACTTATGAAGTAATGTATTTTATTTATATGACAAATACATATATCACAAAAATATCAACTTTTTGCCTTATAAAATTAATAAAATACTAGATGATAATACAACCAGAATTCTTAAAGATTGTACTTCCGAACTCTGCAAGAAATCTGAAAGACAAAACTTTGACAACGATAGATTTTTAGTACATATTTCGGAAAGATTTTTCTGCATAATTATAAGATTTTCACATGATTTTTGTAAAGATTTCGATCAGATATCTGCACGATATGTCTTCAAAAATATCAGAATTTCTGTAACTTTACGATCAGATTTCGTTTCGATGTGTCGTTAATATCCTCAGAATTTCCCAAGGATTTGACTTCAGAATTCGGTCAGAAATCTGATAGATTTCTCTGGAGAAATAGAAGAATTTCCCCCGACGAATTTTTCAGACATCGTGTCAACCCTTCCATACATTTTTCGGAAAGAATTCTGAAAGAAATCGGTTCCGATTTCGGAAACATTAAAGACATTCGTAACGAATTCTTTACGATTTCGGGATATTTGATTTGCTGGGTATTTATATCTATGTATGTGTAGCGCTGCATTCGTTGAAGCCGCGAAAACAAAAACGATTATAAAAAGTTTTATTAATTAAAAAAATATTTTTTTCTCACTGTCTCCAACTACCATATTATGGTATTTTTGGACTTCTGTGAACGTTAATCTATTGACAACAATTGTATAATTCCCAGTAATCATATTTTAAAAACCTATGGTATGAGAAATCCCTACATAAATACATTTGTCAGAATTATAATAAATATACAAATTTGAGTTTACCTACACACAGAAAAAAAGCTTGTGTAAAAATTTTTATTTGAACTTTGTAAACATTTTTTATAGAGTTGACAGAAATCATACAAGTAAATGCTAAATTTCCCTCGTACATGTGTAAATTTGCACATGAGCTGAAAATTTTTCCCTCACAAGGACTGAAAATACCCCTAATATTTAGAGTATTTCAGCATGTTTTATGAACATATTAGCTTGTATTTACTTGATATTTGCAATGCGCATTCCCTTTATAGCATAAAAGGGCACCATAGAGTGATTTTTATTTGTAAGGGGCGAAATGGGATAAAAATGGTACCTATCAAACGACAACAGATAGAAACACGAAATTTGGCGTGTACATTCCTGTAATTGAGTAGATACATGATCTAAAAGTATTTTTTCTAATTTTGTACTTTAAAGAGGTTAAATGGGGATAGAGGGATAAAAATAGTACCAACCTACCGGCTGCACCTAGAATAATGAAATTCGATATATATATTCCTCTGATTGCGTAGACACGTAAAATAAAAGATCTTTCCACAATTCGTAATTTTTGGGGTTCAAATGGAAAAAGGGGATAAAAATAGTACCCACTAAATGACAGTACCTAGAATCATGAAATTCGGAGTATACATTCCTCTGACTGCGTAGACACTAAAACTAAGACTAAAATATAAAACGTTTTTTCCAAAATTCGTACTTTTAGATGTCGTACTCTTGAGGGGGCAAAATTGGAAAAATGGGATAAAAAATGGTACCAACAAAATGGCAGGAGATAGAATCATGGAATTCGGTGTATACATTCTGACATTGAAGGGAAAAAAGGCTTTTTCGAAATTTGTACATTTGGGCGGAGAATGGGGCGAATGGGGGATATCTTTAAAATTTATACTTTTCTTATCACTTTGTCTGTATCTGAAAATGGTTCTTTCTAATGGCGACTGACAATCGCCTAATATTTAGGCATGTTCACTTTCACAATTTCAGCATTTTATTTATATATAGTAGTCGATTTTAAACAGTGCACATAAGTACACATTATAGTTTGAAATAGTAAATAATTATAGTAAATGTGCATAAAAATATCACAATTTTCGTAATATGGTTCTGTGCTTCTATGTAAAGTCGTCATTTTTTAATCCGCTGGTAATACTGTGGAATGCACTCCGTGGTGGAGGGTATATAAGATTCGGCCCGGCCGAACTTAACGCCTTCTTACTTGTTTATAAATAACATTTTAGACAAAAAAGGCACAACAGGAATACGAAACAAAAGTCTTTAGTCGAATAAATAATAGTGTAAGTGTGTGTTCGCTGGTAACAGCAGTTAGACGTTCGTGATCTGTCTATGGCTCCCCTCGTCCCATCTAAAATTTTAAAAGAAACTATTGATCGGTATGTTTGTAGCTGCGTCTGTGACGTCTTTTTAATATTTGTCGGTATAATATTAATGTTGTAGTGGAATATTCTTTAAATCTGTTCTTTGATCAACCTTCCTGTAAAAGGTAGTTTAGCCTTTTTCATTTTTATTTGTAATATAATTGAATTTATGGATTTTATGAGTTTGAATTAATCTTTACATTTTATTTAGTTTCACATTTGTAGTCATAAGACTTTAATATAACCATAGTAGTTATCTGAATTCTACTGTAAGTTATATTCTAATACAACTTTGTATATTTTTAAATTTATTGTATATTTTAAACTTAACCACAATTTTAGTGAATTAATCTGGCAATTAGTTGCCACTCCTTTATGTTATTGTACGATCCTATTGTACTAAAACTTGAGCGTTCGCCGATGATAAGGCACTGAAATCGATCTCTTTCATCATCCGAACGCTAACAAGGACAAAGCCCTTTACTCTACATTTCATAACACCAATAAATAATGTAAGTGATGGAAAACGAAGATCTCTACTCGACTTTTATTCCCAATAATTAGTGCCAGATTTTCCTCGATGAATTATTTAGTAATACCAAAAATCCTCAAAGGTACAAACGAGAATATCTCCATAATCCCCACAATTTTGAATATTCGATATTCGTAACATTTTTAACAAAACCCCACACAGGTTCATTAGAACCATCAGCGGAGTTATAAATTTCATATTTATATTGGCCACATTCAAATCGATGTTCATTAATCATCTGATTTTGTAATGATTTAAAATCAAAAGTTTAACATCCCCACAACTTTGAACACTTCCTTTTTTAATTTAATCCTTCAACACCTTTTAGTGAATAAATTAAATAAATAAATACGTTTTTGATTTTGATTAAAGTCATTGGCGTTTTTATTTGGGAGGGTAATAAAATACTATTTAAATGACCATTTGTTAAAAACATTAAAAATTGCATAAATGAAATGGTAAAAATGTCCAATTGCTTGCTTGTAGCAAATAGTTGATTTATTTCATCATTTGTATGTATTGAGAAAATGCAAATTGTTTAAGAGAAAAAGGTGCTTTGAAATACAGTCAAAACAGTTAAGGTAATTTTACACAAGTTTTATTGTATAATTGGCAGTAGTTTGTTTCGGTACCAAATTACACAAGTGTTTTGCATCACTTGCCAAAGAACTTTTATGGTTGCATTTCACCTAAGAAACAAAAAATCAACACCCATAGGTGTAATCGAAAAAGACTTACGTAGGCTTCATCTTAATTGAGATTAAACGCGCATCCGTTCTTTAGTTTACTTATTAACAAAATATTTATTTATAATTAATAACAAATATTAAAGTAAATGTGTCTTTAACGAAACTTGAAATATTTATTTGTTGTTAACGTCGCCAAAGCTTACAGAAGTTTCTCTTCTCGCGCTCTACGTCTTTCTTCCAACCGCTATATATGTTAAGAAGTAAGTTGCTGTTGTCAATTCAACGAAGTAATACATTCCTCGTTCATTATCGTCCGTTACCCTAAATAGTATGTAAAGAAAGATTCATGATAATCCTGTAATCTAGATAGATTCCAGATTTAGAGATCATATTTATTTAAATATTGCTAAAAATTGCACAATTATAGCATTCATAATTTTAGTTACATTGTTCATATATGTACATCCATAAGAATATTTGGAAATCAGTTAAATAAAAAATCAATATTTAGAACTTTGTCTTAAAATAAATATAAAACAAGTAAGAAGGCGTTAAGTTCGATCGGGCCGAATCTTATATACCCTCCACCACGGAGTGCATTCCACAGTATTACCAGCAGATTAAAGAATGTCGACTTTACATAGAAGCACAGTACCATATTACGAAAATTGTGATATTTTTATGCACATTACTATATTTGTTTACTATTTCAAACTGTAAGTATACTTATGCGCACTGTTTAAAATCGACTACTATATACATATAAATAAAATGCTGTAATTGTGAAAGTGAACATGCCTAATTTTTAGGCGATTGTCAGTCGCCATTAGAAAGAAGCATTTTCAGATACAGACAAAGTGATAAGAAAAGTATAAATTTTAAAGATATCCCCATTCGCCCCATTCTCCGCCCAAATATACAAATTTCGAAAAGACCCTTTTTCGAGTCTTCATAGTCAGAATGTATACACCGAATTTCATGATTTCAACTTCAGCGGTTCGGTAGGTCCCATTTTTATCCTTCTTTTTAATTATATCCCTTGAAAGTACGAATTTCGAAAAATCCCTCTATTTTAAGTGTCTATGCAATTAGAGGGATGTACACACCGAATTTCATGATTCTAGCTGTTGTCGTATCATTGGTACCATATTTTATTCCTTTTTGTCCCATTTCGCCCGCTAAAACTTTTATTTTCTTTGTAGTGCTTCCAAGCTACAAGAGGAATGTCCGCAACAAATTTTAACTGTAGAAAATAAGAAATTTAATTAATAAGCCAAGGCTACCAATATTTGTATACTATATATATATATATATATATATATATATATATATATATATAAGGGAGCAATCATAAATACCCTAAATATTGGGGGATAGAGAGTGTATTTATAGCTACAGTCGTTAGGTTGGTTGTATTTCCATCCTATTTTAATTTCAAAAGTATAAATTTTGAAAATACCTTATCTCTCACGTACGTAGTATAAGACAAATTCATGATTCTACCATTTTTTGTCGTAAAAGCAACAAATAAAGTACGAATTTCAGAGGAATGTATACACCGAATTCCATGATTCTATCAGCGCCCATTTTGTTGGTACCATTTTTATCCCCTTTTTCCAATTTTGCCCCTCAAGAGTACGACTATCTAAAATCTCTTTATTTTACGTATCTACACGATTAGAGGGATGTACACATCGAATTTCATCATTTCAGCTGTATTCGTTTAGTTAGTACTATTTTTATCCCCTGTAGCCATTGTATCCCTTGATAGTACGAATTTGGAAAAAACGTTTTATTTTTCGTGTCTACGCAGTCAGAGGAATGTATACTCCGAATTTCATGATTCTAGCTGCTGTCATTTGGTAGGTACTATTTTTATCCCCTTTTTCCATTTGAACCCCAAAAAGTACGAATTTTGGAATGTTCTTTTATTTTACGTGTCTACGCAATCAGAGCAATGTATATATCGAATTTCATTATTCTAGGTGCAGCCGTTAGGTTGGTACTATTTTTATCCCTCTATCCCCATTTAACTCCTTAAAATTACGAATTTAGAAAAAATCATTCTATATTATGTATCTACTCTATTAGAGGAATGTACACTCCAAATTTCGTGTTTCTATCTGTTGTCGGTTGATAGGTACCATTTTTATCCCTTTTTGTCCCATTTCGCCTCCTACAAATAAAAATCACTCTATGGTGCCCTTTTATGCTATAAAGGGAATGCGCATTGCAAATATCAAGTAAATACAAGCTAATATGTTCATAAAACATGCTGAAATACTCTAAATATTAGGGGTATTTTCAGTCCTTGAGAGGGAAAAATTTTTCCCTCTGGGCCGATTTCGTCCACTTTGAATCCCAACCGATCTACAACCATAAGACACATTCAGGAAAAATTTGAACCTCCTAGCATATTTCGTTCGGCCGCTATCGTGCTTTCAACAGACTGACTGATGGACATGGCTATATCGTCATAGAATTTTACCACGACCCAAAATATATATACTTTATGGGGTCTCCGATGAATATTTCAAGGTGTTACAAACGGAATGACAAAGTGAATACACCCCCATCCTGGAGGTGGAGGGTATACAAATTGATTGCCTCGAAAAATCGTAACGTTTGCATCCTTTTCAGACTTCAGGCGAAATAGAGCTGAAATTGATTGATTGATCGATTTCGAATGTCAGATTTGACACTAGAAATTTAGTTAGCTTTATTTCGCGGACAGTCTGAAAAAGCCATTTGTAAGAAATCCTTAAATTGTTCTCGGTAACTTTAAATCTGGCAACACTGATCTGTATTTTTGTTCAGTTTGAGTCGGGCTTTTGCCGTGGTCGGATGCCGCGGGTGTCGTCGCGAGTGAGGTCTTTCAAGATGCGCAAAAACAAATGTTATTTATTGTTATTCAGTGCGTTGTGAAATTTAATAAACAAACAGGAGTTGAAATTGACATTGAAAACTATTTGTGCTTACTCCTTCTTCTATGTGCTATTTATGTGATATTCATTTACTCCAAACCATACTAAATCAATTGTTTTTGTTTTTGCTCTTCGTTCGTTTCGTCTTCCGATTTCGCAAGTTCTCTCTTCGTCATTTAATTTAATATTTTGTCAGAAAAAAACTATTTGGTTGCATTATAAGGTAAGTTTAGAGAAATTAATTGATATGTCTGTATTTGCAATCTCTTTTTACAATATTTGTATGGTTTTTTATTTCGTTTTGTTTTTCTGCAATTGTTATTTTGTTTACATGTTCTATGAACGTATTCATAACTGTGTGCATAACATTTGTTGTTGTTCTTATTCTCTAACTCTCTTCTCATCAATGACGGCATTGATTAGAGCGACCATTGTGTGTGCACGATGTGCGTGTTAGTATTTGCTGGAGACTCGCGAGAGCAAAAAACTGAGATGTTGGGAATACGATACATGTACGTGTCCGTTTGCCTCTCGTTCCTCGGTTAGAATCATTCGCAATAGATTGAAATGAAATAATGTATTATTTGTTGCGCGATTTTATTTAAATAATAGGGCTGTTTTTCTTTAAGCCGGGATAACAAGCTGCGATAACAAAAACGTTAATAAAAAAATTAATTTAATTTAATAAACAATTTAATTAATGTCGACAAAGAAAAATATCAGTTTTACTTCGAAAATCCTAAAAGTTTTTACTGCGATTGAAAGATGGCATTGTGTAATTATTAATATGGATTAAAAATAAAAAAATAAGTTTTTGTAATTTTGAGATTAAGCCTTTAGAACCATTTATGTCAAAAATGAGACCAGTCAAAAAAATAGCAGCGCTAATAAAAACTAAAAATATTTTGTTTCTTGAATTTGACACTGACTTTATTGCTTAATATTGTTACATAACGTCGTTTCTTGGAGTCAACTAGTATTTTGCACCTTTCATGCGGTATTTTTGACCATGCCTCTATAATTTCGTGTCAAATATCGTTATTGTCTTTCAGTATTGCTAGTGAGACCTCATTTAAGTCATCACACTTAAAATTTTTGATCATATTTAGGTGCGGTGTCTGCCCGAACCATTCCATAACATCGATATTATTGACTTCAAACCACCTTTTTGCAAGTCGGCTGGTGTTCTCGGGATAATTGACCTGCCTCATTTAAGTGGCATTCCATATTCTGCATACGTAAGCATAATCTTAGACGGTATTTTGATGTACTGGACAGAGTCCATTGTAGTTCTGGGCCAATGTATTGACCTAACTCCATAATATGAAAAACAAGCCCAAGCCATTATGCTCCCTATGTGACAGAGTTGGTACTATACCTGGATGTATTCCGTGTTCTGTGGACGTCTTACAAACTGTCGAGGGACTGTCCCACCATATAAAACAATTTTTGATTCAATTGGCCATAAAACGTGCATCCACTTTTTGGTTGGATACTGCAGGTATGTTTTTGCGAATTGCAATTTTTTTGTGACGTGACTTCTATTTTTAAGTGGGACTTTTCTCAGACTTCTGGTTTACAGATTATGATTTCCTAGTATTCTACGAACAAAGATGGACACACATTGTTTTTCATTTCGGTGGCGGGCGTAAGTGGGTTTTTGTACTAGACGGCGAATGGTTGCAGGTGATATAAACCGATTTTTTTGACGTGCTTTTGCATTTTCTGCTTATAATATCGCATTTCTGATCATTTTAATGGAACACTAGAAAAAATCGAACTTCACTATATGATTTACCCTCAGATTTCAATCTTTTTATATGAACTCTATTTTGTTCTCCACAATGCTCTCCTCGCCCTACTTATGAAGAAAAATAACCATAACCTATTTTTTTATACCTTGTGTTTATGAACTAATGAAAAAATTATAATTTTAGTAATTTTTCACTGTAATTTTGGTTGATTTTGAAAAAAAAAACGATTATCAATATTTTAAAACTAATTGAAATTACCTTCAAAACGAAGTATAACAAATTAAAATCGGTCGAGTATTTCAGGAGTTACAGGCGATTGAATGAACACATCTTTTTGAAAAAAAAGTTGATTTTTTTCACTGTTAATAAATAACTCGTGAAAAAAATTTTCAAAATTTTTTCCAAAATTTTCATAACTCGTGAAAAAAATTTTCAATTTTTTTTTCCAAAAATACGTATATGATTTTTATGAGAAGGATACATACACAAACTTTGACTAGCTATCAAGGTCAAAAACTTTACCGCTTGACATGGAATGACTCATATATATTCTTGATCGTCATAAAATTGTAAGACGTTTTGGCCATATCCGTCCGTCCGTCTGTTGAAAGCACGCTAGCATCTAAACGAAGAGTACGTCTTATAGTCGTAGAATGGTTGGGATTGCAACTGGGCGTAATCGGTCCAAAGGGAAACATTTTTGCCTCACAAGGATTGCAAATACCCCTAATATTTCGAGAATTTCATCATGTTTTTTTCAATATGTCTGCTTATATTTACTCTTACAGGAAAAACGTGCACAATAAAGTGATTGGTATTCGTAGGGGGTGAAATGGGGCAAAAGGTATAAAAATGGTACCTATCAAACGACAGCAGCTAGAAACAAAAATTCGAAATTCGGTGTGTACATTCTTCTAATTGAGTAGATACATAATATAACAGTAATTTTTCCAAATTCGTACTTATAAGGGTAAAATTGGAATAGGGGGATAAAATTGGTAACAATCAAACGGATACACCTATAATAGTGAAATTCGGTGTATACATTCCTCTGTTAGCGTAGAGACGTAAAATAAAGAGATTTTTCGAAATTCGTACGTTAGATTGAACAAGTAAAAACGGCGTTAAGTTCGGCCGGGCCGAACTTTATATACCCTCCACCATGGATTGCATTCCACAGAGGTTGACGGTTTTCGTAGAAGTGCAGTAATATTACAGGAAAAAATAAATTTTGTAATATAGCCAAACCAAAACAAATACAAATATTGAAAAAATAATTTTATAAATAAATATGATATTTTAATTATTTCAAACCACTATTTGTTTCAAATCAAAAAATAAATATTCTTATATTTATATTTTCAAAAAGCTTAAATACTATAAATATTGGAAGATAGGTGGTGCTACAGTTGGTTGTATTTCCATTCTATTTTAATTCCAAAAGTACAAATTTTGAAAACCCATTATCAGACGTACATGTGCAAAATAACCTAACTTCATGATTCAACCAATTTTTGCCATAAAAGGAAAAGTATTTAAAAAAACTTTTTATTTTGCATGTCTATGCAGTCAGAGGAATTTATACACCGAATTCCATGATTCCAGCTGCGCCCATTTGGTAGGTACCATTTTCACCCCCTTGACATTTCTACACAATTAGAATTTCATCATTCTAGCTGTAATCGTTTAGTTGGTAGTCAGAGGAATGTATACTCCGAATTGCATGACTCTATCAGCAGTCATTTGGTTGGTACTATTTTTATCCCCTTTTTCCATTTTAACCCGAAAAAGTACGAATTTCGAAAAATTCGTCTGTTTTCCGTATCTGTGCAGTCAGAGGAATGTATACTCCGAATTTCATGACTCTAGATGCGGTCATTTGGTTGGTACTATTTTTATCCCCTTTTTTCTTTTTAACCCCAAACAGTACGAATTTCGAAAAATCTGTTTATTTTCCGTGTCTACACAGTCAGAGGAATGTATACTCCGAATTTCATGACTCTAGCAGCGGTCTTTGATTGGTACTATTTTTATCCCCTTTTTTAATTTTAACTCCAAAAAGTACGAATTTTAAAAAAATCCGTGTATTTTACTTGTCTGTGTAATCAGAGGAATGTATACACCGAATTTCATTATTCTAGGTACAGCCGTTTGGTTGGTACCATTTTTATCCCTCTATTCCCATTTTACCCCTTAAAAGTACGAATTTGGAAAAAATTCTTTTATATTATGTATCTACTCAATTAGAGGAATGTACACACCGAATTTCGTGTTTTTAGCTGTTGCCGTTTAATATGTACTATTTTTATCCCCTTTTTGGCCCCTTTTCACCCCCTACAAAAAAGAATCACTTAATGGTGCACGTTTTTGCTATAAGGGGAATGCGCATACCAAATATCAAGCAAATATAAAAAGACATATTCAAAAAACATGCTTAAATACGCTAAAATAGTACGGATTATTATGAGTATTTTTAGTCCTTGTGAGGGAAAAATTTTTCCCTTTGGGCCGATTTCGCCCCATTTCAATCCCAACCGATCTACGACTATAAGACGCATTTATGGAAAATTTGAACGTTCTAGCTCCTTTCGTTTAGATGCTAGCGTGCTTTCAACAGACGGACGGACGGACGGACGGACATGGCTAGATCGTCTTAGAATTTTATGACGATCAAGAATATATATACTTTATAGGGTCTCAGGTCGATATTTCAAGGTGTTACAAACGGAATGACAAAGTTAGTATACCCCCATCCTGGAGGTGGAGGGTATAAAAAGGAGGTAAAAATTGTACCAACCAAATGGCCGCAGATAGAGTCATGAAATTTGAAGTATACATTCCTCTGACTGCGTAGACATGAAAAATAAAAATATTTTTCCAAAGTCGAACATTTTTACTTTTACGACAAAAATCATGAATCATGATTTTCATAATTTGTACTTTTGGAATTAAAATAGGACGGCAATACAACCAACTGTAGTACCCACTAATATTTATGGCATTTAAGCATTTTTGAAGATTGCTGTGTTATATTTACTTTTTTAACTGAATTGAAGTATTATTTCGATGTATATAGTTTAAATTTATTAAAATTTATTGGTTTAAAATTATTAAAATTTTATATTTATTTATATATTTTTTCAATCTTTTTATATATTTAAAAAATTAACATTTTCCTGTAATATTACTGCACTTCAATCAATTCAAACTTTGCACATGGTAATATTTTTCCCAAACTTAGTTTAAGTTCGAAGATGGGCGAAATTGTCACGCCCCTTCTGGTACCTCCCACACAAATGACCAATATTTTTATGTAGTTGTTAATGTTTTTATAATCACTTTAAGTGTTCTAAATATGGCGGGTTTTGCCACGCCCCTTCTTGTACATCCCACACAATTGCCTGAATCCTAGGTAATATTTAATCCTTCATAAGTTCTATGCTGGTGCATGGGATCCACTATGACTTGATATTTGAAAATGTTTTTCCAATTGTTTTATAAATGTGGACGAAATGTGTGACACGAACTTCGTCGTACCTTCCACATAAATTATCCTGCCCTTATAACTTCCGTATATATGGTCTCTGAGAGTGAGGGTATATATAAGTCGGTTTAGTCGACTGAAGCTTACTTATTTGTTTAACCGGCATTTGATTTTTTTTTTTAAATTTCATGCCTCTATCTGTATTAGTTTAGCATCAAATTTTCCCCTTTAAAAGTAAAAAAACGTAAAAAAACAAAACATCCATATCTTCGGACTGGAATGTCTTTTTAATTTCGAGATTCGCACCTCTCTCACTTCTTCGTTAGTGTCAATACTTGTACTTTGTACTTTACAAAAATTTTAAATGGAAATGGTGCATTGTTCTTGCAACGGCAGAGTTCACGGTGACTACCCCGAAAACATGGCAAAACAAAAACTCTTGTGTCACTCGTTCGTTTGCCAACCATCTGTTGATTGTTATTGCCAGGCATTGACTATGGCAGGCGGAAAATTGCATTTGTCCAATGTCCTGCACAAAAATTGCGACAATTATTATTGTTATTATTGGCAATGAGCCAAACGCCCTCGACGCTGTAACAACAACAGCAACCGAACCGAACACGGTGGGGACAAGCCATTGTCCATAATGTCAGCCGGAAATGACAGTCAGTATGGGTATAACCATTAAGAAAACATTACCGACCACACAATTTCGAGAGAGTGAAAAAAACATGACAAGCAGAGAAGAAGAAGAAGAAGGAGCAAACAACCATGGAACACATGCAACTATGAAACTGAAATGCATTACGGTAATAATAGTAGTGGCTCAATCTCAACTGTTGCTGCACATAAATGTGTGAAAATTATAAATTGCCACGAAATTGGAATTGCAAGTGCCTGCAATGATTTGTGACAAATGGTACTATAATTAATTGCAGGCAAGTGCTACACTAAACGATTGAGCAACAGTTGTATTAAATACATATGTGATAGAAAATCAGTCGGAATCCTTGATATTAGAAAAGTATTCGGATTCCTTGTTGTTATATCTTCAAGATACGGAGGTGTTAGGCTTAGTTAGAGATGTAGCGAATATTACTTCAGCGAATGTTTAAATGTTATGTTAGCAAATGCGAATGTTAATATTTTCTCTACGAAAGTTCAAAATCTTGTTTTTGTGAAAACCAGTAATTTATTTTCCGCGCAAAAGGATTTATATTATCTTTTAATTGAAAAACAATATTTTCGGTATTAAGAAAATAATTTCAATCAAACACATGCGCTAAATATTAGAAAACTAGCTGAACCCCGCCCGCTTCGCCAGGCAAAAAAAAAACAAATGGTACGAATAAAATCAGGTTTCTTATTAATTTTTATCGTGGTAAGTAATATATAATATAATATATACGCTCCAAAAACACTTTTGCCACGCCTCCACCGCCCACGAAACGAAAACTCAAAATCCGGCATCATATTTATCTTTTTCATGATCAGTAATATATACGCTCCAATTTTCAGCCTTCTAGCTCAAAAAACATTATTGCCACGCCCACTCCACCCACGAAACGAAAATCCAAATTTTGGCATCATATTTATCATTCTCGTGGTCAGTAATATATACGTTCCAATTTTCAGCCTTGCAGCTCAAAAAACACTATTGCCACGCCCACTCCGCCCATAAAATGAAAATCCAAATTTCGGCATCATATGTATCATTCTCGTGGTCAGTAATATATATGTACCAATTTTCTGCCTTCTAGCTCTCATATGTACCAATTTTCTGCCTTCTAGCTCCCCTCCGCCCACAGAGCAAATTTTTAAAAATTCTATAGCTATAGTTCCTTCCAGACCTGCATCTATCTGTACTGAAAATTTCAACAACATCGGTTCAGCCGTTTACACGTGATTGTGGAACAAACAAACAGACATACAGACTGACTTACACTAAGGTTTTATAATATTAATAGGGAAATAGGGATTAGAAATTAAATTCGGCTGGGCAGAATCTTATAGACTCTCCACCACGGAGTACATACGACAGTATTGCTGACAAATTAGGGGTTATCGATATTTTGTACGAAACTGACGATATGTTTAATATTACAAACATATGCTTACTGGTTTAAAATATATGATGTTTCATTATAATATATCTATATATATAAAAGAGTTGCGTAACTGACTGACTGACTTATCATTGACCAGCCCCCAGACCAAACGGTTGAAGCCAGGGTCATGCAATTTTCAGGCTAGTTCCCAAATATGACGTAGACTAAGAGAGGGTTTTACGAAATTCGTACTTTTAGGGGGTAAAATGGAGACAAAAAGGGATAAACATCGAACCTTCGTCCTGACTAAACGCCAGTAGCTAGAAACATGAAATTCGGTGTGTTCTTGCAATGACCATGCGGGCGAGCTACAAATAGGGATTTTTCGAAATTTGTACTTTAGGGGAGGAAAGAGACTATCTAATAGGAAGTTTCCAAAATACTATTTTAGATTTATCCATTATTTATCCAATATCTATTTTAGATATATCCACCAAAAGAAAATTAAATAAATACTATCCAAAAACTGAGACGGATAAAACAAATAACTCGCTTTTTCGCATGTGAAGCAGCGGGTACTGCTAGTCTTCAATTTAGTTAGTTAGTTAGTTAGTCTGGCATGAGGGAAATTGATTAATGTCCATACTCATCTCAATATGTTTTTATTACGTAGTCTGTGAAGTTTCATTGGAGATTTATGTATTTTTATATATTTTAGAGACAAAAGTAGTACATTCAGCTAAAGAAAAGAGCACAAAGAGAAAAAATCAATTTGAATTTTTTGAAGTACAGTTGAACTTCGATTAACCGTGGTGCTCGGGACCGGGCTAATCACGGATAACTGAAAATCACGGTTAAAAGAGGTAAAATTTTACATGTATAAATTTTATTATTTTTATTTATTTTTGACAAAAAAATGTAAATCTGCGTCTATAAATAACTTATCATATCTCTAGGAATACATACATTTATTTAAAGAAATCTTTTATGGAAGTCTGTCTTATGATTTTAGCTTTTGATTGTTCTTCCAACAAATAAGTTTGTATATATTTGCATTTTATCTGGTTCTGAAATACTTGGGCAATTAAAGTTTTCTAAAAAACCTAACAAAATACTACTTAAGAAATTTCACATTTTTTGGATTTTTTGACATTTTGGACCAGTCAAAATATCTCAAGGAAAATTAATTTTATCTCAAATTGATGTTATAAGTAAGATACTATGAAAATTACACTACCTCTGAAATGTTATTGTATTATTTTTCTTGATAAGTAGGGCGAGTAGAGCATTGTGGAGACAAAAATCGAGTTCATACAAAAAGATTGAAATCTGAGGGAAAATCATATAGTGAAGTTGGACTTTTATTCCCGAGTTCTATTAAAATGATCAGAAATTCGATGTTATAAGAAGAAAAATAAAAAAAAAATAAAATATATATATAAAATATCTAGTACAAAAAAATAAAATAATAAAAAACAATGTCTGTCCCTCTTTGAGAGTTTAAAATGTTCGTAGAATACTAAGAAAACATAATCTGTAAGCCAGAAGTACGAAAAAAGTCCCACTTAAAAAAAGACATGGCACAAAAATTGCAATTCGCAAAAACACACCTGGTGTAGCAAACCAAGAAGTGGGTGCACGTTTTATGGTCAGTTGAATCAAAAATTGTTTTGTATGGTGGGACAGTCCCTCGATAGTTTGTAATACGTCTACAGAACAAATCTCCAAAACAGTCAAATAGGGAGGATCAAGCGTAATGGCTTGGGCGTGAGTTTCATATTATGGAGTTGAGTCAATACATTGGCCCAGAACTACCATGGACTCTGCCCAATACAGCAAAATACTGCATACATATACCGTATACAGAATGTCCCTTAAATGGGTCTTCCAGCAGGTCAATTATCACGAAATCACTAGCCGACTCGCAAACAGGGGGATTTAAGTCAATGATATCGATGTTATGGAATGGTTCGGGCAGACACCGCACCTAAATATGATCAAAAATTTTAAGTGTGATGACTAAAATGAGGTCTCACTAGCAATACTGAAAAACAATAACGATGTTTGACACGTAATTATAGAGGCATGGTCAAAAATACCGCATGAAAAACGCAAAGTACTAGTTGCATTAATGAAACGGCGTTATGTAGCAGGTATAAGCACTAAAGTCAGTGCAACTCAGAGTTAAATTCAAGAAAATATCGTTATTTAATTAATTATTCAAAAAAGTGTTCAATTAAAGTGAATTGAAACAAAATATTTATAGTTTTTATTAGCGCTGCTATTTCTTTGACTGGTCTCATTTTTTTATATAAAGGTCAAATCTCAAAATTACAAAAACTTAATTTTTTATTTAAAGCCAGATTAAGAATAGCACAATATCACCGTTAAAACTTTTAGGATTTTCGAAGTAAAACTGACATTTTTCTTTGTCGACATTTTTTAATCTCGTCGCTGCTATTTTTTTGACCGCATCTGTATATTACAAATAAGAAATAAGGCATTTTTAAATAAAACAAAAAAATATCAATTCCAATTTTAGTGCAATAATAAATAGTATTATGAAATCATGAATAAACTTTTATTAATTATACACTCCACGAGAGTATTATGTCTTTGTGCATTTGTTTTTAACACCCAAAAGGAAGGGAGATAGACCCATTGTTAATTATACCAATCGGCTTAGAATCACTTTCTGAGTCGATTTATCAATGTCCGTCTGTCCATTTATTGTTGTAATCACGATACAGGTCGCAATTGTAGCCAGAACCAAACGAAACTTTGCACAACGAAGTTTTTCGGGACAAGGACGAACGCTATTTAATTTGAAGAAAATCGGTTCAGATTTAGATATAGCCCCCATACGAATTTCACTCCCGATTTGACCCTTTTCACTCTAGATACCACATATTTCAAAGTTTTTCTTCAAAATTAGCAAGACATCTTATAGTTCAACTAGAAACACCTGTGGTAAAAATGTGTTAGATCGGTTCAGATTTATATATAGCTCCCATACAAATTTCGCTCCCCATTTGACTATTTCCGCTCTAGAAACCACATATTGTATCAGATTGACTTCAGATTTGGCAAAACATCTTATATTTGCACTAGGAACACCTATGTTGAAAATTGGTCAGATCGGTTCAGATTTGCATATAGCTCCCATTCAAATTTCGCTCTCGTTTTGACTTTTTCTGGTCTAGAAACCACATATTTTTACAGATCTTCTTCAAATTTGGCAAAATATCTTATACTTCCACAAGAAATACCCATGGCGGAAATGGGTCAGATCGGTTCAGTTTTATATATAGCTCCCATACAAATTTCGCTCCCAAATTTTTCCGCTCTAAAATCCACATATTTTAACAGATTTTCTTCAAAATTGGCAAAACGCCTTATATTTCAACTGGAAACACATGCATATTGGTAACTGTTTACGAATATTTATCACATGTTGTTAAAGTACGTTTAACAGCTTTATCTTTTCTTATATCGGTATTAAAAAAGTAAGAACTCGGAACATGTATTATTAAGTGTTTCCATATTTTAAATAGAAAGTCCAGCCCACCTGTTCTGGGTTTCGAGTCGATCTGAATCCAACAATATTTACGTGGAATCTTGTTTGTAAATTTGGTTTTTCTACTTCAAGACTTTCCGTTTATACGAAGCATATTTTGAATTCAATCAATTTTGAATTTGAATTCAATGAATTTTTGCAGAAACAAATTAATTTCGAACAAAAAATGAAACTGCATACTTCATTTCGAGTAAACGTTGCCGGCTTCACATATATATTTAGTTTAACAATTAAAGAGAACATTACGATTTGGGTGTGATATAGAAAAAATAAATTGCAAATTCTATTAAATATAGAAGCAAAATGGTCTTGAGCCAGGACAATATCCCAGTTCAAATCAAATATTGATTACAGACCAAAAAAATGCAAACGAAAAAACTAAAACAAATGAGCGTTGGCACGGCAGAAGTATTGCTGGGTAACTATACCTGCATATACACATACTTACATATGCAACTCAATGAGATGCTTGTAAGATGGCATGTGTGCTTTATTACTTGGTGCGATTTTTTAAACGCAAATTCGGCAAGTGAGTTGTGATTCTCGTTCGTTTGTGAGAATCATCTCCTTATAGAGGCCGGGTTTGATGTTGAAAAGTCGCTGCGAAGCCACTTGAAAAGACTTTTGACATGGTCGAAATCATGATCGTGGTAGTCTGCAGCCAAGTAATAAATGTCACCATGCCATTTGTAAATAAATTTGCATTCTATTAAATATAGAAGCAAAATGGTCTTGAGCCAGGACAATATCCCAGTTCAAATCAAAAATTGCAAATTTTCTAATGTTGTATATGTGCTACAAGTTAGAGAGTCCTTCAACTTTTCTTCAACAGGTTTATCTTCATCTACTTTTGCCGAAAAAGTTTTTAACGAAAGAAATTCGTCGAAAAGAACGTACAAATCAAAACAATGAAAAATCTCTGTGATTTTTCATAAATATAAAATCTCTAAAATAGTGAAATGAAATATTAAGGTTTAATTGAAACGTATTTTTCGAATCTATACTTTTCTAAATAAATTATCTTAAATATTAAAACGTCATCTTCTTTTTTAATAAATTGACTTCGTTTTTAACAGGTCAATAACTACTAAACTATTTTGCTCGGCAATTTCTTTAAGCTCCTAGGCAGAGCAGCTGCTTTTTCGCAACAGTTTGTTCAAAGATGAGGCCAATTTCTAACTTAATACCTACGTAGGTACACTCAGAAGAATACCATTCCTAAATAAAATCCATACTCCAATTTAATTTAACAATTTTACTACAGTTTAGGTAAAATTTCCTTACAAAAAGGAAAATTAATTAGATGTGAGGACACTTTCCTTATTTCAAAGCCAGAAGAAATAGTAAAGTAAAGAAATAGGATAGTCAATTTACTTAAAAACATTTTTTTGGATCTGGTAAAAACTTCTTACAATTAAGTATATTTATGCTTGTACGAAAGAAAATTTACTAGCTTTTAAGAATGAAAAAAATTAAGAAATATTTTGAATGGAAAAGTTCCACTTAGGAAGTTTTTACTTAAAAATATGTTTGTTACTTCAAATAAAGTAAATATATGTACTTAAATTTATGCCATGCTCCTCATACATTCAAGTATAAATAAACTTATAAAAAATACGTGAATAGTAAGCAGTCTAAGAAGCAATTCTCGTTTGTTAGCCAAGATATTCTTCATAAGTACTTCAAATATTACTCTAAACAATCACTTCGAATGCGCCTATCTAGCCTCCGCAGCAGTCATGGTGAAATATCTTAACTCTTTATGGCATAAGTAAGATGAAACGTTTCGTATTCCATGTTGGCTTTTTCATATGAGTGTTGCATACTCTGCAAGTCGTAGTCAGGCTGAATATAAATTTACTTGGTTTAAGAAAAATTTTAATCAGACTGTGTACAAATTTACTTGGTTTAAGGAAAATTTTCCTCAGATTGAGTATAAATTTACTTGGAATGACTACAAATTTACTTAGTTTGAGTAACAATTTACTTGGATTGAGGAAACAAATCGGAATATTTTCCTCAGTTTGAGTATAAATTTACCTGATTTGAGTAACATTTCTTAAAAATTTTCCTCAGATTAAGTAAAGATTTACTTGATTTGAAGAAAATTTTTGTCAGTTTTATTAAATCTTACTTGCTTTGAGGAAAAGTTGAACTGGAATCAAGTTCAAACCTATTTTTAAGGAAATGTTTGTACTTGATGTGAGAAATTAGGGCTGTTTTTCTTTAAGCCGGGATAACAGGCTGCGATAACAAAATCGATAATAAAAATTTAATTTTTTGCTCAAAATAAAAAATTCTTTTTTTCACATTGTCGCCAATTACAATATAAATATATGTATCAAAAGAAATTTTCAAATAAATATTCTGTGTTGACTTTATTGGACTGAGCCTCGATAACCATCATTTTGACTTACACTGGATAATTATCCAGGCTAAATCAAAAATTTTTAACACAAAATTATTTTTTCAAAATTTCACACATTGATTGATATTGTTTTTGGCGACAATTTAAAAAAAAAAGAATTTTTTATTTTCAGTGAAATTTTAACATTTTGTTTAGATTTTTGTTTTCGCAGCTTAGTTATCCAGTCTTAAAGAAAAACAGCCATATTATGCCTTAGCGCTATACGAAGTTCATTTTTCCTCAGTTTTACTACATATTTACTTAATCCGTGACATACTTCTTTCTGAGTGTAAGTACAATTTTAAATTTTTGGCTAAAGAGAAACCAAAGCAGTGCAAATTTAAATACATTTAAAGACCACTCCCGCTTGTAGAGAAAGACTATCGAAATGTGATATCCCTGCATACCAAAATAATACTTCATGTTTACTTCAAAAACTAATAAGGGTTATTGGGAATTT
The DNA here is from genome assembly GCA_947397865.1 of Polietes domitor. Classification (NCBI taxonomy): domain Eukaryota; kingdom Metazoa; phylum Arthropoda; class Insecta; order Diptera; family Muscidae; genus Polietes; species Polietes domitor. Next base: position 189,675,804 of record OX377618.1, on the reverse strand, counting down.
TGTTTTCAGAAAAAAACTTCGATCTTGACCGACCACCCACACAAACAAGAACCTACACACTGATATCATCTTTTCAGTCCAAATTATATCCCTGTTTTCCCATTATAACACTAGAAGTACGAATTTTGATTTGATTTTGATTGGTACCATTTGTATCCCCTTTTGCCCCGTTTTCCTCCTAAATTTCGAAAAATACCTTTATGTTGCGCGCTTACACAGTCAGAGTAATGTATAAACCAAGTTTCATGATTTCAACCGTTTGGTTGGAGCCATTTTCTACCTCTTTTCCCATTTTATACCGAAAAATATCGAAACATCGTTTTATTTGACATGCATTAGGTGTATGTACAAACTGACTTTCATGTTTCTAGCTTTTGTGGTTAGATTGATTGGTTAGTGTGCATTTTGGTTCGCGTTCACTCTATGCCTAAATACTCTAAATATTAGGTGGTACTTTCAGTCCCTATAGAAAATTTAAAACGCCAACCTCATTTCGTTCGAAAGCTAGCGTGCTTCCAACAGACATACTGACGGACAGACGTACATGATCTTATAACTGTACCGGGATTCAGAATATATTTGAAGGTGTTACAAACGGAGGATTGGCAAAATGTATATTCCCCGCATTATATGTGACAGGGGGCTTAGGTGTCAAAAAATCAATTTTCATTTTTTGGTTGATTCGGATGGAAGATGAGATGCTTTTTCACGTGGTGAAAAGCAGAAAGTCCTAACTTGCTTAGAAGTGTACTAAAAATGTAGAGAAAGAAGAGTAAAAATACGACAAAATATAATTTATTGGTAATGTTCCACACTAGCAACTTACACGATGAACTATAATAATATTCCGACCAACAACAACACTTACTGGACCAACAACAACACTTACTGGACGTCCGGCGCGGAGAACAATTAACGAGATAATGAGAAACTGACGAAACGAGTTGCTTACTTTTAACAGCTTTTACACAGAAAACTAGTTTTCGTTTTCGGTGATATTTTCAGCCCTTGTTAGGGGATTTTTTCTGTGGGTCGATTTCACCCACTTTCAATCCCAAGTGCTCTGCAACAATCAGACACATATATGGAAAAACTGCTTTTAAAAGACTGACGAACACACAGACAGACAGAAATTAGAAAATTAATATGGAGGGTATAAAATTGAACTTTTTTCAAATATGGATCATACATACGAATGCGTTAGTATGGAAGTAGTGACATGTTTTGATCGTAGTCGGTACGTATTGCCGTGGTTCTAGGTACAAGAATGCACGTCCATTGTTCTACATCAAAAGATGCTTCGGTCTGCTCCACATTACTACATACGGTCTACTTTCATGGTAGGTCTTTCTGGGTAATACACATATACATTAGGATGGGTCACCACACAGAAATGAAAATTGGATTGTTTAATTATGATCTGCAAAATGTTTCGTCGCTGGGTCAACCCGTCTGTGAGCCAATCGCTGAAAACACCTCTAAAAATCCTGTTTTCCCGTGTAATTTTTCACGTTACGTTTTTGTCATCATTTTCATCATTTTGGCATCATTCGAAAGGCCATTTATTGTTTGTAAAATACTACCACCAAATACGAAAGAGTTTTCAGTTTTCAATATGAAAAACACAAAAAATACTATAAACGTCCAATAAATCGACCAATAAGTCACTATAAGACAATAATCAAAATTTATTTAAATTTAATTTGAAGTGGTTTCAAGGGTCTATTAATTCAGAGAACATTTTTGTAGAACAGTGCAACGTAAAAATATTATGATTTTTATGATTTATTTAGGAACGAAAAATTATATAAATTTTCGATAAATAATCCAAACTTTATTTACGTGAGGTGACTGGAAATTGTTTTCCCATTTGTATGGACCGCGACCTAGCCTACTGTACATAACACCGTGCGACATGATTTCCCTCCTAAGGAAGAGACAAAACTGCATACTCAGTTTTTATACACTTCACGAGAGTATTATGTCTTTGTGCGTTTGTTTGTAACACCTAAAAGGAAGGGAGATAGACCCATTGTTAATTATACCGATCGACTTAGAATCACTTTTTGAATCGATTTAGCAATGTCCGTCTGTCTGTTCACCTATTCTTGTAATCAGAGTACAGGTCGCAATTGTTGCCAGGACCAAATGAAACTATGCCCAACGAAGTTTTTCTGGATAAGAACGAACGCTATTTAATTTGAAGAAAATCGGTTCAGATTTAAATATAGCCCTCATATGAATTTCACTCCCGATTTGACTCTTTTCACTCTAGACCACATATTACAACAGATATTCTTCAAAATTGGCGAAACATCTTACATTTCAACTAGAAACATCATAAAAATGTGTTAGATCGGTTCAGATTTATATATAGCTCCCATACAAATTTCGCTCCCGATTTGACTTTTTCCGCTCTAGAAACCACATATTGTATCAGATTGTCTTCAGATTTGGCAAAACATCTTATATTTAAACTAGAAACACCTATGGTGAAAATAAAGGGTGATTTTTTAAGAGCTTGATAACTTTTTTTTTTTAAAAAACGCATAAAATTTGCAAAATCTCATCGGTTCTTTATTTGAAACGTTAGATTGGTCCATGACATTTACTTTTTGAAGATAATTTCATTTAAATGTTGACCGCGGCTGCGTCTTAGGTGGTCCATCCGCTTAGTCCAATTTTGGCATTTCCACGTTTTTGAGTAACAGAGACCCAATTGGTGCGAACGGCGACGAATCGAAAATTGGTGGTCATCATTAACACTGGCCGATACAGCTGCAATATTTTCTTCAGTTCGCACTCTACGTAAGCGTGTTGGTGGTTTAATGTCCAACAATGTAAATTTGGTGCGAAATTTAGTCACAATAGCCCGAATAGCCGCTTCAGTGGGTCGATTAAACTGACCATAAAATGGAAGCGCGCAATGAACTTTCTTAACAGAGCACGCATTTTGATAATAAAATTCAATAATTTGCAAGCGTTGTTCGTTTGTAAGACGATTCATGATGAAATGTCAAAGCATACTGAGCATCTTTCTCTTTGACACCATGTCTGAAATCCCACGTGATCTGTCAAATACTAATGCATGAAAATCCTAACCTCAAAAAAATCACTCTTTAGTTTAGATCGGTTCGGATTTATATATAGCTATCAATCAAATTTCGCCCCACGACTTGACTTTTTCTACTCTAGAAATCACACATTTTACAAGATCTTCTTCAAATTTGCTAAAATATCTTATACTTCCACTAGGTAGACTCATGGTGAAAATGGGTCAGATCGGTTCAGATTTATATATAGCTCCCACACAAATTTCACTCCCGATTTAACTTTTTCCACTCTATAAACCACATAAAGGGTGATTTTTTAAAAGCTATAGGGAAAGTTAAAAAAAAACACATAAAATTCAGAAAAATGCGTGAAATCTTTATTTGAATCGATAGTGCGGTCCATATAATTTAACGTTTGAAGATTATTTCATGCAAATGTTGACCTTGACTGCGCCTCAAATAGTCCATCCGCTTAGTCAAATTTTGGCATTTCCACGTTTTTGAGTAACAGAGGCCCAATTGCTGCGAACAGTGACGAATCGATAATTGATGGTCATCATTAACACTGGCCGATACAGCTGCGATATTTTCTTCAGTTCGCACTCTACGTAAGCGTGTTGGTGGTTTAATGTCCAACAATGTAAATTTGGTGCGAAATTTAGTCACAATAGCCCGAATAGGGTCGATTAAACTGACCATAAAATGGAAGCGCGCAATGAACTTTCTTAGCAGAGCACGCATTTTGATAATAAAATTCAATAATTTGCAAGCGTTGTTCGTTTGTAAGACGATTCATGGTTAAATTATAGACCAAACTGAAGATGTTTGACAGTGAAACAAAACACGAAACGTGCGTCAGCTGTTTAAACCAGTGTTGCCAAAAAGATAATAGAAAAAATATCGCCCTTTATTTTAACAGATTTTCTTCAAATCTAGCAAAACATCTTATATTTAAACTAGAAACACTTATGGTGAAAATAGTTCAGATCGGTTCAGATTTATATATAGCTCCCATACAAATTTTGCTCCCGATTTGACTTTTTCCGCTCTAGAAACCACATATTGTATCAGATTGTCTTCAGATTTGGCAAAACGTTTTATATTAAAACTAAGAACACCTGTGGTGAAAATGGGTCAGATCAGTTCAGATTTATATATAGCTCCCATACAAATTTCGCTCCCGGATTGACTTTTTCCGACCCAGAAACCACTTTTTTTTCCGAGAATTTCTTCAAATAGAGCATAACACGTTATACTTGAACTAGACGAACATATTGTGTAAGTGGGTCACATTCCATGCGTGGATATAGCCCCGATACAAATATTTTTCTCGATTTGACAAATTGGGTCAGGTCATATCAGCCTATGATTAGGAAATATACAAAAATTCTTCCCGTTTTCAATTTTCTATCGAATTAGATGTATGTATTCGGATAGAAAGTGCAGTGTATCAAATAGTCGGCCCCGCCCGACTTTAGCCTTTCCTTACTTGTTTTTATTTTAAGCTCTTTTGTTCTTTCTGCAGGATTGCAAAGGATATAACATCTATATCCTTTGTAAATTAAAAATAATTTAGTTTCGTAAATAAATAAATATTTTATTCTAACTTCTAATTTTGTGTACATCGTTAATCGCTAAACATTTTGATTGATACAATTTAATTGATATATGAAAATTGTAAAATTGTCTAAATTAGCATTGTAGCATCTGTGTCTACTGTAGCATCAAAATGTACTACTTCACAGTTAATACTGTGTCTTCTATGGAATAATATTAGAATATTGCTGCATCAGCGCCAATGCATTCTTCTGTGAATATCTGTTGGAAAATTAAAGCCGCTTCGAATATTATTTTTATGCGGAATGTCGATTGTATTCTATTTATAGCTGACATTTTATATATGAGCTGACATATAAATGAAACTTTTCCAATGGAAAGCGAAATATCAAAAGGCACTGCAAACAACACTACTCCTCCGACCAAAAGAAGACAACCATCATTCCGTTCCGTTTAAGGAGTACACTGTAGCAGCAACATTCCAGCTGCCGATATATACTGCAGCAAGCGAATATAGGTCGATGTCATGGTGGAATGTAAACGACAAACGAGAAAAATTAAAAGTTTGTTTCTTCGGGAAATAAGGATGAAGTGTGTGCACTGGGAACAATGTGAAAAGAGGAACCATAAATGGGAAAATTCTTTAAAACGCAATCAGTATAAAATAAGAATTTATATGTATTTTTTCTGAAAATCCATTCACCATAACCGAAATTCGAGTCAATAAATTGACTGGTATGTTATTATGTGGAACGAGTCTCTGTCTACTACGTAGCATGTGAAAAGGTAAAACAAATAGATTAATTAATTAATCTTGTTAATGTAATTTTTGTCTGGATAATAATGTATTTCGTCTGTACATTAAATAAGAAAAAAATTATTCCATTTCCAAATATATACATCGATATGAGATTGTTAAATTTGGGGCTTTTTTACTCATGACGTTAAGCAGAAACATCGAAACTTCTTAAAGCTCAACTTCTTGCTCCACAATACACTTCCCAAGAACCATTTGCTGCGTACATTGAACGATGCACATTTATTGCCACATTTTAGTAGCTGTAGTGGGGCAAATTTCCTATGATGTATATTTTCCATTTTCTTTATCATCACTTTAACATTTTCTTGGGGAACTGCATTCATCTCCATGATCCAGGCGAACCTTAAGCATATTCTCTAAGACGTTAAGTCACTTCACAACATAAATACAGACCTACATACATACATGTGTATGTATGACTGAGTGTAAGTATGTTTGAGCATACAAATGAAATTGAAGACTATTGCCACTTAACAACTCCTCCTATGAGGCAATTTTATTTACTTTGCTTTCCTCTCCTTGTTGCAATTCCGCCAACAAGAACAAAAGAAATGGAAAGTAGCGGCGGCGGCGGGAGGAAGTAAGAACGTCAAAAACCCGTCAGGATTCAAAGGTTTTTGCCATCTTAAGGATACAAATCCTTAAGTGCACTTCTACTGAGTGCTGAGTGCATTTAGTACAAATTGCAATTTGTATTAAGCCAGAAATAAAGAAAAAACGAAGAAAAACTAAATCATTTTTTTATCGGAACTGCTACTTGGGATTTTCTTGCGATTCATCCATCCTCTTCTTAGATTTTCATTCTTGCACGTTTTAACTTTTTCATACTATGAACATAGTTGAATATAGACCACATGCATTCAAGTACATTCTTAAAGAATGATATTGAACAGCAAGTAGAAAAAGAGCATTTAGTTTGGCCGCAACGGAGCGGAGATGCCCTACATGCAGTAGTGCACTTGAGGAACTGAAAAAGTGCGTCCACGCACGCTTACAACATGTTTAGAAATAAGTACTTATAAAAAGTTGTAAAATAGGTGGTGAAGTGTGTTACAAAAACAAGAACTAAGAAAAAAAAAACAATCGAGTTTTAATTCGCAAAGTCGCCAGCTTCATGAAGGGACCATGCCATCGTCGCCCAAATATTGTCATCAGATCGGAATATTATAGTTTTAGAGTAGTGTTGTATGGGAATTTTAGGAGTTCGATTTGGTTACGCTAGAACCTCCAAAGATGAGGGAAAAGTGGTAAGAATGCATAAAGCCCAAAAAAGGGGGTTCCCATACAATAATTATTTTTATATAAAATTTGTTCCCACCGCTCATACTGGTCCAAGGAAGCCGCTAGTTGAGTCAACTGTATGACTGACCCCCAATAGATTTTTAGCCTACCTAACTCCTATCTTCAAACCTTAAGGTGGCGCCCACACATTTTTATACCCTCCACCTCCAGGATGGGGGTATACTAACTTTGTCATTCCGTTTGTAACACCTTGAAATATCGACCTGAGACCCTATAAAGTATATATATTCTTGATCGTCATAAAATTCTAAGACGATCTAGCCATGTCCGTCCGTCCGTCCGTCTGTCCGTCTGTTGAAAGCACGGTAGCATCTAAACGAAAGGAGCTAGAACGTTCAAGTTTTACATAAAAGCGTCTTATAGTCGTAGATGGGTTGGGATTGAAACGGGGCGAAATCGGCCCAAAGGGAAAAATTTGTCCCTCACAAGCACTAAAAATACCCAAATAATCCCTAATATTTTAGCGTATTTAAGCATGTCTTTTTTGAATATGTCTGTTTATATTTGCTTGATATTTGGTATGCGCATTCCCCTTATAGCAAAAACGTGCCCCATAAAGAGGGTGAAATGAGGCAAAAAGGGATAAAAATGGTACATATTAAACGACAACAGCTAGAAACACGAAATTCGGTGTGTACATTCCTCTAATTGAGTAGATACATAATATAAAAGTATTTTTTCCAAATTCGTACTTTTAAGGGGTAAAATAGGAATAGAGGGATAAAAATGGTACCAATCTAATGACCGCAGCAAGAGTCATGAAATTCGGAGTATACATTCCTCTGAGTGTGCAGACACGGAAAATAAACTGATTTTTCGAAATTCGTACTTTTTGGGGTTAAAATGAAAAAAGGGGATAAAAATAGTACCAATCTAATGACCGCAGCAAGAGTCATGAAATTCGGAGTATATATTCCTCTGAGTGTGCAGACACGGAAAATAAACTGATTTTTCGAAATTCGTACTTTTTGGGGTTAAAATGAAAAAAGGGGATACAAATAGTACCAATCAAATGACAGCAGCTAGAGTCATGAAATTCGGAGTATACATTCCTCTGCCTGCGTAGGGAATTCGGTGAATACATTCCTCTGACTGCATAGACACGCAAAATAAAAAGTTTTTTCCAAATTCGTTCTTTTTCTTTTATGGCTAAAATTGGTTGAATCATGAAGTTAGGTTATTTTGCACTATGTACGTCTGATAATGAATTTTCAAAATTTGTACTTTTGGAATTAAAATAGAATGGAAATACAACCAACTGTAGCACCCACTATCTACCAATATTTATGGCTTTGAAAATATAAATATAAGAATATTTATTTTTTGAATTGACGTATTGGTAGCATTACCATATAAGCGTGGTTTGAAGTCTTTTTCGAAATTCGTACTTTTAGGGTGTAAAATGGAAAAAAGGGATAACAATTGTACCAAACAAATGGATGCAGCTAGCATCATGAAATTCGCGGTATACATTCCTCTGACTGAGTGACACGAAAAAAAAACGTTTTTCCAAATTCGTACTTTCAAGGGATTCAATGGGAGCAGAGGGATAAAAATGATACCAACTAAAAGGCTACAGCTAGAATGATGAAATTTTCGAAAGTCGTACTTTTAAGGAGTAAAATGCGAAAAAGGGGATATAAATGGTACCAACAAAATGGCCGCAGATAGTATCATGGAATTGGGTATATACATTCCTCGGAGCGCTTAGCCACGTAAAATATTTTTTTTTTTCCAAATTCGTACTTTATTTTGTTGCTTTTACGACAAAAATGGTAGAATCATTAAGTTGTCTTATACTGCGTACGTGAGAGATAAGGTATTTTCAAAATGTATACTTTTGAATTTAAAATAGGATGGAAATACAACCAACCACAGGACTGCAGCTGAAAATACACTCTCTATCCCCCAATATTTAGGGTATTTATGATTGCTGCCTTATATTTACTTTATGAATTGAAGTATTATTTCCATTATATATATACATAGTATAAAAATATTGGTAGCCTTGGCTTATTAATTAAATTTTTGATTTTCATACATTTGAAATTTGTTGCGGACATTCCTCTTGTAGCTTGGAAGCACCACAAAGAAAATAATTGTTTTAGCGGGCGAAATGGGACAAAAATGGAGGGATAAATGGATGGTACCAATGATACGACAACAGCTAGAATCATGAAATTCGGTGTGTACATCCCTCTAATTGCATAAACACGTAAAATAGAGGGATTTTTCGAAATTCGTACTTTTAAGGGATATAATTGAAAAAGAGGGATAAAAATGGGACCTTCCAAACCGCTGAAGTTGATATCATGAAATTCGGTGTATATATTCGGTGGTCTGACTATGAAGACTCGCAACAAAAAGGATTTTTTTCCAAATTTGAACATTTGGGCGGAGAATGCGGATGGGGATATTGTTTAAAATTTGTACTTTTCTTATTAAAATAATGCAGTCACTTTGTCTGTATCTGAAAATGCTTCTCCCTAATGGCGACTGACAATCGCCTAATATTTTCGGCATGTTCACTTTCACAATTACAGCATTGTATTTATTTATAGTAGTAGATTTTAAACAGTACGCATAAGTATACATTATAGTTCGAAATAGTAATCAAATACAGTAATGTGCATAAACATATCACAATTTTCGTAATATGGTTCTGTACTTCTATGTCGACATCCTTTAATCTGCTGGTAATACTGTGGAATGCACTCCGTGGTGGAGGGTATATAAGATTCGGCCCGGCCGAACTTAATGCCTTCTTACTTGTTGTAATTAAAATCGAATTTTATCGAATGAATGTTCTTTTTGTGATATATGTGATTTGCTATTGTGTCCCAAAATGATCACTCTATTTGACGAACTGAAGTTCAGTTCTTGAATTTGCCTACATTTGTCAAAGAGGAACATCTTGTCTACTGTAGGGTGTACCATTGAAAGCTTTAAATTATAATCTGCTATTAAAAGTACGGTTTTATTGGAAAGGTTGAACTTTGTCATGAACTTTGTCAATAATGGAACACAATATCATTACCATGACTACTACGACTGGTTCGGCAGTACCTCATCCGATCAACTAAATTTTTCAATATAGCCCAAAATCCTACTCAATTGTCACGTGTGGGTTCTGTGATCCCCATATGCGGCAATCTTACTTATTGGCATAGCCATCGATATGAAAATGAGCTTCATGAAGGTCGATCTCTTTTCGAAAATTTCCCACGTAAATTTCATTGTTTGTTCCGATAACATTTTCAATGATTTTCCCACAAATATTTGCAGTTAATTAAATTAAATTGTATCCGTTGCAATTTTGCCAAACGCTAATAATAAGAGAAAACAGACACCTAGTGCTGGCATTCCTAAGATTCGTCCTCCTCAGCCTTTCACTTGGAAAGTATTGGAAATGTAAACAATTTTAAGTGATAATTAACATAAAAACAAATTTATTCGAACTAAAAATCTAGAACTAAAAAATGATAACAAACAACTGTCTCAGTCTCTTTGGCTATAAGTTTTCACTTACAAACGACGACGGAAAACCGCTGAAGGCAAGTAAGCGGCCTGGGGCGCCTGAGGTGCGGCAGCACGGACGGGAGCTTGAGAAGCGAAGTTGAGAACGGGAGCAACACCACCATTGATGTTCTGAGAGTTGCCGCCCAATGCATCGTATTGTCCTTGGATGGTACGTTGGGCGTTGGCAGCATCTTCAGCGGTGCGGTATTTGACGAAGTGTACTTCGGGTTTGTTGTTGTTGCCCTTGTTGGCGTTGTTGAGTTTGTCGGCCAAATCACCGATATCGGCTTGTTTGTTGAGCACATAGATGGCGGTCTGCTGTTGGCCGGCTTGTTTGGCCAAGGCGAGGGCAGCATCTTCGAGCCCCTTGTTTTCGGGGCCCTTGATGAAGACAACGCGGAGACCTTGTTTCACGCTACCGGCAGCACGTTGAGCGGCATTGGAATCATCGAATTCACCTTCGGGAGCCGAGAAAGTATAGAATTCCTTTTCAAATTCAGCCGAGCGGGCTGCGCTGGAAGATCCAATGCCAGAACCTTGTTGGCCAACGGGTTGGTAGTCATAGCCGGCACTGGCGGCGGCGACCAAACACAAGACCTATGAAGGAGGAAGGAGAAATCGAAATGATGAATCCATTTGATATAAACCTGTGAGCTAGACTTACAATGAAAGCGCGCATAATGTTGCTGAGTTCTGAAGATTCTTACTGTTGAAAGCGTAAACTATTTGTGTACATGCTAATCAGCGTGTCGTCCGCTTTTATAAATAGTCGTCGTGTTTTTTTCACGCACGCACCGGCTGACGTTAGCAGAGCCGCTAAATGGGTTGTCTTCAGTGGGGATTGTTGTAAAGCAGATGCCACTATTCAGTTGTATTAAGAAGCGTTCATAACAAGTTTATTGATGCATATCAGTCTTGTATGTTTCGTACATACATACAACTGTGGAGGGTGGGTAAATCATAACAAAATGTAAATTATGAGAAAATCTTAATTTTGAATTATTTCAATGACCTCGCTCAATTATTGAGCTGTGCGATGGAAATATGATAGAGTTCTTCTTTTTAATAATCGTGATAATTGTAAAATACCGAACTAGGTCCTGCAATACACGATTGTTTGCCAATCATTTGGGTTCTGAGAACCTCTTAACCCAAACTTACTATAGGGTGGGCCATGTAAAATTTTAAATTAGAATCGTTTATAAATAAAAAATTACTGATTATTTTTTCAAATTTCTGGTTTTATTGGAACTTTGAACTTTGTCATTTAATAATCGAAGACAAAATCATTTATATGACTACCACGACTGGATCGGCAGTACCACATCCGATCAACCCAATTTTTAAGTACAGCCCAAAAGCCACACCAAAATAGTGACTCGTTGTGGATGCATTCGCTTCTCAATAGTCACATGTGGGTTCTCTGAACCCCATATACGGCAATTTTGCTTATTGACATAGCCACCCAGAAGGCCGATCTCTTCTAGAAAATTTCTCACGTAAATTTCTTACAGTTTGCAAATGTCAAACATAAACCTGAACAGTAAAAAACGGCACTAAGTTCGGCCAGGCCGAACTTTATATACCCTCCACCATGGCATTCCAGAGAGGCTGTCGATTTTGTAGAAGTGCAGTAACATTACAGGAACATTAATATAGCCGAACCAAAACAAATAAAAATATTGAAATATAATTTTATAAATAAATATAATATTTTTATTATTTCAAAACAAGTTATAAGGCAATGCTACCAATACTTTCAAACTATATAAAGGGTGATTTTTTTAAAAGCTATAGGAAAGTTAAAAAAACAAATAAAATTCAGAAAAATGCATGAAATCTTTATTTGAATCGAAGTTGAAAAATGCATGAAATCGATAGTACGGTCTATATAATTTAATGTTGAAGATTATTTCATGCAAATGTTTACTTTGACTGCGCCTCAAATGGTCCATCCGCTTAGTCCAATTTTGGCATTTCCACGTTTTTGAGTAACAGAGGCCCAATTGCTGCGAACGGCGACGAATCGATAAATGATGGTCATCATTAACACTGGCCGATACAGCTGCCATATTTTCTTCAGTTCGCACTCTACGTAAGCGTGTTGGTGGTTTAATGTCCAACAATGTAAATTTTGTGCGAAATTTAGTCACAATAGCCGCTTCAGTGGGTCGATTAAACTGACCATAAGATGGAAGCGCGCGATGAACTTTCTTAACAGAGCACGCATTTTGATAATAAAATTCAATAATTTGCAAGCGTTGTTCGTTTGTAAGACGGTTCATGGTTAAATTATAGACCAAACTGAAGATGTTTGACAGTGAAACAAAACACGAAACGTGCGTCAGCTGTTTAAACCAGTGTTGCCAAAGAGATAATAGCAAAAAATCACCCTTTATATCGAAATAATACTTCAAGTTAATTCAAAAAATAAATGTTCTTGTATTTTCAAAAAAGCTTAAATACCATAAATAGTTGTAGGTATTGGGTGCTACAGTTGGCTGTATTTCCATTCTATTTTAATTCCAAAAGTAAAAATTTTGAAAATCCATTATCTCAAGTACATAGTGCAAAATAACCTAACTTCATGATTCAACCCATTTTTGCCGTAAAAGTAAAAGGTACGAATTTGGAAAAATCTTTTTATTTTGCGTGTCTGTGCAGTCAGAGGAATGTATACACCGAATTCCATGATTCTAAATCCCCGTACCATCTTTATCCCCATACCATCTTTATACTATAGCGCGACTTTCTAAAATCTATTTGTTTTACGTGTCTACACAATTAGAGGGATTTAAACACCGAATTTCATCAGTCTAGCTGTAGCCGTTTAGTTGGTACTATTTTTATCCCTCTGTACCCATTGTATCCCTTGAAAGTACGAATTTGAAAAAACACAGTTTATTTTTCGTTTCTACACAGTCAGAGGAATGTATACTCCGAATTTCATGACTCTAGCTGTGGTAATTTGGTTGGTACTATTTTTACCCCCTTTTTCCATTTTAACCCCAATAAGTTCAAAGAGTCCCTTTATTATGCGTGTGGAATAATGAACACAGAATTTCATTATTCTAGGTGCAGCGGTTTGGTTGGTACCATTTTTATCCCTCTATTCCCATTTTACCCCTTAAAAGCACGAATTTGGGAAAAATACTTTATAATACAATACAATTAGAAGAATGTACACACCGAATTTCATGTGTCTAACTGTTGTCGTTTGATAGGTACCATTTATATCCCTTTTTGTCCCATTTCACCCCCTACGAATAAGAATCACTTTGTGGTGCAGGTTTTTGTTATAGAGGGACGTATTGAAAAAACATGTTTAATTACTCTAAAATTTTAAGGGTTATGATGGGTATTTTTAGTCCTTGTGAGGGAATTTTGTTTCCCTTTTGGACCGATTTCGGCCAGTTGCTATCCCAACCGATCTAAGATCTAGCTCCTAGCGTGCTTTCAACAGACGGACGGACATGGCTAGATTATCTTAGAATTTTATATCGATCTCAGGTCGATAGTTCAAGGTGTTAAGGTGACAAAGTTAGTATACACCCATCCTGGTGGAGGGTATAAAAATAAAGGCTTCTACCTTTCAAAGTCAAAGTAATCGGTAGTTCAAATTTTAAATAGCCCACCCTGTAACATGCCTGTAAGAAATTTCAAGGAAAAAGCTCAGAGCAACTTAAGATAATCTACAGGTCTCAAAAATGACTAGGAATTGCTAATAAACAATCTGTAATAGAGGCAATAGCCTGCAAGCTAAAGTGCCCTTTTCACGAGATCATCTTAGGAATTCACAATATTTTGGCGTGGAAAATCTAAAAAATGGGACCTTTGCTTTGCAGCCGTAAATTAACTAGACCGAAGGAATGAATATTGTATTTAAGCTCATTTCCTACGCTCCACTTAACAAGTAGGCGCGTTGATTAAAAAAATTATAATATTCTGGTCATAATTTACAATTTGGTGTGGCCTACTCGCTCTCCACATATGCATATGTATGTACTTAACGCCACAGATTGATATGTACCAAGAAACTTGTTATCAACGCTTAATAAACCTAAAATGGAAGCTGCTTTAAAATTAAAGCCAAGCATACAAACAAAACATCAACATTACAACAATCCCCACTAAAGACAACCCATTTAGCGGCTCTGCTAACGCCAGCCGCCAGTGTGTGAAAAAAACACGACGACTATTTATAAAAGCGGACGACACGCTGATTAGCATGTACACAAATAGTTTACGCTTTCAACAGTAAGAATCTTCAGAACTCAGCAACATTATGCGCGCTTTCATTGTAAGTCTAACTCACAGGTTTATATCAAATGGATTCATCATTTCGATTTCTCCTTCCTCGTTCCTCCTTCATAGGTCTTGTGTTTGGTCGCCGCCGCCAGTGCCGGCTATGACTACCAGCCCGTTGGTCAACAAGGTTCTGGCATTGGATCTTCCAGCGGTGCCCGCTCGGCTGAATTTGAAAAGGAATTCTATACTTTCTCGGCGCCCGAGGGTGAATTCGATGATGCCAATGCCGCTCAACGTGCTGTCGGTAGCGTGAAACAAGGTCTCCGTGTTGTCTTCATCAAGGGCCCCGAAAACAAGGGACTCGAAGATGCTGCCCTCGCCTTGGCCAAACAAGCCGGCCAACAGCAGACCGCCATCTATGTGCTCAACAAACAAGCCGATATCGGTGATTTGGCCGACAAACTCAACAACGCCAACAAGGGCAACAACAACAAACCCGAAGTACACTTCGTCAAATACCGCACCGCTGAAGACGCTGCCAATGCCCAACGTACCATCCAAGGCCAATACGACGCCTTGGGCGGCAACTCTCAGAACATCAATGGTGGTGTTGCTCCCGTTCTCAACTTCGCTTCTCAAGCTCCCGTCCGTGCTGCCGCACCTCAGGCGCCCCAGGCCGCTTACTTGCCTTCGGCGGTTTTCCGTCGTCGTTTGTAAGTGAAAACTTATAGCCAAAGAGACTGAGACAGTTGCTTGTTATCATTTTATTTAGTTTTAAATAGTTGCAATAAACTTGTTTTTATATTAATTAACACAGCATTTGTTATTAACATGTTGTCAGGATCAGGGACGAGCGATTTAGTTTTTCGACCATAATATCATTGGAAGCGGGGACGACAGATGCTTATGTATGTTAGACATTAAAATATCTTGGGAAATGAGTAAGACTATAGACACTGAGTGAACAGCTATTATCATCTGATTGGTGACTGCCGTAAGTTCTGAGAAACCCAGCCTAAGACAATAACACCGTTTCAAAACGTGATCACTGCCAATCGAAGGATGAAAAACCACAGAATCTGATATCGTGTTTTTCTAAAACCGTGATTTTGAAAAAACCGGTTACCCGGTTTTCTTTTTCTCGTAAAAATCAACTGGTTTCATTCGGGTTTAACTTAAACCAGTAAAAATAGGAAATTTTGATTTTTATGTCAAAAATCATAACTAACAATTTCTTCAATTTATTATTTAACCTCAGCAAAGCATACAAAATACATATGAGTCATTCCATTGTTTTGAAAGTTTGTGCATTTATTCTTCTCAAATTTCTCATTTTTAATTTTAATTTGAAATTTAATTAAATTTTTTCTCTCACGTGTTATCACCAATTTAACAGTGAAAAAATACTACTTTTTCGAAAAGGTATGAGCACACCTTAATCGCCTGTAACTCCTGAAATGCTTTTCCGATTTTAATGTGTTATACATTGCTTTGAAGGTACTTTCGATTACTTTTAAAATATTGATATGGTGTGTTATGGCCGGGTTAGATTTTTTAAAGTTTGTGCAATTTTAATTCTTTTATTTTGATTTTCCAAATTATTACACTAATCCATTTTGTTGAAATTTTTAAAATAGTGTGCTTAGTGTCTATTTGTAAGCGAATGTGTGAGTTTGAAAGTGATGAAATGATGGCTTCTATTTTTACGCATTTTTTTCGATTTTTTTACAAAATCAAAAAATCATCAAAATTATAATTTTTTCATTAGTTCAGGTATAAAAACAATGAAAAATCCAAGAAAAAATAGGTTATGGAAAAATTTAATTTGTTTCATTTTTTGTAGTCTGAATTTGTACCATCAGAAAAAAATAAAAAATATTTATAACGAACTCGAACGGACCGAACATTTCAGTTCGTTATATCCGTAGTTTGCTGTAACAACAAATCATTGGGTCCGAAAAAAATCGTTTGTTATAAGCATAGTTCGTTATAATCTCAGCATACTAGCAATACTTGCAGTGCCAACGCTCATTTGTTTTAGTCATGATTTTCACTCTTTCAAAGGATTCGTTCAGGTGGCTTCGCAGCGACTTTTGAACAACATACCCGGCCTCTTTTGAGTAAATGATTCTCACAAACGAACGAGAAGCACAACTCACTTGCCGAATAATCGTTTAGAAAATAGCACCTAGTAATAGAGCAGAGCATACAAGCATCTTATAGAGTTGCTTATGTAAGTATGAATATATGCCTTACCTTACCTTTACTTCTGCCGCGTCGTCGCTCATTCGATTTATTTTTTCGTTTGCTTTATTTTTGTCTGAAAATCAATATTTGATTTAAACTGTCAAATGTCACCATGCCATTTGTACATAAATTTGCGTTCTATAAAATATATATACAAAATGGTCTGGAGCGAGCAGAATACCCCAGTTCAAATAGTTTTTTCTTTCAAAAAATAAATTTTAATTTAAAAAAATATATAAAACAAAATATTTCTGAGCTAAAACCCAACAAAAATTTTTGAAGTAAACATTATTTTGCAAAATATGCAACGTTACAGGGTTGCCACGTTTTCAATATCATTCAAAAAAATTGTCTAACATAATATTTTGCAGCCCCAAGCAGTATCACCAAATTTCATATATATTCTCTCATATGCAGGGTTTTCCAACAAGAGGTGATATTTTGAATCACCCGGTATTTCGGTAGCTGTCACTTTTGAAGCTTTTATTCTTTGACATTTGAGAAGTAGAAACTACGCCATTACTAAAAACGGTACGATACATTCTTCAACACCGCATTGAAATTGGGTACTTGAGATGAATGAAAATGATACGGAATTCCATCGAAAAATCATTTTGACTGATGAGGCCCATTTCCACCTCGGTGGCTACGTCAACAAGCAAAATTGTCGCATCTGGGGCTCGGAAAACCCAAGAGTTATTGTCCTCATCGTGTGACTGTTTGGTGCGGTTTATGGTCCGGCGCGGTCATTACTTTTTCGAAAATGAGGTTGGATCAACAGTTACGGTGAATGGATTGCTCTATCGAGAGATGATTTATGATTTTTTATGGTCGGAGTTGGATGGTATTGATCTGGACAACGTTTACTTTCAACAAGACGGCGCTACGTGCCACACAAGCAACGAAACCATTGCTCTTTTACGGGAAAAATTTCCGGACCGTGTTATCTCTCGATGAGGTGATCATAATTGGCCACCGAGATCTTGTGATTTAACACCTTGCGACTTCTTCCTTTGGGGCCACGTGAATGATAAGGTCTACGCCAAGAGCCCAGCGTCGATTCAAGACCTCAAAGATAGAATTCGTAAGGCTATCGAGGACATAGGGCAGCCACTTTGCGATTTGGTTATGGAAAATTTCATGAAAAGCATATGGTCCTGTAAACGTGGTCGTGGTGGCCATTTGACTGATGTTGTTTTTCATTATTAACATGCATGCCTTCCTCTTTATTATGAAATAAACATCCGATCATTTATCTCAAAAAATGGCATTTTCTTTGAATACCAAATTGTCACCTCTTGTTGGAAAACCCTGTACTTACCTACCCCCTTTATAGCTCAGAGATCAATCTAGTCGCTTGTCAATCAATCTTTTGTCGTCTCCTGACACATGGAACACTCAAACTAAGCCCCCACCAATATGTTATGGACCGTAGCAGAATCAATGCCTAACAACGTCATCATCCTAGGCTGTCATATCAGCGACATTCATTCCATTTGTGTCAGCTCATTAATAATCGACCGACATACACGCGATAAACTAGCATTTTCTCTGGTTTTTATGGTATAAAGGAACTAATGGACGACTACTACATGTATAACTTGAGAACGTACTCAGGTGATATTAAAAAACATGGAAATTTCTAAATAATGAATTTGGACGCTGCAATAAACCAGTTAAAGAAATTTTGGATGAAGATGCTAACAGTATAATATCTGATGAAGAAAAAGCTGTCGTATTCAACAATTACTTCTACGATTCCGTAAATAACCTTAAGATGAATATACAACAATACACTGCAGATAATATAAATATGTTCAGAACATTAATTCCCGAAAGCAGTCGCTTTAGTATGCGAAATGTAAATACTGCAGCAGTAGAAAAGAAAATGGATTCTTTGAATGAGAAAAAAGTCCTGGGTATGATAATATTACTTACAAGGAAATCTCAGATTGCTGATGTTCTGGTAAACATTTTTAATAATATGATTGCAACGCAAAAATATCCAAATGCATTAAAGATTCATAAAGTTATACCCATACCTAAGACAAATTGCTCCAGATCTGTATTTGATTTTAGGCCAATATCTATTTTGTCGACTATTGACAAAGTATTTGAAAAATTAATGTTTGATCAACTGTCAAATTACATTCATGAGAATAATATATAATATGAATGTCAATACGGATTCAAAAAGGAGCTGGAACAGAAGAAGCTTTGGTGAACGTTGTGGAAAGTATTTGTGGTGGAATTGATGATGGTTATAAGGGAGTAGCCATGATATTTTGCTAAGGAAGTTAGGTAATATTGAAATTACGGTTGAAACACTAGCAATATTTTAGGATTACCTACAAAATAGATTGCAGTACGTCCAAGTTGGATCGTCGAGTAGTTCAATGTTACCAGTTGCACATGGTGTCCCTCAGGGGAGCGTTTTAGGTCCATTGTTATTTAAGATTATGACTTAAATGACTTAAAGAATATAAATTTTAATGGAAAGCTGTATTTATTTGCTGATGATGTATGTCTTATCTATAAGTACAAATACGAAAAAGTTCTTCAAACCCAAATTGAGTACGATGCTGCAATTTTGGCTGAATTTTCTCGCATTAATAAATTAATTCTAAATGCCGGAAAAACAAAATTTATAAGATTCAAGCCTTTTATTAGCTCAAATGATGGTGAAATTGTGATTCATGTGGAGGGAACACCAATTGCTGAGTCACAGAGCGTGAAATATTTGGGCATGCATTTAAATCATAATTTGTTATGGGATCTTCATATAAGGACATTAATGCAAAGATATCATCAGCTGTAGGAATTCTGCATAAATTTAAATATAAGATGTGTACTGGCGTTAAGATGATTATATATCAATCACTTGTTCACTCGCATCTTACATACTTGCCTATGATGCATCTCACAACTCATTGAAATCCTTACAATTAGCTCAAAACAAAGCCTTAAAGATAGTACATAATTTGCCTGTGCGTTACTCATCGATTGATCTATACAAATATAAAGCAAAACAGACATTACCGGTCCGTGGTTTGTATAAACAACACACTTTGATGTACATGTTTAAGTGTCTAAGAGGCATAGGTGCATGAACAATTACATTTAAATAGAAATATAGTCCGAACTGGACGGAATACTAGACAGTCGGAAAACATTCAGGTCTCAAGATGCCGATTGGAATTGACTAAGCAACGCATTACGTACGCTGGACCATTTGAATACAATCGGTTGCTTGTCTATTTAAGAAATATATCAACAATTTCGACTTTTAAACAAGAGCTTAAACTTTACCTTTTGCAAAATATAGAAACACTTCTACTATGAACAAGTCCAAACTACTATAATTGTTATCTTAATTTTGAAATGTACGTATATAAATAATTAATATTGATTGTTATAAAGTTGCCTTTTTAGCCTCTATAAAGCCTACAAGGCGCTGGGGCTTCTAATGTATATAATTGTGTATAAAAACTTGAAATAAACAATATAATTAGAAAAAAATGGTACAATTACAATCGGTTTTTATATGGCCCAACACAAAAATACTGGACGGACGCAACTGAAAGTGGAAACTCTATAACAGAAGTGGAGGAATAATTTAATATTCGAAAATCCACTCACTTCTTTTTATAAGTTTTCGTTAGCTTGTTCAGAAACTTTTTTTCTGAATAAAATAATTTTATATATTATTCAAACTATCTGAGTCACTTAAAGTGGACATTACATTGCCAGACATCAATGTCATTATCACCAGATATAGTGTGACTTAGACCACTTTCAAACTAACACTAAAAACAATTTTGGTGTGCAAAAAAATGACAAATGTCATTGTAAGGGTACATTTTTTATAAATGTCAAAAATAAAAGTTCTTAAATTAGAGATCTGATCGAAGTAAAGAGAAAATTTGGCATATCTCAATTATTTCGGATTATTGACTTAGACCACTATCATTCTAACTGGCACGCATGTTCCTGGTAGTTTGTAAAAGTATACAAGTATCGCAATTTGCAAAAAATAAATATCATAATTTTCCTTATATGTTACTGCACTTTTACATAATGTCTGTCGACAGCTCTATCCTATACTTACTGTACAGAATGGAAAATAATTGAACACAATGTTATCAAATTTGTCGCATCACATCATATTTCTTTAAGGAACATCTACAATGATTGTCGAACAAATCGTTACGTATAACCTGATATAATGACTAAGTTTAGTCTCAGGGATGTTAAAGGCAGATACCATCAGTAGAAATTTGGGAAATGTTCACCTTTTTTGATAATTCAAACTCATCCACTGTTCGCTGATTAACCAACATCAAGGTTGGTGGCGGCATGGCGAGCACCAATTGCAATGGAGAATTGTGTTTCAGGCAGACTGGCCACACCGACAGACAGCTTTTAATTATGACCATGATTTGCAATCCATAAGAACGATAAGCCACTACCAGAGAAAATAAATTGCGGTATTATTTTCTATTCACAAGTAATTGAAATTCGAATACGCTCAGTAATCGTAGATAACCTTAAGCCAGCAGCTGGGCAATAGTGTGCCAGATTACTGGCAACAGGGAGGAGGTAAGGGACACGTTCAACCTTCAACGTAGAATGTGGGATACATTAAATTTTCTAAAACATTGAGATATTCATCGGCCACTTTAAGTGGGGGGAGGGGTGGTTTTTGCCAGCAATCCAAATCTGTGCTTCAACTTTAAACAAATACGAAAGAGGAAGAAGACTCATATGGAAATAATCATGATCCGTATTCATTGCGGAAATGTAACCCTTTTCTTTGTCAGTTGAGCCTGCCTGAAACGCTTAATGTTAATTTGCCAAAAGTAAATGAAATTCAAGAAGACAGGAGACAGTTTCCATTCACTTTCCATGCCCCAGGCAATTCCGTAATACGATATGTATGCAATGTGTGGAGAATATGTACAATTATGTCATCTTTTCTTGTAAATGAATGCCATCCATGGTGGTTCTCGTCCTCAACTCGTGCCAGTTACATAAGTAGAGAATTAAAATCTTCATATGTCATGCACCATAGAATGGTATGGGGGGGGGGTTGGAGTATATTAAATTTGTCATGGCGTTTGGTACATATTGAAATAGATTTACCGGATTTATTTTGCTTTAATAATCCTGTAGATTTCAGCCTTATTACAGATATTAGCATTATTTAGCAAGCATTGGATGGAGTGTATATTGCCTATGTTATACCGTTTGCAACACCTTAAAATATTTATCGGAGCCCACATAAAGTATATATCGATAGGTTATATAGAGAAGGGGTTTTTCTTTCTCCATAGCCAAAGGAAAAAAACGTAATGAAATCTGAAAAACTATATAAATACAAATTTTAAGGGATTTCTATTAGAAATAGGCAGCATATTAAATTGAGAAACTATTTTTTATACACTCCACGAGAGTATTATGTCTTTGTGCATTTGTTTGTAACACCCAAAAGGAAGAGAGATAGACCCATTGTTAAATATACCGATCGTCTTAGAATCACTTTTTGAATCGATGTAGCAATGTCGTCTGTCTGTCCATCTATTCTTGTAATCACGATACAGGTTGCAATTTTAGCCAGAACCAAATGAAACTTTGCACAACGAACTTTTTCGGGATAAGGACGAACGCTGTTTAATTTGAAGAAAATTGGTTCAGATTTAATATATACGAGATTAATATATACGAATTTCACTCCCGATTTGACTCTTTTCACTCTAGATACCACATATTACAACAGATTTTCATCAAAATTGGCAAAACATCTTATATTTCAACTAGAAACACCTGTTGTGAAAATGTGTTAGATCGGTTCAGATTTATATATAGCTCCCATACAAATTTCGCTCCCAATTTGAATTTTTCCGCTCTAGAATCCACATATTTTAACAGATTTTCTTCAAAATTGGCAAAAAAGCTTACATTTCAAATGGAAACACCTGTGGTAAAAATGTGTTAGATCGGTTCAGATTTACATATAGCTCCCATACAAATTTCGCTCTCGGATTGACTTTTTCCACCCCAGAAACCACGTATTTTCACCGAATTTCTTCAAAATGAGCATAACACGTTTACTTCATCTGAAAAAAGATTATTGTGAAAGTTATTCACTTCATTCCATGTTTGGATATAGCTTCGATACAAATATTCCTCTCGATTTGACAAATTGGGTCAGGTCATTTTTAGACTATGATTAGGAAACATACAAAAATTCTTCCCGTTTTCACTTTTTTTCCAAATTGAATTGTATTCTGATAAAAAGTGAAGTGTATCATATAGTCGGCCCCGCCCGCCTTTAGCTTTTCCTTACTGGTTTTTGCATAGTGTTGTCTATCATAAAGAACCTGATATTGAAAATACCCGGGCAATCTTTATACACTCCACGAGAGTATTATGTCTTTGTGCATTTGTTTGGAACGGCCAAAAGGAAACGAGTTACACCCATCGTTTATTATACAGATCGGCCTAGAATCACTTTCTGAGTCGATTTAGCAATGTCCGTCTGTCCATCTATTGTTGTAATCAAATTACAGGTCGCAATTATGGTCCGATCTTAACAAAAATTGGCACAAGTAAGTTTTGTGGATCAAGGACGAACGCTGTTTAATTTGAGGCAAATCGGTTCAGATTTAGATTTAGCTCCCATACAAATGTCGCTCCCGATTTGACATTTCCGCTCTAGAAACCACCCGATTTTCTTTAAAATTGGCACAACATCTTATAATCCATCTGAAAAAACCTATGGTGAAAGTGGGTAAGATCAGTTCAGATTTAGATATAGCCCAAATACAAATGTTGCTCCCAAATGTTTAACCGATTTTGGCCAAACTATACATATTATATTTACCTATTTCGTTCCAGGTTTCAATATACCCCACAAATATCATTCCTGTTTTCACTTTTTTCACCGAATTGAATTGTATTCGGATAGAAAGTGGAGTGTATCATAGAGTCGGCCCCGCCCGAATTTAGCCTTTCCTTACTTGTTTTGAAATTAAGTACTCAAAAAGAATAAAATTCTGTTCCTCAAAGTTTTTAAAATTTAAACGTAGAATACTGAAGTCGGATACAAGACGTCAGTATTAAGTTTTTATATGTCCAAAACTATTCTTATTTTATTCCTTTTGATAAAAATATGGACCGGTCGTTATGGAGGGTCATTTTTAATTAGAATCGGCCATAACAAAGTACTGATTATTTTTTTTTTTTTCAAATTTCTGGTTTTATTGGAAAGGTTGAATGTGGTCATTTAATAATGGGACACAATATCATTCATAGGATTACCAAGACTGGCTCAACAGTACCTCACCTCGATCAACCCATTTTTTCAGTACATGGTCCAATGATGCCGCCAGCCCAAAATCCGGACCAAACAGTGATTCGTTATTGGCTTCTCAATAGTCACGTGTGGGTTCTCTGAACCCCAATTTTGCTTATTGACATAGCCACCGAGTTGAAAATGAGCTTCATCTAAAAAGACGAAAATTTTCCACGTAAATTTCTTACAGTTAAAGACTCACTAAGTTTTCCAATTTTGTTCCAGTGTATAACGTTCTATATTGCAAATCGCAAACATAAACCTTAAAATAAAAATTAATGTTATTCTACCTTTTAAAGTCAAAGTAATCGATAGTTCAAATTTAAAATGTTAAATGTTATGCTTTGACAATACAATAGTATTAAATACAATAATGTTGTAGAACTTTTGACCCAATCCAATGGTGAAGGGCATTCAAGATTCGGGTCGGCAGAACATAACGCATTTACAATTACTTTATTATTCCTATATACATTATACATTTCAAAAGAAATGATGTGGTATTTAATGGCAATAGCAACGACAAATACCACCAAAGGAAAACTCGTGCGAGGTGCGGTTGAACAATTAAGATGAGTGAGCAAGGAAATAACACCCAATGAAATAATTAAACAATATACGAAATAACTACGAAAAATTAAGAAAAACAAAATAATATAAATAAAAATTACCCACGATATTGATGTTGGATATTAGTTTATTGTACATTATTTTATAACTCTGTAAAAATTTATGGATTAATTCATTTTTCATTTGGGGTTTATTGCCTTGATGACTTTTTCGTGGAGCCTTTTTTACCTGCCCTAAGATATAAAATTTACCACGAGGATAAAGGAAAATTACTCATCTTTTTATCTGCCTACTTTTGAACTTTTAATAAGAAGAAAATGAGTAAACTACGTTTTGGAACTAAAAAATCAGATTTTATACACTAAATGTATCCTATCTTCAAAGCAGACAATTTCGGGCGGCAAAAAATTACCCTGAACAAACGGGTAACCTTTCCAAATATATGGATATTTCAATAAAGACTTTTGAAGGATAAAAGTTATGTTGGCCCAAAGTCAGACATTTGTTTAAAAAGGATATTTAAAAAAAAAATTACAAACAAACTATATTTGGCACAAGAATAGTTTTGCTAAGAAACATAAAATACATAAAAACAAAAAATTTAAATTTCTTTAAAATAGAAAAATACGAAAATGTGTCAACTATTGGCCGATGTCTAAAACATATCCTATATTCGTTTTTTTAGGGCTCAAAAATGTCTACTACACAATTTTCAATTGTAATTCAAAAGACATCACATAAAATTGAAGAAATATCACTCAAAATTCAAAAATATCAATTGAAAAACAAAAATTCCATTTGAAAATCAAAAAACGCAATTGATATTCAAAACTCGTCATTGATATTCAAAACTCGTCATTTGTGATTCAAAATACACTATTTAAAATTCAAAAGACGTCAATTGAAATTCAAAAAATATTCCATTTGAAATTCAAAAATTAATAAATAATGCTACCCCACCTAATGTACATTTTGCTTAACTTTACATTTTTGAATTTAAAATTTTGTCTTTTGAATTACAAACGACGAGTTTTGAATTTCAAATGATATTTTTTTTAATTTCAAATGGAATTTGTGAATTTCAATTGATATTTTTGAATTTCAATTGGTATCTTTTGAATTACAATTGAAAATAGTGTAAAACAAAAGTTATTGAATTTTGGCCGATGGATTTTGATTCTGAACCACTGTGCCTCGTTTATGTAACGTACCTGTTTTTGCTTTTTTATTAGCCAGCATGTGAGAACAGCCGTCGTCGACCTTAGACAAACCTCAGAAGAGAAAATCTTTAAACACAGAAAACCCTAACTCCACGTAGCCGGCTTCGGATATACTCCAGCGTAAAATTTAAATTACCCTCTTTTTAAGCGATTTTTCATGTGACAAATAACCTAATTTTTTGGACGATTTTAGGGTGTAATTTAATTTTTGAGCTATTTTTGTCATTTTTGACCAACTTTTTGTTTTGGTAAATTTTTCATTTTTTCTTGGGCGATATTCTGTTCTGTTTTTATATTTCGGCCGGTACATCAAGTCCGGTTCCAAATCGATTTTGTATACCCTTCACAACGGGTTGGGGGTATACTAAGTTTGTCATTCCGTTTGTAACACCTTGAAATACCGGTCTACGACCTTATAACTATATATATTCTTGATCGTCATGAAATTCTAAGGCGATCTAGCCATGTCTGTGTGAAATTTGGTGTATACATTCCTCTGATTGCGTAAGAAACGTAAAATAATGGAATTTTTAGAAATTCGTACTTTTAAGGGGAAATGTTGAAAAAGGGATACAATTGGTACCGATCAAATGACTGCAGCTAGAATAACGAAATTCGGTATGTACATTGCTATGGAAGTGCATAATAAAATTTCAAAATTTTTGACTTTACGGTGAGAAAAGGAATAAATTGACACCATTTAAACAGCTGCAGCAAGAATAATGAAAATCGGTGTATATTTCGCTTAGGTTGCGTAGATTTGAAATATAATGCGATCGATACTCGTACTTTTTAGACCAAGAAGGGATAAAATTGGTGGCGACCAAAAGGCTGCAGATAGATAATCATAAAGTTCAGCGTGTACATTATCTAATTTTGTAGACGCACAACATAAAGGATTTTTTGAAATTTGTACCTTAATGGAAAACGGAGCAAATGGTACCAATCAAACGGCTGCAGCTAGAATCCTGAAATCATATTTATAAATTTCTCTGACTTCATATATGCGCAAAACAAAACTCTTTTTCTTCTAATTCGTACTTTAAGGTGTACTAGTGGCATTTCAATCTTTCTAATGGATATTCAGTCTATGCCTTTCTGAAGAATTTCTTTGATATTAATAGAGCCAAGGACTATCAAGCTCTAAAAATAACATATTTGTAGACTCGCTCTTTAAGTTGGTGTGATCTTGAAAATTAACTAATTAATTTTATTTCAAAATTACAATAATGAAACATTACAATTTATTTAACATATATCACAATTAGCAAAAAATATCATAATTTTCCTAATATTGTACTGCACTTATACGTAAAGTCGTTAGCCTCTAATCTACCGGTAATACTGAGGAATGCAATCCATAGGTTATTTTCTTTCTGTCTATTTTACTAACATGACTATTTTTGGATCTACCCTCGTATGCTGTTAGTCATCCCTACAAACATTTGGGCGATATATAACCAAGGGGATATTGCGGCAATATCATTCATTTATCGTTTTGAAGAAATCCATCAAAATATTTTTATCACCCTTTTATCATTTTGAAGAAATATTGGCAATATTATGGCGATATCATCCAGATTTCTTGTGGATGATAATCTGGCAATATCGCCGATTTATCATCCGGATGTATTGCTTTCGTATTGCCTTGACGTATCGCCCTGGCCGCACAAACTTCTCTATGGGAGGTTACTTCCGCAATACGAATATGATAGTTGCCGCAATATTAATTTTCTTCTAGGCGATACGATTTCGAATCGTTTTCGTATTACTTTGCTTGTTAGGATGTGTGTATTTATGTACGAATTGTTTGTAAGGACTTGTTCACATTTACACATAAGACCGCAGGATAAAATGCACGAATCTAAAAATAATCCCGCAGCATTTACACAGTCAGACAGTCATGCAAGTACAAAGAAATTTACATACAATCTAAACCATGGTTATGTAGAGATATCTTTGTATGTACATATGTACGAGTATGAATGAAAAGACAGTCGCACAAACAAAATAATAATTCTACTTGATGCCATCACAAGTAAGCTACTTCCCTAAATAGTTCTCTTACTTCTTTTAAATATCCTGCTGCAGGCTATGTGAACAAGTTGCTGATAGTTTCAAATGTTGGACCCGTCTAAGGTGTTTGGTAAGCATGTGTATGTGGACACGCATGATACTGATGGACTCACCCTGGTAGAGGTGGCGTTAATTTTATAGACGTTTCACAATGTTCCCTCAACATTTCTTAATGTTTTCGAATAGCTTTTAAATGTTAGTGAGCCAACTGTCAGGAGTCTTCCTAAATCTGAGTAAGATATTCCAATTTTGTTCAACAAACTAATGCCGGTTTGGTTTTTATTTCTCAAAGCCATGGTAAATAGCTCATTTACTAAAAGTCACTTACAATTTCTCTTTGATTATCGAATTCAATTTTTTATTCTATTCATTTTTACTAATGAGTAAAAATCCTAGGTTATGCGAAATGAAAATGGTATAGAAATGAAAAAAGCTGGAACTAAAGTCGATGTGCATGATCTTGTGATTGTGATAATTTCTTTCTTGTTTAGTGCGAACATCTCGTCCGGTCCACTGGGAGATGTCCATACATAGTATATATTTAGAACATTTCATCAAAATCGGAGAGAAGAGCCAAAATTTGTGTTATCACTTCACATTATTCTTGTAATTATTATACCGTACACCACTTCGTGGAATAGGGTATTATAAGATAGCTTCACGTTTGTAACACCAAGAAATAATAGAGCTAGACCCACCTTTAAGTATTCTGATGGGTTAAGAATTACCTGTTTATTCCATTTAATGATGTCTGTCTGTCCGTCCGTCCGTCTGCTATCCATCTATAGCTTGTTCTCAAAATACAGGTCTGATTGCCATGAAATTTGGCAGAGGTAATTTTTTGGGCCAAGGACGACCGCTGAGGGAAATCGGTTAAGATTTAGATATAGCCTCCATATAAATATCCCTCCAATTTACTATACATTGTATCATGATAAAATTTTCAGGATCATTTTATATCCGAACTAGAAGCAGCTGATTTGAAGTGGACTACATGGGTCCATGTTTTGATATAGCCCACATACAAATGTATTTCCGATTTACACTATTAGGATTTTGAGGATCTTGCTTAATATTTGTAATATGTAATATTTCAACCATGAAAGTCAACTATATGGGTCCAAGTTCAGGTATGGCCACATACAAATGGGACCCCAGGTTACACTATTACAGCTCTAGAACCCACATCTTACATCGGATCTTGATGAATTTTGCAGATCATGTTATATTTCCACTAGAAACATCTACTGTTAAAATCAACCATATGTGTCCAAGTTCTTGTTAAATTTTGCAGATCATGTTATATTGCAACTAAGAAAAGTTACTGTGAAAATAATCTATATGGGTCCAGTTTTTGGTGTAGCCCCCTTACACATGGTCCCCAATTTTTTTACTATCATCGCTCTATACGCCACATTTTACGTCAGAAGTTGATAAAATTTGACAGGACATGTTATATTTCAACTAAGAATACCTACCGTGTTTAGTACAGCCCCAAGTGTTGTTATAGGGTTCCTATAAATGCCCTATTACACTGTCCGACAGTCCATAGTACACTTGAACCAAATGATATATATTTGAAACTATAGGCGAAGTAGAGTTAATTGGCGTTTGTAATATTTCATTTTCTCATCCAGTTGCCTCTCAAAATGACTATAATGTTCCAAGGGATACAAAAATTATTTTTTATACTTATTCGCACCATATGGCACCGGTATAAATGTCAAATCAAAGGAGAGGATATGTATTAGTTTAGTATTAACAACCTTTTAAAATGCTGCCTCTTAAAAAAACTAGGAAAACTAAAGGGTTAAACTTGAAATAGTTGCTAATGCTGAACTAATAAATTTGCATAAATACGTCTTATAGTCGTAGTTCGGTTGGGATTGAAACTGGGCAAAATCGGCCAAAAGGGAAAATTTTTTCCCTCACAAGGACTGAAAAAACTCATAATAAACCCTAATATTTGAGAGTATTTAAGCATATTTTTCAGTATGTCTGCTTGTACTTACTTGATATTAGGTATGCGCATTGCCCTATTACAAAAACGTGCTTCATAGAGTGATTTGATTCGTAGAGGGTGAAATGGGACAAAAAGGGATAAAAATGGTACCTATCAAACGACAACAGCTAGAAACACGAAATTCGGTATGATATTATTTTTTCCAAATTCGTACTATTAAGGGATAAAATGGGAATAGAGGGATACAAATGTTACCAACCAAACGGCTGCACCTAGAATAATGAAATTCGGTGTAAACATTCCTCTGATTACGTAGACACGTAAAATAGAATAATTTTTCGAAATTCGTACTTTTTGGGGTTCAAAAGGAAAAAAAGGGATAAAAATAGTACCAACCAAATGACCGCAGCTAGAGTTATGAAATTCGGAGTATACATTCATCTGACTGCGTAGGCACGATAAATAAAAGTTTTTTTCCAAATTCGTACTTTCAAGGGATATAATGGGTACAGAGGGATAAAAATAGTACCAACTAAACATATACAGTTAGAATGATAAAATTCGGTGTGTACATCCCTCTAATTCGTAGACACGTATAATAAAGAGATTTTAGATAGTCGTACTCTTGAGGGGGTAAAATTGGAAAAAGGGGATTAAAATGGTACCAACAAAATGGCCGCAGCTAGAATCATGGAATTCGGTGTATACATTCCTCTGACTGCATAGACCCGCAAAATAAAAAATGCAAATTAATACTTTTACAGAAAAAATTGGCTGAATCATGAAGATAAGTTATTTTGCATTATGTACGTGAGATAATGGATTTTCAAAATCTGTACTTTTGGAATTAAAATAGAAACTGTAGAACCCACTACTAGCAATATTTATGGCATTTAAGCTTTTTTGAAAATATAAATATAGAATGTTTATTTTTTGAATTGCTTGAAGTATTGTTTCGATATATATAGTGTAAATGTATTGGGAGCATTGTCTTATAAGCCTGACTTGAAATAATAAAAATATTATATTTATTTATATATATATATATTCAATATTTGTATTTGTTTTGGTTTGGCTATACTAAAAAAATATTTTTTCCTGTAATATTACTGCACTTCTACGAAAATCGACAGCCTCTGTGGAATGCAGTCCATGGTGGAGGGTATATAAAGATCGGCCCGGCCGAACTTAACGCCGTTTTTACTTGTTTTAACTAAAAATTTCATAAAAAATTTTTGAGGCGAAATATATTGAGTTTTGCGTTAAAGCTACCTGCATTATTTTCTCACAAAATTCATATTCATAATTTTCAACTTTGTATCGTATCAAAATGAAAGACGTTATAACCTGGACGTCGTACATAGATCGACATGCATACGTTCCAGTCCCCCGTTCATAGCAAACATTCATACTCGCATTTACAAATATTTTTTGTTCACATCCAGTCAAATCATATTCACGGCATGACATAAGTCAAAACAATAATTGTCGGCACGGCAAGCAACAGGGGTGCCCACCAACTACATCCACCCAATTACATAGGCCACTCCACACATGCCCCGGCTGACATATTCATATGATAGCTGTAAACCCCCTTCCGCCTACTTATCCTTGCAGTGGTATCGTTATGCTCAGCCCCTCACCCTTTACGGGATGGCACAGGAAAAGGACTCGCATACAAATGAAATGAAATTAAAATATTCCGGCTGAAATAAGACGCAATTTTAATAACGTCACTTCGTTGTTTCTTGTTGAGTGCCAACTGGGGGACGTGGGTGTGAAATGAGTCCTTACTTGCGCGCGTAGTGGAATATTTATTTACGCCTGTTACGCTGTTGTTGTCACGCAGGACGCAGGAGTATCATGTGGTGCTGTGTGTGTGTGTGCATGAATGTAATCACAAAATAAAACTCTGTCGTCGTAAATTACCTGTTGTTCTTTTTGTGAATTTTGTAAGTACATACGTATGCACATACATCCATACATACGTAGACACATATAACGAAGGTGGGACGCCTTGATTGAACCGAAAGCAAGTATTGTGTTTGTTTAGAAAATACAGCTGCGTAAATACATACAGATATGTACATTAGGGTGTACTGAACAGCACACTTTGTAGAACATTCAAACTTTGGCAAGGTCCTCAACTTCTGTTGACGGTCCAGCTTTTTATCCCCAAAATGAGGTCTGTCGATCGATCGTGATAAACATAGACGGAAAGAATATTTTTAAAACTGAAAATAGTTTTAAATCTTCTACGTTATTTGATTTGTCATGGAGCAAGGACTTTTTGATCCAGATCATATGTAGAAAAGCTGTGTACTCAGTTTTCCATTTGGTGATATTTTTCTCCTTTTTACAAGACTTTTAATTAATTAATTAATAATTTATTTTCGTACTTTTGCGATATGGGTATGAGATGAAAGAGGGGAATACCTTTTAAAAATACTTAAAATGTCATTCATATATCTGTACTATATCGGCAGCTATATAAAATCTCGCGCTTAAAAAGTTAAATTTTAATTATTTTTATTTTTCAGAGGGAAATGGTTTGATAGGAGCTTGAAATTTGAAGTATTTTTTAACAGATATTCTTCTCTTTCATTTGATGGGTATCAATCGCCTTTGGATGGCTTGGAAAAATACACAAATAAAATATTAAAACATCTATAACCTTTGGAAACAAAAAGTCCTGTAAAAGGAGAAAATATCACCAAATGGTGATATACGACGTCTAGTTTCACGCATATTGTTCAGCTCCAAAAAGTACTGTCATACGGTGCATTTATTGTATTTATTAGGCTGGGTCGCGGGCCATACAAATGGAAAAACAATTTCCAGTCACCCCACGAAAATAAAGTTTGGATTGTTTATTGATGAAAACATCTCCAAAATCATGTTTTTCCAGATTATTTTTTTTACGTTGCATTTTTGTCGAAAATATTTTTCTGAATTAATAGACCCTCGGAAGCACTTTAAATATAAATTTTGGTTCTTGCCTTAGAGTAAGTTATTGGTCGAATTTTTATAGTTTTTTTATAGTGAAAATTAAAAACTTTTTCGTATTTGGCGTCAGTATTTTATAAAAATTTTATAAAAAAATAAATAGCTGCAGTCAATACCTTTCGAATGATGCCTATATGATGAACATCGGAAGGAAATTAACGTCGCAGCGTTAATTTTAGTAAAATGAGTTTGAACATTCTGGTTCTGAAAAGCGATCTCCTGTGACGTCATTTATCATCCGATATTAATCATTTAGGCATCATTCAACAGGTCTTGATTCCTTCTATTTATGTTTCATAACACCTTTTACAAAATGTTCCCTAAAAATATGAGTTTGTTTGCTGTCACTTTGAAAACCAACAAAAAATCAATCTAAACGTCCAATAACACTGTGCAACATTTTTGAAGTCATTTCAAAATAACCATATACGGACACCGCTACATGATAAAAGACCAAAAAAAAAAAAAGACCCGTGTTTTTTTCCCCAAAGTCATGCACTTTTTTTTATGGGCCCCCAGAGATTTGAGGCCTCGGTGTAATTTTTGGAAAAAAGTGATCATATTCTCAGGCTCATATCTTGCAAACCGTTCGGAATTTTGATTTACTCTCTGAGGCAAAGTTCTAGCTCTTGTCATAAAGAACAAAAATTGTGAACATCGCAAAAAACTTAAAAAAAATCGATTTTTTTTAACCTTTTTTCCCCTGTTCAGGTCCATAGGTAGCAAACCGCTGAAAATTCAGGGAAACAATCAACTACAAAAATGTACCTAAGATCTCAATAAACAACTTTCTAGAACATATGAACTTCCTAGGAATTATTCTTAACACCGTTTAGGTAGCGCTTAGGTAGCCGCAAAATTGAAAAATTTCCCAAAAATTTTTTAATTTCATTTGTTTTTTCTTTACTTCAACATTGACATACTATGCTATCTAATACAAAAATAATAAAAAAATATTCGTATTATGTTTATAATGTTGATGGCCCTGGACTTGCATATCGCACTCTCTTAAGTTGTGGATCCAAATCGTCCTCCGAATCGTCCGAATCTGACTCTGATTCAGAACTTATGGTGTGCAGAGGCACGTTGCTTCCAGACTGCCCTCCACCATCAGTTTTTTCTTCTTCATATACTTCATTAACATCATACAGGGTGATCTTGTGACTCCACCAACATACCTGACTACTTCGCTGCTTTGAATTGTCATGTGTTTTGTTAGTGCAAATTTTTGGACCGACGACTTTGTTGTTGTTTGTTGAATGGCATCGATGATGTCGTGTGGGTAAGAAATACTGGAATAAACAATTTTTCACTTTTGCGGCTACCTAAGCGCTACCTAAACGGTGTTAAGAATAATTCCTAGGAAGTTCATATGTTCTAGAAAGTTGTTTATTGAAATCTTAAGTACATTTTTGTTGTTGATTGTTTCCTTGAATTTTTAACGGTTTGCTACCTATGGACCTGAACAGGGCAAAAAAGGAAAAAATCTAATTTTTGGAAAATTTTTCACTTTTGCGGCTACCTAAGCGCTACCTAAACGGTGTTAAGAATAATTCCTAGGAAGTTCATATGTTCTAGAAAGTTGTTTATTGAGATCTGGTACATTTTTGTAGTTGATTGTTTCCCTGAATTTTCAACGGTTTGCTACCTATGGACCTGAACAGGGGAAAAAAGGTTAAAAAATCGAATTTTTTAAGTTTTTTGCGATTTTGACCTTGAAGATGAATTTTGATTTTATATGTTCACAATTTTTGTTCTTTATGACAAGAGCTAGAACTTTGCCTCAGAGAGTAAATCAAAATTCCGAACGGTTTGCAAGATATGAGCCTGAGAATATGATCACTTTTTTCCAAAAATTACACCGAGGCCTCAAATCTCTGGGGGCCCATAAAAAAAACACGGGTCTTTTTTTTTTGGTCTTTTATCATGTAGCGGTGTCCGTATATGGTTATTTTTTTCGTGTTGCACTGTGTAATACGACCAATGAGTTAGTCTAAGACAAGAATACAAATTTTTATTTAAAGTGCTTCCAAGGGTCTATTAATTCAGAAAAAAATTTCGACAAAAATGCAACACAAAAAATTACACTACAAAAACATGATTTTTAGAGGTGTTTTCCGGAGCGTTTAGCTCACAGATGGCTTGACCCAGTGACGAAATATTTTGCAGATCATCATCAAACAATCCAGTCTTCATTTCGTGACCCATCCTAGTATTTATGGTGACATTTATTACTTGTCATGATTTCTAGATCGTGACGAAGGAAATAATTCTGTAGAATTGAATAAGTAAACCAATCCCACCAAAAATAGTTTTTCCTCAATAACCTTGTAAATTAATGTGCGTAAAATTTTTGTAGGTATTTTCATCGTACACACCCTAATGTACACTTTTGTTGCTGTATGTTTGCAATTTAAGTAAGTTCAATTTATATTTTTGTTCTTATCTTAAGTGAACTTGGCGGGTCGCTTTAAAATGGAATCACATATGACATTAGGTGACATTCAAATTGATAAGAACGGAAATCAGAAGAACGTATAAAGTTCATACGAGTGAGTATGTACATTGAAAACAACCTCCCCGCAAATACGGTCGTAATAAATATTTTAGTTTTACATTTATACAGTCACGTTAGAGGGTGTAATTTATATACCGACAGCAAGTATAACCCATCGAAGGAGTATTGTAAGATGATGGCTTAAAATCCACCTTCAGTGGATGTAAATATTTACTCAAAATGGAGAAAATTGCAATTTTTCAAAATCTGGGTAAAATTTTTCTGAAATTTTCCTCAGAACCAAGTAAAGTTTTCCCCAAACGAAGTAAACATTTATTCAAACTGAGTTAAATGTTGGTGATATTTTTCTAAAATCATTTATATTTTTACTGAGGAACATTTTAGTAAATATTTCGAAATATCAAGTAAACAGCGGTTTTGCCCCAGGCATATAAAACCGTACGACATTTTTTAAGAAAAAAGTCGTTACACTTCAATAGTATGAAACAATAAGCAAAATTGAGTTATTTCTTCATCCTGTCGCCTCTTCACAGGACTACAAAGTTCCAAAAGATAAAATTTTTTAAAAAAATATTTTATATACTTATTCGCACTCAATGATAACCGTATTAGTGTCAAATAGGGTTTGCATTTTCCCGTACTTTTTATTTCCCGGGAAACGGGAATTATTTTTTCAATTTCCCGGGATCCCGGGACAGCACGGGAAATCGTCAATATATCGTTTACCATGAGTTAAGGTTATTTTTTCAATATAACATTCACATTTTATTAAGGTGGCATGTGTGCTTTATTACTTGGTGTGATTGTTTGAACGAATATTCGACAAGTGAGCTGCAATTCTCGTTCGTTTGTGAAAATCATTTACTTCAAGAGTCCGGGCTTGTTGTTCAGATGAAACCTGATGAAACCCTTCACAGGGTGGAAATCATGATAGTGGTAGTGTGCAGCCAAATAATAAATGCTATTTGCATTCTATAAAATATAGATGCGATATGGTATTGAGCCAGGAGAGTTTCCCAGTTCAGTAAAATAAGTAGTTATTTCACAACGAACCCGTTACAGAATTCAATCCAAACATCTTTTCAAGTGTCAAAATTAATTAAATGTATACAATCAAAATTTGCAATTGTATATTTCAATTCAGAGATATTTCTTATTTTATTGGAAAATGTGGACACGGCGGAGAACGATCGTTCACATTCAACAGATGTAGTCAGTAGAGCATTAAATAAAATGTTTATGTTGTCTATTTTTTGTCCTGTCGCTTCGAAAACTATAAATTATTTTCTTAGACAGCTATTTTGACTTTTTCAATACAATATTGTTACTTGCGTTTTCTATATCATTGCTAATATTTTCAAACCACTGACTTTATTTACTTGGGCGTTCAAATACACGCCCAAAATCGACTTCTTCCGTGTTTTTTAATTTTTTTATATGGAGTTTGACATGCAAACCACGAAAAAGTGAATTTTGGGCGTATTTCGGATATATAACGCAGCTTAAAAATATTTTGTCATCGAACTGCAATATTTGACATACCTAATTAATATCAATATTGTACAACATTTTATTAATTTTACAACATTTTCATTGTGGAAATGATGGAATAAATATGCGAAGAAATATGTAAAAATTTCTACTGATTTCCCGCGGGATTGCCGTACGAATTTCCCGGAATGCGGGAAATGAAAAATATGCGAATTCCCGGGAATTTTCCCACGGGAAATCCCGGGATGCAAACCCTAGTGTCAAATTAAAGAGGACAATATTCATTAAAAATACATCAAATATCATGCTTCTGTCTGTAATACTTCAGCATTATCACATATTTCAAGTGTACCCATTCGTTTTTCTAGTTTATTCATATCTTGCTTTTTAAGAGACAAAATTTAAATGGTTGTTAATACTAAACTAACACAGCTGTAATCTTGAAATTTAAAGTATTTTTATCACATATTTTGGTTTTTGATTTGACATTTATACCGGTGTCATAGGGTGCGAATAAGTATAAATACGAATTATTGAAAAATTGTAGCCTTTGGATCTTCATAGTCCTTTTAAGGGGAAACAGGATGAGAAAATGAAAAACTAAAAATGCCAATTAAGTGGTTCAAGTGTAATATGGTCTGTCGGACAGTGAAATATATATGATATTATAAGCTGCATAGCTCTCCCAGTAAAAAATACAACAATCATCATGTTGTTATCCAGAAGTTGAACGTCGCCAATGAATTTATCATGAGAACAATACCGCTCAGCGTTCATTATTATACCCTCATCTTATTTTGAAGGAATGTTAAAGGGAAACACATCGAAGTAGAATGTTGTTTGAACCAAATCTGTTTCATGATTTTCAAGCTGTTTGAACCATGAACGGCTGGCAGGCTGGTGTACACTATGACTTTTGGAGGCAAACATTTTATATATTAATATTTTCAATTATTTAGTATGATTTCGGAAGAGGACGAAATTGGTACCCCTTCTGGTACCTACTTACATACAGATATTCGGAACCATTTATATTCTGATAGATCCTTAATCGCAGTACACCCATAGAATATGGGCTACACATTGAATGAACTTTCCTTCATAATATTTAAGGATCGATTTCATAAAAGGTTTTTCATAAACTTAGTGATTTTTTTCTTAATATGTATTCATAAATAAAATTAACACTGACATAAGTATGTAACCTAATTAGGCCAAATACATATTCATAGCAAATATTCTTACAATGAGGGTGCGTATCGACTGGTTACTCAACAAGTCAGGCTTTTTTGCTTTTTTATATATATAAATTATTAATATTTATGAAACTTTTCCATAAAATTAATATATTTTCTTTATAAAATCTATGAAAATTTTAGTTTTTTCGTTTGTATTTTTTTTGGTCTGTAATCAATATTTGATTTGAACTGGGATATTGTCCTGGTTCAAGACCAACTTGCATCTATATTTAATAGAATGCAATTTTATTTACAAATGGCATGGTGACATTTATCACTTGGGTGCAAACTACCACGATCATGATTTCGACCATGTCAAAAGTATTTTCAAGTGGCTTCGCAGCGACTTTTCAACATCAAACCCGGCCTCTATAAGGAGATGATTCTCACAAACGAACGAGAAGCACAACTCACTTGCCGAATTTGCGTTTAAAAAATCGCACCAAGTAATAAAGTACACATGCCATCTTACAAGCTGTCATAGAATTTAGAAACTATGAAATGCAGTTCTTCGAAGAACTTTTGTCATAAAAATTCATTATTTTCATTAATTTTATGAAAGAGTTTCATAAATAGTAATAGTTTATATTGAAATTTCCAATATAAACAAAAAAGCTAAAAAGGTCTCACTCTTTTACTAACCAATCAACACACACCACCATTGCGTGAGTCTTTGCAATGAATATGTCTTTCACATAAATAAGGGTTCAATACTTATGTCAGATTTAACAGAGGACAAATGAGAATTACTAGCATGCAAACTTTATTCGTTTGCGACACATTAAAAATGTAGTTGTAAGTTATTAAACTTTTAATTAAACTATGAACTCATTCATTATATTTCACATTTCATAACACAAATATTTTATTGGTTATGACATATTTCATAATATTTAAGAATTGTTTCATTAATACTATGAAACCTTTCTTTGATCTTATGAAACTAAGTTTCACTAATTTAACATTTTTTATGAAATGTTTATAAAAAAATTTATGAAACATTTCATGTTATTTATGAATTTTTCATATATATTAAGAAAAAAAATCACTAAATTTATGAAAAACCTTTTATAAAATCGCTTCATAAATATTATGAAGTAAAACTCTTTCGGGGTAGATAGGTATTTGGAATGGTTTCAGACTTAGCTATAATTGCGATAACACGTATTGTTGGACTGTTAAACTTAGGGTTGAAATGTTATCGAAAACCATATTTTTGTTTGAATATGAGTTTCTTAGAATTCTTGGTTGCTGTAAATTGTAGTTACAATAAATTTCAGGATTCGTTTCTGTTCCAGTCAAGTGTAGCCTTTCCTCCCTGAGATATTGTCCATGTCAACAATTTGTTGTAAGAATAATAACAAATTAAAATGTCCTCAATTTCTATTGTCCTAAAAATGAATAGATACATATACAGTGTAACGGTAGCAAACATATGCATTTAATAATAATGAATTTGTGAGAAAATTTAAAGAAGTCCTTGACAACAGGATTTATCATTTACGGTTTATTTTGTCTTGTTACATTTCATTTGGTTTCGTTTCGTTTTGTTGCTTTTATTAATCCCAATGATAACGAGAAATTGTTATAACAAAATGTCTGTGTTAATGTGCGTAAGGCACTATTCTGCTTGATGTTGTTTGTTGTTGTTGCTGTTGTTTCTGTTTTTTTGGCTTGTCTTCGGATTTTGTACAAGTTAGCAAAATTCATTTTATGCGGTGTACATGACAATGAGCTTTCTTCGTTGGCCTTTTCCTTTTCTTCTTGGCCGTGTTGGTTTTAGGCAGTCGTCGTCGTGTTGAGTGTTACATGAAGTGGGGCATTTGTGTAAGGGTGGCCCCAAAACAAGAACAACAACAGCAATAACAATGGCAGGAGCTACAAAACACTCACTCGCTCACAATTATGTACCATCAAAGGAATAGAATGAATCTTAAGTGTAGACATCCTGCACACAGACACATTTACACATACTACTACTACTCTCACGCACACACACACACATGCACATAGCCATCGGTTAATTGTAAATAGAGACAATAAGTTGGCAGTCATCACGTCCATTAGATGGAGTATCGTGACTCGTGATTTGAATTGACGCTCAGCATTGTGAAGACGTAGCAAAGACGTAGCGCAAACAGGACGAAGAGAAGCTGAGCAACATAGAAATGCATGCGAAAAACAATAACAATAAGTATAGCTCCACAAATGCGATGGTATGTCTGACCCAAACAAAAGTCTTACTTTCAATTGTTGTTGTTCTTGTGAATGCTGGTGATGCTGATGGCAACGGTGGACAGTGGGAGATTGTCAATAGTTTTAGGAAATAAACTTGATATCTATAACTGGTCAGCCAGTTAAGAGGCTCTAAGGGAATATTGTTGAGCTTAATCGAGAGATTTTGGCCACACAGACCAAATATTGGATACCTACAATGCCACAGTTCACAGTCACTTCTATGATGAGTAATTCCTTGCCTAATAACGTTTCTATTGATTTGTCCAAAATTTCACTGAACAAATTACTCTTCAAAATACTGCCGCAATAAAAAACGATATAATAGGCGTAAAGTACGGCAAGGACTATACCCACCACCATGGAGGGTATTTAACTATATTACTAAAGAGTGATTTTTTTGAGGTTAGGATTTTCATGCATTAGTATTTGACAGATCACGTGGGATTTCAGACATGGTGTCAAAGAGAAAGATGCTCAGTATGCTTTGACATTTCATCATGAATAGACTTACTAACGAGCAACGCTTGCAAATCATTGAATTTTATTATCAAAATGCGTGCTCTGTTAAGAAAGTTCAGAAAGAAAGAAATTGTGTTCAGCGACGAAGCTCATTTTTGGCTCAATGGGTACGTAAATAGGCAGAATTGTCGATTTTGGAGTGAATATCAGCCAGAAGCATTGCAAGAGCTACCAATGCATCCAGAAAAAGTCACAGTTTGGTGCGGTTTATGGGCTGGTGGCATCATTGGACCGTACTTCTTCAAAGATGATGCGAATCGTAACGTAACTGTGAATGGTGAGCGCTACCGTGAGATGATATCCAACTTTTTTTTGCCCAAAATGGAAGAACTGAACTTGGTTGACATGTGGTTTCAACAAAATGGCGCTACATGCCACACAGCTCGCGATTCTATGGCCATTTTGAGGGAAAACTTCGGAGAACAATTCATCTCAAGAAATGGACCGGTAAGTTGGCCACCAAGATCATGCGATTTGACGCCTTTAGACTATTTTTTGTGGGGCTACGTCAAGTCTAAAGTCTACAGAAATAAGCCAGCAACTATTCCAGCTTTGGAAGACAACATTTCCGAAGAAATTCGGGCTATTCCGGCCGAAATGCTCGAAAAAGTTGCCCAAAATTGGACTTTCCGAATGGACCACCTAAGACGCAGCCGCGGTCAACATTTAAATGAAATTATCTTCAAAAAGTAAATGTCATGGACCAATCTAACGTTTCAAATAAAGAACCGATGAGATTTTGCAAATTTTATGCGTTTTTTTTTTAAAAAAAGTTATCAAGCTCTTAAAAAATCACCCTTTAGTTTGGAGGGCGTCTATATTTATAAGGTTACAAATAATATTATAGCCTTTTTAGACTGCATGCGAAATCGCGCTGAAATTGGTCAAATTTATTTTGTATCTAACATTTGTAAATTGTTCTTGATTGATTTCAACTTGTTATTTATTTAGAATTTTTTATAGTTTTATGATTAAAGTCGGACAAACTGTTATATACAATACAATTTTAGTAATAATTAAAAAATCCATAAAAACTGAAGTAAAGTAATATCTAAAGTAGCAACCGAACCATATAAATGTCACTTCTTTTAAAGCCACTTTGTTTTCTGTCAAAGAAAACAAAGAACAAATGATCTCGAACCTGAGTAAATAGTTACAACAAAACTATGAAAAGAAAGAAATAAAAAACAAAGCAGATGCAACTGCGCCGTATTAAAAAGATGGCCTCGAAATATAAATTTAGGAAGCAGCAGGAAATTAATTATTAAAAATTAATATTACGTCCCTATTTGCAGTCAGCTACAAATAGGGATTTTTCTAAATATGTACTTTTAAGGGGCGAGCGGGACAAAAAGGGATAAAAATGGTACCAACTAATGTAAATATTACAACTAAAATCGTGAAATTTGGTATGTAAATTCCTCTGACCATATAGAAACGAAGTAAAATATGATTTTTCGAAATTTGTACTTTTAAGGGGCGAGCGAGACAAAAAGGGATAAAATGGGTCCAACTAAAGTATTGCAGATAGAATCGTGAAATGTGGTCTGTAAATTCCTCTGACCATATAGAAACGAAGTAAAATATGATTTTTCGAAATTTGTACTTTTAAGGGGCGAGCGAGACAAAAAGGGATAAAATGGGTCCAACTAAAGTATTGCAGATAGAATCGTGAAATGTGGTCTGTAAATTCCTCTGACCATATAGAAGCGCAGTAAAATTGGATTGTTCGGAATTTGTACTTTTCAGGGGGTAGGCGGGACAAAAAGGGTTCCAATTTAAGAATTACAGCTATAGTCGGGAAATTTGGAGTGTAAACTGTGTGTAAAGCCCAATCTACATGGATTTTTTCGAAATTTTCATATAGGGGGTGAGCAACAAGGTATAAATGTAGTACCAACTAAAGTATTGGAGCTTTAGTCGTGAAATGTGGTGTGTAAGTTCCACTGACAACGAGAAGCGCAAATCTAAACGATTTTTTCTAATTTTGTACTTGTAAACAATGAGCGGGATACAAATAGTGCCAACTAAAATATTTCAGCTATAGTCGTGAAATTTTCTGTTTAAATTTCTCTGACAACGTAAACTTGCAACATAAATGGATTTCTCGAAATTTGTATTTTTAAGTTGCGAGCGGGACAAAAAGGGATACAAATGGTACCAACTTTAGTATTACAGCTAGAATCGTGAAATTTAGTGTGACTATATAGAAGCGCAGTAGTTCGATTTTTCGAAATTTGTACTGCGCGGGACGAAAAGGGATAAAAATGCTGTACAATCTTTTAATTACGTAAGCGCGGAACATAAATGGATATTTCAAAATTTGTACTTAAAAGGGGGGGATACGGGACAATAAGGAATAAATGTGTTACCAAATAAAGTACATATTTTTAGGGGAAGCAAAAACACACGTTACCTATAGTGATTTTTCAAAATGTGTACTTTTTGGGAAAGAAGTGCAAAAAGTTATAAACTGGCTGGCTGAATCTAGAAACATGAGATCGAGGATATAAATGGTTGTAATATATTGTTCAAAACTTGGTAGAAAATTATAAAAATTATGCATACGAAGTAGTTCAGCTAAAATAGTGCATATCGACAAGCACATTCCTTTGACTGTGTGTGAGTGATTTTCCAAATTACTATTTTCGATTTATCTATATCCACCAAAAGAAACTTAAATAAATACTATCCAAAAACTAAGACGGATAAAATTAACAAATAACTGACTTTTTCGCGTGCGAAGCAGCAGTTACTGCTAGTTAAAATATATATGCATATATATTATATGTTTAATTATGTTGTCATTAGTTTTGAAATTTAATTGATATTATATTTTATTTTTTGTAAATTCTATAAAACTTCACCACAATTCGTTTGTTAAGGGAAATAAAATAATTTACTTTAATAAAGTTCGATTATTCCATTCAAATTTGTTTGTAACACGCAGAAGGAAGCGAGAGGGACCCATCGTTTATTCTAGAAACCACAATACAGGTCGAAATTAACGTCCGACTCTAAAGAACTTTACACAAACGACTTTTTGTACGTCGAGGACGGACGCTATTTAATTTGAAGCAAATCGGTTCAGCTTTAGATATATCCCCCATATAAATGTTGCTCCCGATTTGACTTTTTCTGCTCTAAAACTCTTCTGCACATCTCCTTATATCCCAGTTACAAACATCTGTGCTGAAAATTGTTCAAATCGGTTCAAATTTAGAGGTAGCCACCACAGAAAGATCTATGGTAAAAGTGGATGAGATCGGTTCAGATTTATATATAGCACCCATACAAATGTCGTTCACGATTTTCGAATTGAAGTGTAGTGGAGTAGCAAGTGTAGGGTATCATATAGTCGGCCCGACCGACTTTAGCCTTTTCTTACTTGGTTTAATCTGTTTTATCACACCAACAACTGATCACACATAATATAATTGAAAAAGGTAGATGTGTTGAATCGGTATGGCTCAATGCAAGAAATATTTTTTTAGGTTTTGGACACAAAACTTTTTTTGTTGTTGCGTAAGGTGGGTCAGACACGTTGTTTTTAAATTTTAGTCCTGACTGATTACACTAGTTTACAAACATTGGCATTGGGCTGCGAATAATACTTTCTGATAATATTTTCTAAACTCGAAAACGATGGAAACACCTAGAAATATCGACCTGAGACTCTATAATGTATGTATATTAGAGTGGCTTCTTTTCTGAGGAAGGAAAAATGTTGTTGATGTTCCCGAATAAAATGAATGATTGGTTTGTTTTATGTGTTCTCCCAAATT
Source organism: Polietes domitor (assembly GCA_947397865.1). Classification (NCBI taxonomy): domain Eukaryota; kingdom Metazoa; phylum Arthropoda; class Insecta; order Diptera; family Muscidae; genus Polietes; species Polietes domitor. The sequence goes on along the minus strand of OX377618.1, from coordinate 189,631,080 downwards.
ATTTCGCGTTTATCATTGTCCATTCGTGAGCTGGACGCGTTCAACATAACCTCAATAAATCAGGTTTTTCTTGAATAAAATTCACCATGAGAATGATATTGAGCAAAAAACCGCTCGAACTTGAAATATGGAAGTTATTGCGGTTTTTATAAAAAATGCAACAAAAATTGCACAAAAATGTTAAAATTCTACCCTCTATTCTTGATTAAAAAGTTTGAAAAAAAGTATTTGATATGGTTTGATAAGGCTCCGACCAGATTTTAATTTGTAGCAAGTTTTTTCTAAATACAATTCTCACCGTGAATTTTATACAAGAAAAACCTGATTTATAGAGGTTATTTTGAATGCGTCCAGCTCACGAACGGACAATGATAAAAGCGAAATGTTTTGGGAGAATACATAGAACAAACTAATCTTTCATTTTAGTCGGGAACATCCACTACTTTTATTTTGAAGCCACTTTAATGTAATGTATATATCGTACAAAAATACGTAACATCAAAAAATCGCAGGTTACATTTGACTAAAATATATAATATTACAAATTGTTGGCATTCTGCGCCAAGAAATAACGAAAATCTACAAATATTTTCTTTCGTAATGTCGCCAAATTTTGGATCCTACTATTATTTTTTTACATTTTTATATATGCATTAAATAATCTAAATATGCTCAGAAATTTACAAATAACTTTTTTCAAAAATATAGAATATATTAGATTCATTCCATGTCAAGCGGTACGGTTTTTGACCTCGATAGCTGCGATTGTTTTGAAAGTTTGTGTACGTATTCTTCTCTTAAAAATATTGTATACGTGTTTTTGGGAAAAATTCAAATTTCTTTTTCGCAGTTATGGCCAATTCAACAGTGAAAAACATACTACTTTTTTCAAAAGGTGTGCTCATTCAATCGCCTGTAACTCCTGAAAGACTTTACCGATTATATATATATTTTTTTCAATTTTTTTCTGATGGTGCAATCTCCACTACAAAAAAAAAAATAAAAAAAATATATTTTTCCATAACCAATTTTTTCTTGGATTTTTCATTGTTTTTATACCTTGTATTTATGAACTAATGAAAAATTATAATTTTGATGATTTTTCACTGTAATTCTGGTTGATTAATAATAAGTTGAGTACATCGCTCTAATCGCATGCACGCGTAAAACGGAGACTCTATATTCGAAATCTTTAAAAAATTATTTTAGACCAACAGTATTATTAGCTTGTTTTAAAAATTAATGCAAATAATATTTATAAAGGTGTGGGGTTTTCAAATGTTCTTAGGATAACTTCTCACTTGGAAATTATAACCCGTCCTGGCTCACGACCATTTCGCATCTATATTTAATACAATGCAAATTTATTTATAAATGGCATGGTGACATTTATTACTTGGTTGCAGACTATCACGATCATTCGGCAAGTGAGTTGTGCTTCTCGTTCGTTTGTGAGAATCCTTTACTTATAGAGGCCGGGTTTGATGTTGAAAAGTCGCTGCGAAGCCACTTGAAAAGACTTTTGACATGGTCGAAATCATGATCGTGGTAGTCTGCAGCCAAGTAATAAATGTCACCATACCATTTGTAAATAAATTTGCATTCCATTAAATATAGATGCAAAATGGTCGTGAGCCAGGACAATATCCCAGTTCAAATCAAATATTGATTACAGACCAAAAAAAAATACAACCGAAAAAACTAAAAAAAATATTTTTTACTGTTAAATTTTTTGATATACAGGATTTACAGTGAAAATTTTTTTAGAAAGTGTAGTTCTCTTTGTATCAGTCCGGCTATAGCGAGAGGACGTTTAGTTACACTGTGTGCAGCTTTCTTTGTAGACTTCGGTGCGATAAAATATTTTGTGAGTGTTCCTATAACTCTTTCAGCAACTCGTTTTACTAATCGTATAGATCATTTGTGCCAGTTAGAATTATAGTGGTCTAAGTCACACTCTATCCGTTCTGAGAAAAATATTTTTCCACTGAAGCACACAATTTTTTTCTTAGAATATCTTACTACTATATCCAACTTTTATAAAAAATCGATAACGTTGGTACCTCTAATGGAACCACTACTTTTAGAGGATGTACTGACGTAGACAACTTTCATTCTTCTCAAAATTGAACACACAAAATTCTTAATTTTTTCGCAAAAGCAATATTTCCTTACCAAAAATGAAAGAAAACAAAAATATTTTATTTCCAAACAATTTTTAAAATATATATGTACATATTATTATTGTATTTACAGGTTGTTCGTATAGAAGCTTTAATTGAAATTATTTTTTGCATTTCAAATAATTTCATTTTATATGTCATTCAAAGTATCTGAAATCACCTAAAATGGACAAATCAATTGTTTACATCGCCACACATCAATATTAGTGGATATAGTGTGACTTAGGCCACTTTCAAACTAACAGCATAAACTGAGAAATGTCATTGTAGGGGTACATTTTTATAAATGTCAAAAATAAAAGTTCTTAAATTAGAGATCTGATTAAACTAAAGAGAAAAATTGGGATATCTTAATTTTTTTTTTTTGGATTTTTGACTTTGACCAATAATAATAATAATAATTTTAAATATGAATGTGTTACAAACTTACTGATAAATGTACACTACATCATATAGTGTTGGTGTAATGAAAATGACTCTAGTTCACCCACTGTGCGGTACAATGGCCAAGATGGTTTACTGGCAAAAAGTGACTTTCGCACGTGTTTTGAGCTTTCTGCTGGACTTTGATGATGTTTATGTTTGGCTTATTACTTATACTCGTACCTCTATCTACATACATACATAAATACGTAAACACAAAACTTTTTGTTTATATTCTTTAAGGATTAGTTTATCAATGCTTAACACTAGAGTAACCTAAATGTAGTAGAGTTACATTGGTCCAAATTGTGCGTCAAAGTGGGCCAATGCGACCAAGCGATAATTCTCGGGCCATGAATATATAGAATTTATCTATGGTTTTTGGAGCCAGGAAAAACTGTAGTTAACCAAAAATTAAAAGAAAATAACGGGTACATTCATCCATAGATTGTCTTAAAAATTCACCAATACTTATTGCGTTATTCATTTCGTTATTATAATAAATTGTCTAAAAATCACTTTGCATCACTCTGTTCACAATGGTATATTTGGTAAAGGCAGTTGACTTAGACACAGACGGTCCGGACTAAATGGTGTTAATATCACAAACTATTTGGGGAAAACGCTTTCAACAACTACGTACAGACATACATCGTAATGGCAACGTTCATTTACCAGACCATCTTATATGAAAACTAAATAAATAAGACAAAGTGTGAATTAATTCTTAAAGTTTTATGTTTAGCTTTCGTTAATTCTTCCCAGGGAAAAAACGAACGAAAACTTTGGTCCAATCAATTGGCTAAAACGAAACTTATTCACAGCGGATGCTCGTACGTGCAATGACTTCAGTGATTCCTAGCAAAACCATTCATATCAATCTCATCGACGACGGCAGCCACTTTAATTCCATTGAAAAAAAACAGCAGCAACAACAACAGCGCAAACTTTTCACTGGAAATTATTAATTAATTTTGCCAGCCTTAATGCCAAACAAAGACACAAACCTATAGAAATAATCCGCAAAATCCACCAGATCATATCCAATCTAAAAAGTTTGAATGGAAAACTTAAATAAAAGCCGGAATGAAAAAAAACGGAGAATTATGGCATCCACAGCAACGTGTACAATCAAATCGTCAGCCATCTGTCTCTGTAGTTCATCGTCAATTCTGCCGGGTGGCGGCCTGTGGCAAAATCTGTAGTTAAAATACAATTAAAATAAAGAAAATGTATTCGACAAATTTAAGTACATACAACAATTTCTATGACAGGCTTCCAAGCTCCAACTTGTCCTGGAACTAAGCAATTTAATCAATTGCAATTCAAAGAAATGCCTATAAACCAAGAATTGGGAAATCAATTAGACATCATAGACTAGTGAGGATATGGCACAGATTGAGTTGACTTTTTTAATTATACCCTCACTCTACAGAGTAGGAGGGTATATATCATTTGGGACAGGAAAAAAAGTGTAACGCATTAAAGGAGTGACTTAAGACCCTTAGTATGTTTGTACCAAATCCGTTTCACAACTTTTTAAGATGTTTGAGCCATGTCCGTCCGTCTGTCTGGCTGGTGTACACGACTTCGCACATGGAAATATTTTTCCCAAACTTTGTTTAAGTTCGCAGATGGGCGAAATTTCCACACCCCTTATGGTACCTCCCACACAAATGACCTATATTGCTATGCTCAATTAAAATAAAAATAACTTCCTCATGGATATTCAGAATCAGCTATATTTTGGTATTTGATAATGTTTTTATAATATGTCGGATTTTACCATGCCACCCTAAACTATGTAAAATTAAAGCTGTTTTAACTTCTATACTGATGATCGGAATACTGTGACACACAAAGTTGCATAAACTTTGGTTACAATTAAATCGATATAACATCCATACGGGTATTCAAAATCATTTGGAAGTTGGTATTCGAAAATGTTTTTATAATCACTTTAAACATACAAAATATTTACGCTTTAGACACGTCCCTTCTTATGCCACCCACACAATTGCCCCTATCCTAGGTAAAATCAATGCTTCATAACTCCTTTACTGGTGACTGAAATCCATTATGACTTCATATTTCATCATGTTATTACATATAAAGGGTGATTTTCTAAAAGCTTTAGGAAAGTTAAAAAAACACATAAAATTCAGAAAAATGCATGAAATCTTTATTTGAATCGATAGTACGGTCCATATAATTTAATGTTTGAAGATTATTTCATGCAAATGTTGACCTTGACTGCGCCTCAAATGGTCCATCCGCTTAGTCCAATTTTGGCATTTCCACGTTTTTGAGTAACAGAAGCCCAATTGCTGCGAACGGCGACGAATCGATAATTGATGGTCATCATTAACACTGACCGATACAGCTGCGATATTTTCTTCAGTTCGCTCTCTACGTAAGCGTGTTGGTGATTTAATGTCCAACAATGTAAATTTGGTGCGAAATTTAGTAGTGGGTCGATTAAACTGACCATAAAATGGAAGAAGCGCACGATGAACTTTCTTAACAGAGCACGCATTTTGATAATAAAATTCAATAATTTGCAAGCGTTGTTCGTTTGTTTGATTCATGGTTAAATTATAGACCAAACTGAAGATGTTTGACAGTGAAACAAAACACAGTGTTGCCAAAAAGATAATAGCTAAAAAATGACCCTATATTAAGTTTGTGTGGAAGGTAGGAATGATCGTGGCCAGATTGGTGCAAATTTTCAACAATTTGTTATATTTGTTAACTTTTAGAGATGTAAATCCATTCCTACGCAATTAAGGCAAAAAATCCATGGGTACAAATAGGTTCACACTTATTGATCCAAAGGGATGTAATGCAATGAATTTGGTGCTACTTGTACAACGTTTTAGAACAACTTTGTGGCCGCTCTTTTCTGATTGCCTGTCAGTTAGTACAAATGTACGAACATATGTATGTACAACATTCTTGTCCACCCCTACAAACACCTACTGAGCAGTAGATGTTTCAAACTCGTTTAGTGTGTCTGTCACCTTTTTATCGCATAATTTACACAGTCATGTGGAATGGATGGATGGACGGACGGACGGACAAGCGAGACATTTAGTCGATTATAAATTCAAGATGTTACGGTTTGTTGTCATTCTCGCTGTAAAGGCGACCACTGAGAGTGTGTCCGCCTGACCGGCAGCGCCAAACAAGTTCTACCGCTTATGGTTCATCAAACTTTGAACGATGCGAGCGACCTACGACGCTTGGTACTTTGTTGTGATGGCAGGTAGTGGTGGTGAGTGGTAGTGGTTGCCAGTTGTTTGGTAAATTTGTGTCAAAGTTCAATGAAATGTTCATCTGTTCTCGTGGCCATGATTCGACGGAAGAGTCCATGTCTTTTTACGGGTATTCGTAAGGCTGTCATGTTCATATGCAAATCGTTCTGTTGCCAAGCGTATTCTGTATTCTAGTCTCGTTGTGATACCGAATGAAATCGAGAGTGATTTCCGATTACATGACTATGTAAATTTGATTTTTCTATTTTTGGTTTTTACCTGTTATTTTTGGATTTTGATCTGGTTTTCTTCGGTATAATTACAGAACGAAAGTGAAATCGGAATTGAACTCTGTTGCCAAGGCAAAACTAGTTGGGACTTTGATGTAATTCTAATCTCGTTAGCAACGAATGAAGTTGGCAGTGATGTTTGGCATCATGATTATGTAAATGAAAAATTTATGTTTATTTATAGACTTTTATAATTAAAGGGCTTAGATGGAAAGGGAAGTAACACCAATCGATTATATTTATTTATTTATTTCTGGCCAGCTAAATATTTTTTATTTATTAATATTAATTTCTTGAAATTGGTATTTGCTTCATATTTTAAGAGGAAATTTAACATTTAATGGGAAGAAAGAACAACACATCGACTGAGAAAGAATCAGTGAATTCAACTCTGTTGCCAAGCCACAACTAGTTTGAAATTCTATGTAATTCTAATCTCGTTAGCAACGACTGAAGTTGGGAGTGTTACTAGACATCATGATTATGTAAATTATGTTTATTTATAGACTTTGATAATTAAAGGGCTCAGCCCAAAAGAAAAACAACACCATTTGAATATATTTATCTTTCCAATTTTACTTTGTAATTTATTAACAATAATTTTTTTCTTAATTACACCGTGAAACACAAAAAATAAAAAGGTTCTGATAACGGATTATGATAAGTGTGGTGTGTATCGGCGCTTTGAAAGTTGGGCCATGGAAGGGTGGGCCATTTAAAATTAGAATCTTTATAGCCGAGTACTGATTATTTTTTCAAATTTCTGATTTTATTGGAAAGGTTGAACTTTGTCATTTAATAATGGAAAACAATATCATGGATATGACCACCACGACTGGCTCGGCTCGGCAGTACCTAGGGTTTGGAGTTTCCCGGACTTTTTTCATTTCCCGGGAAAACAGGAATGAAAAATTTCATTCCCGGGAATTCCCGGGAAAAAATAATTTATTTATAGGTATGCCCAATATGGTTTAAAATATCAACATTTAATAACTGGTGTGTTTTTTCAATACTGTCATATTGCAAATTAAAAACGAATGTTATTGTCAAAATATTTTACAAATTATTTTTCATTTTACAAATATTTTACTCTACACCTTTTCAAGATTATATTCGGAACATACAAATTTATATTGAGAAATTTAAATTCATACTAGGGACATATAAATTCATAATGGGTAATGTAAATTTATAATAGGAACATGGTAATTCATATCACAATTAATTCATAATAGGAACATACCATTTCATAATGAAATATACAAGGTTGTAATCAGAAAATCCAAATTCATAATCAGAAAATACGTTTTCATATTCAGAAAATATGAGTTCATAACGAGAAAATATAAAATCATATTGAAAAAATGTATATTTATAATGAGAACATTGATAAAATATGTGTTTCTACGAAAATATCCATAGAAAAACGTACATACATTACACATTACATACGATTACAAATTTTACAGTTCCTGATTATGAATTTATATCTTATGAATATATATGAATAAGAATTTATATTTTCTCATTATCATTTTGGATTTTCTCATTTTGTATTTATATATTTCATTATCAACTTGTATGTTCTTATTATGATTTTATTATTAATTTACATTTCTCATCATGAACTTACGTATTCTGATTATAAATTACATTTTCTCATTATAAACTTGAAAAGATGTAGACTAATCGTCAGAATTGGACATTTATATCGCAGGTAGAAGTGACTGACAAAATTGAAAACGATTAAGGAAACAAATGACTCATATGACGGAGAATGTTATGACACATTTAATTTAGAATATTCATTCTGTCTGGAGACAAAAATATTATATAGAAACAGGGGGGAATATTCTAACTGTAAAAACAGTAGAAACATAAAAAATTAATATTAATTTAATAAATTCGTAAGAAAATAAAAAATTTGAAATAGTCCAGTCATTAATTCTTACAAATGGCCATTGAAATACACCGTAGCATATATTTATTTTCCTATTAGATTTCTCTTGAAAATTTCCAGGCGAACAATTTTTATTCTATTCCTATTTTTAGACCATTTATTTCTTTCTTTCATATGTAAAGTAAATTGTTCTTAAAGAAGATATTCACCTCGATTCTTCCAGGAAAACGAGAAAATTTACATTATGTAAGCCATAGTATTGTCGGCATAATATTTTTATTTCACAATAAAGATCCTGCAAATAGCCTCACAAAAAGTTTGTATTCCCCTAGCTGGGTTTCGCATAAAATGACTATTTAGCGAATTTAAAAAGTTTTGTTTGTAGTTTTGTATATAATATAAAGAAGTACTCAATAAATACTCATTATTGTCAGTAATGTAAATACATATATGAATTTGAAATACATCTAAAAATTCCAATTTATATAGTAACATTAAATTATTGACCAACATTTGATTTGAACTGGGATATTGTCCTGGCTCAAGACCATTTTGCTTCTATATTTAATATAATGCCATTTTTTTTTACAAATGGCATGGTGACATTTATTACTTGGCTGCAGACTACCACGATCATGATTTCGACCATGTCAAAAGTCTTTTCAAGTGGCTTCGCAGCGACTTTTCAACATCAAACCCGGCCTCTATTAGGAGATGATTCTCACAAACGAACGAGAAGCACAACTCACTTGCCGAATTTGCGTTTAAAAAATCGCACCACGTAATAAAGCACACATGCCATCTTACAAGCATCTCATTGAGTTGCATATGTAAGTATGTGTATATGCAGGTATAGTTATACCCAGCAATACTTCTGCCGTGCCAACGCTCATTTGTTTTAGTTTTTTTCGTTTGCATTTTTTTGGTCTGTAATCAATATTTGATTTGAACTGGGATATTGTCCTGGCTCAAGACCATTTTGCTTCTATATTTAATAGAATGCAATTTTTTTTGTGAAAAGTCGCTGCGAAGCCACTTGAAAAGACTTTTGACATGGTCGAAATCATGATCGTGGTAGTCTGCAGCCAAGTAATAAATGTCACCATGCCATTTGTAAAAAAAAAATGCATTCTATTAAATATAGAAGCAAAATGGTCTTGAGCCAGGACAATATCCCAGTTCAAATCAAATATTGATTACAGACCAAAAAAAATGCAAACGAAAAAAAAACTAAAATTATTTGACCAACATAATAAATAAATTATTTTTTTAATATTTCCGGTATTGCAGGGAAATTGAAAAAATTCCCGGAAAAATTTGGACAGGAATTCCCGGGAAAAACGATTCGGGAATTCCCGGACCCCAAACCCTAGCAGTACCTCATCCGATGTACCCAATTTTTCAAAATGCAAAATTATGCAAAATTCTTCTGAAAGAAATGAGAGAAATGTTCAGTTCCTGAGAACGATGACGAGTTGATGGAGATTCTCATTCAGAGCAGCAACGTTAACGATTCATTTTCATGAACTCGCTTCACACATTTGAGCTGAAGGCCGATCTCTTCTCGAAAATTTTCCACGTAAATTTCTTACAGTTTGTGTTAAAGACTCACTACTTTGGAAGTTTTTAATATTTCCCAATTTTGTTCGAAGTATAGCAAATGTCAAATATAAACCTGAAAATAAAAATTAAAATTAATGTTATTCTAACTTTCAAAGTCAAAGTAATCGGTAGTTCAATTTTAAATGACCTACCCTATATTTGTTGCAACAATAACAACGCGTTTATATGAAAGAATAGATAATAAAGAAACTAAAAATATTCCAAATCATTTGAAAAAAAATGTTTTTCACGTCAAAGCCTTCAATAGCTAATATTTTATGAAAATGCAGATCAATTGTTTTCTTCTTTTTTGGAAATTATAAATAGAGCTTCATACGCTGTACACAAATATATACAGAAGTAAAAATAATTTTAAATTTTTCCTGGTGTTGAAATGTGCATAACGAAATTCAAGTTATTTCCGAAGTTACAGCGCTTAGAAATTGTCGCGACAGAGTCGGTCTAAAGCAATACATTTTTTCGTTTATACGTTACAATATTGTCTACCATCCATTTGATTTAAACTTTTTGTTAAACTTTTTGCCAAAAATTTTGATGAAAATTCGTGTTTTTTAATCGGCTATTATTTTTACAAAAAAAAAAATAGAAAATAAACCCAACGATGGTCACAATAAATAAGGTGGATAATAGCCACAATAAATAAGAAAAACATTTATCCGAGTTTTTCAACTGATGATGAGGAAACATGATGATGATACTGCCCACATCTCCGACATTTTGTAGCTTTTCTATTTTTTTTCTTATAAAAAAATTAGAAAATATAAAAATCAATGTATGTATGTATGTCTGTATGTTGCGTATAGGACGCCAAACCGGTGGACCGATTCGCCTGGAAATTTTACTGTATCTATCTTCTGGACAGAGGATGGTTCCTGAATAGTCTAGGTCATGATAGGACGAAGGGGGGTGGTACCTTCCACAAAAATAATATTTTAAAACTATCACAACAGACATACCGACGGGTGGATTCGCTCGATAATTTTACTGCAGCTAACTTGGTTCCAGGATATACTAGGTCATTATACGAAAAAGAGGCGTGGCACCGCCCACACAAATTATATTTTAAAACTGTCATAAAACACGATCCGAAGTGCGGATTCTCGTGAAAACTTTATTGTCACTAACTTCTGAACAGAGGATAGTTTCTGAATGGTGACTATACAATGGTCATGATACAAATGGACGTGAGACTGCCCACACCAACTATATATTAAAATTATCACAAAACACGTAACGAATGGCGGATTCTCTTGAAAATTTTACTTTATCTAGCCTGTGGAAAGGGGATGTTATGCGCACTCAGAAAAATAGCATTCTTAAATCTGAGTAAAATCCATACTCCAATTTAGTTTAACAATTTTACTCCAGATTAGGTAAAATTTCCTTACGAGAAGGAAAATTAAATAGCTATGAGTACACTTTCCTCATTTCAAAGCCAGTAAAAATAGTACATATACTCAAAATAGTGTAGTAAATTTACTTAAAAACATTTTTTTGATCTAGTAAAAACTTCTTACAATATGTATTCAATATGTATTCATACTTGTGCGGAAGAAAATTTACTAGCGTTTAAGAAAGAAAATAATGCAGAATTTTTTTGTATGGAAAAATTCCAGTTAGGATGTTTTTACTTAAAAATGTGTTTATTACTTCAAATAAAGTAAATAAATGTAATTAAATTTATGTCATGTTCCTCATACATTCAAGTAAAAATTAACTTATAAAAAATACTTCAGAGTGTTTAGAAAAATACATGAATAGTAGTCTAAGAAGCAATTCTCGTTCGTTAGCCGAGACTTTCTTCATAAGTACTTCAAATATTACTCTAAACAATCACTGCGAACGCGCCTACCTAGCCTCCGCAGCAGTCATGGTGAAATATGTCAACTCTTTATGGTATAAATAAGATGAAACGTTTGAGAACTATACCATATTGTAATTTTTCATTTAAGTGTTGCATACTCTGAAGCGAAAAAATTTATTTCAATTATCAAGTATAGTCGTAGTCAGGCTGAGTACAAATTTACTTGAATTAAGGAAAAAAATTCCGAAAATTTTCCTCAGATTGAGTATAAATTTACTTGGCATGACTACAAATTTACTTAGTTTGAGTAACAATTTACTTGGATTGAAGAAAAAAATCGGAATATTTTCCTCAGTTTGAGTATAAATTTACTTGATTTGAGTAAAATTTCTTAAAAAATTTCCTCAGATTAAGTAAAGATTTACTTGATTTGAAGAAAAATGTTCCTCAGTTTGAGTAAATTTTACTTGCTTTGAGGAAAAGTTGAATTGGGATCAAGTTCAAAGCATGTCTTATTTTCAAGGAAAAGTTTGTACTTGATGTGAGAAATTTTTGCCTTAGCGCTATACGAAGTTCAATTTTCCTCAGTTTTAGTACATATTTACTTAATCCGTGGAATAATTTTTTCTGAGTGTGGCTATAATAGGGGAAGACACGACTAATGGGCATCACAAAAACTATATTTTAAAACTATAACAAAATATTTTACTAGCTGGAGACTTTCGACAGACCCTTCCAGTATTTCCAAAATCAGCACCCGCATCTCTGGCGATATGTACAAAAAATTAATCTGACCACCAATATGCGTGCACATCTGCATCACAATGACTCAGCAGCTATATTTTCGAAACATCTACTGGATGTTGGTAATGGAAAAGTATCAGTTGATGCAGTGAAAAAGGAGTATTACATTTTCAAAAAATGTCATTCAGGAATCAAATCAGCAATTAATCGATAAAATCTTCCCACAAACTATGGAAACAGAGAGTGGTTTTACGTCCGTGCCATATCGGCTGCAAAAAAATCAACGATGTTAATGCAATCAATAATTTAATTCTGGAACAAATTTCTAGGTGATTGCACACATTACAAATCGATAGACAGTATCATGAATGCGGATGAAGTTGTCAACTATCGAATTGAATTTCTAAATTCTTTGAACCTCCCAGGAATTCCGCCGCACATGTTATCTCTTAAAATTGGTTCACCTATAATTCTTCTAAGGAATGTTAGACCTCCTCGATTGTGCATTTCTACTAGAATTTCTGTCAAGAGACTAATGCCCAACGTCATTGAAGCAACGATTTTAAATGGAAAATCAAAAGGAAAAGATGCCCTTATACCACGCATTCCCACCGATATACCATCCGATTTCAAACGACTACAGTTTCTGATTCGCCTAGCATTTTCAATGACTATAAACAAAGCACAGGGAGAATCACTTGAAATTTGTGGATTGAATCTGGAAAATCCATGTTTTTCACATGCTCTCGAGCCCAAAAACTTTAATGTACTTGAACAAGGTGGAAAAATTGTAAATATCGTGTATCCCGAAGCACTCCAATGAAATACTGACTAACTTAACTAATAGACACAAAATACATTCTTAAAAATAATTACCATAATTAATTAACTCTCTAATAAATGTTTAATTTTCTTTAAAGAAACACCGAAAAAATTACTTAAATTTTGATAAAGTTTTTATATTTTAAAAATGTAACTTATGACTTTAAATAAATAAGTATTAATTTAAACTAATTGACAGAAGTAAAAATATACACATATACATAAGGAAGACGAAAACCCGTGCAACGCCGGGTACAAAAAGCTAGTTTTAAATATTACCCAAAGTTTTCCTTTTTTGCTTCAGTGTGATGTCCTCTTAAAATACTACGAGGAATATTTTTGTTGAAATTTTTAACTCAATATCTCTTCAATATAGGAGTCCTTTTTGTGCAAAAGGGTAAAAACAACCTAAAACAGACGTTTAACCGGTCAAAATGTTCTACAAAATATTTGACATATAATTCAAAAATTCAACTACAAGAAATAAGTTAAAACATAGAATTTATTTTAGGGTTTGGTGCTAAACTGACCCACACAACTGAATTTTAGGACATTGTCCGATAACGGTATAAAATTATCGCGAATTAATCGATTAATTTAAAAAGTATTTTTGTTTAATTGCACATATTGGTACTGATATTTTATTTAAATATATTATATCTACAGCTATATTTTGTTCGTTGACTTCTAGTGAAATTTGAAGTAGGATATTTTTTCCAACTTCCATAAAACTCAGTTTTGTTGTACAGTTTAGCACCAGATCGGAAAAAGTACGAAATTAATCCTAAACTGATTTTTATACTCTACACCACTTCGTGGACTAGGGTATTATAATTAGTTTCGCGCCGAATGTTTGTAACACCAAGAGCTAGACCCACCTTTATGTATGCGGATCGGCTTAGAATCACCAGCGATGTCCGTTCGTCTGCTGTCCATCTAAGCTTGTTCGCACTCTACAGGTCGCAATTGTGGTCCGATTGTCATGAAATTTTGCTGAGGTTACTTTTTTGGCCAGGGACGATTGGTATTGAATTTGGAGAAAATCGGTTCAGATTTAGATATAGCATTCATACAAATATCCCTATAATTTACACTATTACTGCTCTAGAATACACATTTTACATGGGCTCATGACCAAATATTCAGGATCGTGTTATATTTGAACTAGAAACAGCTCACGGGAAAGTGGACCACATGGGTCTATGTTTTGATATAGCCCCCATACAAATGTACCTCCGATTTAGAATATTACTTCTCTAAAATTCACATTTTACATCGGATCTTGATCAAATTTTCCACACAATATTACATTTATGCTAGAAACACCTATTTTGAAAGCCAGTGTTTTAGTAAAGCCCCTATACAAATAGCCCCCAGTTTGGACTATGATCGCTGTATAACCCACATCTTACATTAGATCTTGATAAAATTTTGCAGCTCATATTACATTTCAATAAAGAATACCTACTTTGAAAGTGATCTATAAATGCCCACTTTTAAAATGGGTCCCCATTTTTATTATTACCTCTCTAGGACCCACATTTTACATCGGAAGTTTTTAAAATTTTGTAGATTATAGAATACATACTATAAAAGTCAATTATAAGGGTCCAAATTTTGGTATAACCTCCATACAAATGGTGTCCCATTCTACTCTACTACATATCTAGAACCCACATCGTGCATTGGATCTCGATATAATTTTGCATATCATGTCATATTTCAACTAAGAATACCTACTTTGAAAGTGATCTATATGGAACCACTTTTTAATGTAGCGCCCTTACAAATGGCCCCATTTTAATTTTTACCCCTCACGGACGCATATTTTACCTTGGTTTTTTTTTTAAATTTTGCAGATTATATTATATTTCAACTATGAATACATACTATGAAAATCAAATATGTGTCCATACTTTGAAATAACCCAAATGGGCCCCATTCTACTCTATTACAACTCTAAAAACTATGTCTTACATCGGATCATGATATATTTCAACTAGGAATACCTACCGTGAATCCGAACTATATAGGCCCATGTTTTTGGCACAGGCCCCAAATTTTGTGATAGACCTGCCGTCAATTTTCAATAGAACCTTCCCAGCAAAAAACCCTTCATTCCCATTCACTTGCGAAATTGCTATTCAAAATATTAAAATATATTAGGGTATATTAACATATTATAGACTTTTTGGAAGTTTTTAATGAACTTCCTCAAAAGCGGGGAGAAATGCACATGTGGATTTTGAGATGCGATTAAAATGTGTTTCCTACGGAACTTCCGCCTCCGAGAGGCGTTCAAAGTTTATTTTATATAACGAAGTTTTAAAAGTTAGAACATTTTTGAACCAACATTTGAGAAAATTTAACTTAAAGAAGGCAAAATGTGAAAATCAGAATTTTTGTGAAATAATTGTAGAATTTCTAAAATGGAGAAAAACAACGGCGGAAAGGATGGTCTGACGTGAGCAACATTATGATACTCTTTAACACATTACAGCCTTTTTTATCAACAAAAATATTGATTACAGACCAAACGAAAAAAAAGTAAGACAAATGAGCGTTAGCACGGCAGAAGTATTGCTGGGTAACTAACTATACCTGCATATACACATACTTACATATGCAACTCAATGAGATGCTTGTATGATGGCATGTGTGTACTTTATTACTTGGTGCGATTTTTTAAACGCAAAGTGAGGCAAGTGAGTTGTGCTTCTCGTTCGTTTGTGAGAATCATCTCCTTATAGAGGCCGTGTTTGATGTTGAAAAGTCGCTGCGAAGCCACTTGAAAAGACTTTTGACATGGTCGAAATAATGATAGTGGTAGTCTGCAGCCAAGTAATAATTGACACCATGTCATTTGTAAATAAATTTGCCATCTATTAAATATAGATGCAAAATGGTCTTGAGCCAGGACAATATCCCAGTTCAAATCAAATCCTCGATGATTTAAAAAGTCATTGAAATTTTAATACCGAAAATATTCTTAATCGGTATGCGTTTTGGCTTTCTAAACTCGATATTAAAATTTTATGGATATATTTCGTTAATTTTATTAAAATGGAAATGTAAGTCCTTCACCTAATGATATGCCCAATTAAAGGTAATCATGATGGCTATAAGTTTTGAGAATTTCACATGAAAGGCCTTTCTAAGAACTAGTGTTCGACTGAAGGTAGTTCTGTGCAATAAATTTTTGTTTTTTTTGTTGCATAGTGATATCAAATAAGTTTCTTTAGGCTCTAGAGTATTTTACAATCTCAAAAGTAAAATCTAATCCACTGTGCTAAATTGGCATGAACAATTATAATTTTTGAATTTGTGGCTTCTAGAGCGGGAGGATAGTCTTTTGTAAGGGAACTACATCAAATCATGGACCGATGTAACCCACTTTCACTTTAGCTGATTTGCTTCAAATTCAATATTTTCCGTCCTTGACCCGCAAAAGTAATTTGTGCAAAGTTTTTTTGGGGGATCGGACAACAATAGCGTACTTTACAGACAGGCTGACACCCATCTAAAAAGACTCAGAAAGTGGTTGTAAGTTGATCGACACAATAAACAATCTATTTCACTCACAGTTGGGAATTACAATTCCCTAATGGGTATGCATTTTCATAATTTTGATGTCTTTAGACAATTTTTGCTTTAATACAGCCCGTTTCGCTTCTTGGAACTTGGTTTCGAAATATTCCATTGAACATTCAATTTTTGCTTACTGTGTTATTGTCTTGATCACCAACTACAAGGCGGAGATTGGTAATTTCCAAACCGATGGAATAAGTCTCAACTCTTGGGCTCATATAATGAAGAAGATGACGGAGTGCAACGCTTAGACTCTACAACAGTCACATTTCGACAGTTTAGCGACTGCTGCCTTCGACTATCCGATATCGAGTATCAATCTACAAAGTGGCAAATCTAAATCAAAGAAAGAGTATCAAGCAATCGTTCGATATCTTTTATATTTTTGCCGAGAAGGTCAAACAAAATGCTGAATTCGTTTCATATCAAGCTACAACCGAATACTTGCCATACATTTAAAGATATAAAGATTGGTGATATCATCGGATAAAATTGGTAGAAAAAGAAACAATAAATGCGGCCTTTGCAATGATCTTTTAGAAATCAGTTAGCGTTTGACTGCCGGTGAAGGGGAGTCGCATTAAATCAACCGTCAAAGCTTCTAGGCCAATTATAAATCACTTTGGATGGACGATTTATATGGGAGCTGGTAACCGCAATGAGGCTAGATTTTACATGTTGGGAAATCCGCTACAAATGGAACACGTACATATTTATGTTGACAGTGTATTTAATTTCGAAAGTGGAAATTTGTCATTGCAAGGACAAGGTCAATGGAGGATTTTAACGAAGTGAGATTAATTTTTTAGGATAATCGAAGAACATTTGCCAAGAACACATATAATTTGTAACTAGAGTTTTTCGTGGGGAAATTCTCCAATTTCCAGTGCCCAAATACCGGGAAATTGGTGCATAAATTCCTGGGAAAATTTAATACAAACAAATGTCCCCAAATCAAAAAAAAAACGTGGTGTGCCGATTAATATAATCCATTCGCAATACCTGGTTTCTTGAGTGCCAATATGTAAAAGCGGGCCGGAGTGGATCAATTGATATCGCGGAAAAAAACTTTTTCCTGCAAATACCCAGAGCAAAAGCTAACATCACTAGTTTGCAGTCATTTTACCCACCAAATATCTAATGTATTTTGGCCTTCTAAAGTCGATTCGTTTATTTACATTTCTGACTGAGATTATCTATATATATCTATCTATATATTATCTATATATAGCTCTCATATAAATCTCGCTTCCGACTTGACTTTTTCCGCTCTAGAAACCACTTATTTTAGCAGATCTTCAATTTTGGCAGAATATCGTCAAATGTAAATAAATTTTCACTCTATTAAATATAGATGCAAAATGGTCTTGAGCCAGCACAATATCCCACTTCAAATCAAATATTGATTACAGACCAAAAAATACAAACGAAAAAAATAAAACAAATGAGCGTTGGCACGGCAGAAGTATTGCTGGGTAACTATACCTGCATATACCCATACTTACATATGCAACTCAATGAGATGCTTGCAAGTGCTTTATTACTTGGTGCGATTTTTTTTAAAACGGATATACGACAAATGAGTTGTGCTTCTCGTTCGTTTGTGAGAATCATCTCCTTATAGAGGCCGGGTTTGATGTTGAAAAGTCGCTGCGAAGCCACTTGAAAAGACTTTTGACATGGTCGAAATCATGATCGTGGTAGTCTGCAGCCAAGTAATAAAAGTCACCATGCCATTTGGTCTTGAGCCAGGACAATATCCCAGTTGGAATATCGTTAACTAGAAAAACCTATGGTGAAAATTGGTCTGATCGGTTCAGATTTATATATAGCTCCCATGAAAATTTCGATCCCGGCTTGTCCGTCTGTCCGTCCGTCTGCTGTCCATCTAAGCTTGTTCGCACTCTACAGGTCGCAATTGTTGTCCGATTGTCATGAAAGTTGGCAGAAGTTATTTTTTCTGGCCAAGGACCATCGGTATTGAATTTGGAGGAAATCGGTTCAGATTTAGATATAGCCCCCATACAAATGTCGCTCCCGATTTGACATTTTCCGCCCTATAAAGCACATATAGTACACGATTTTCTTCAAATTTGGCACAACATCTTATAATCTAACTAGAAACACCTATGCAGAATTTGGGTAAGATCGGTTCAGATTTAGATATAGCACCTATACAAATGTCGCTCCCTATATCACTTTTTCCGCTTTAGAAACCACATATTTTACCCGATTTTCTTTAAATTTGGCACAACGTCTTATAATCCAACTAGAAACACCTATGCAGAATTTGGGTAAGATCGGTTCAGATTTAGATATAGCCCTCATACAAATGTCGCTCCTGATTTGAATTTTTCCGCCCTATAAGGCACATATAGTACCCGATTTTCTTCAAATTTGGCTTAACACCTTATAATCCAACTGGAAACACCTATGCAGAATTTGGGTAAGATCGGTTCAGATTTAGATATAGCCCCTATACAAATGTTGCTCCCTATATCACTTTTTCCTCATACAAATGTTGCTCCCGAATGTTTATCCGATTTTGGCCAAACTTTACATATTATATTTCACCAATAAACATACATGGTTCCAGGTTTCAATATACCCCCATACAAATGTTATTTTCCGATTTAAAATTTTTTGTCAAACACATACATTTACAGGATGCAAAAATCCTTCCCGATTTCCATTTTTTACCGAATTGAATTGTAATGAGATGGAAAGTCCGTTCGTCTTTACCCTGTCCTTACTTGTTTGGGAAATGCCCATATGTCCATACTTTGGTATAAGCCAAATGGGCCCCATTCTTATCTATTACAGCTCAAGAAACTACATCTTACATCGTTTCTTCATCAAATTTTGCAGATCATGATATTTTTCAACTAGGAATACCTACCGTGAATGAGAAATATATTGGCCCATGTTTTGGACCAGGTCCAAACTATTGTTATAGGCTCCCTTTTGAAATGTCGGTCCGATTCATCCTATTACTACTGCATAATTGGTATTTGTCTGTCGGATAAGTGGATCAATTACCATATTATTAACCACATACGTTAAATATGACTAAAGATGAATTTAAAGTATACGGTATAATTTAAAATTTTGTGATAGACCTGCCGCCAAATTTCAATAAAACCTTCCAATACTAAAAATTCGTTCCCATTCACTTGCGAAATTGCTATTCGTAAAATATTGTGAGATATTAACATATGATAGACTTTTTTGGAAGTTTTCAATGAACTTCCTCAAAAGAGGGGAGAAATGCACATATAGATCGATTAAAATGTGATTCCTACGGAAGTTACAATTTTTTGCTGGGTTCATATTACCATGACCCATATAAGTGGACCATTACGTAAATATATTGTCACCGCTCATATGCACCTTCCGATTTATTGATAACACTCTGGATTCACTTATTCCAGGCAATCTTGATGAAAATAATTGTTATATTTTTCACTAGGAGCAACTACAAGAGATGGCATGACACCGATGTTGTTTGTATATGGGCCCATCATATGAATGAGTAACATAATGTAAATTATTTTCACCAAGTTTACCATATTAGTTAAATTTGACTAAAGATTAATTTATAGTATAATAATTATAAATTTAATTTATAGTACGAACTACATAAGCAGTAATCAGAGCGAGGTATATACGCAGAGAGTGGTGTAGGGTATTATATATTCGGCCCCGCCCGACTTTAGCCTTTCCTTACTTGTTAATCATGTTAGCTTTCACATTTCGCTCTGTAAATAAAAGAAAGTGATGTGTTTTTTTAAAATACCGACTTATTGCAAATTAAAAATGAATGGTTCCACTTATCCAGAGTCGACTGTATGACGTCTTTAGTTTAGAAAATATTCTAAAATTCTGTAAATGTTAATAATAATTAAATTCATAAAAAATAAAAACATTGAAGTAGTCCAGTCATTACTTCGTACAAAGGGTCAATTAAATATACCGAAGAATGTACATACCCACATCTATACCCATTAGATTTCTCTTGAAAGTTTCCAGGTGAACAATTTTTAATTTATCCGCATTTCTTACTGGCTTCTTACGTAAAGTAAATTCTCCATTAAGAGGATTTTTGCCTTCTATTTCGTCGTTGCTTCTGGGAAACAAGAAATTTAAAGTTAAACCAGATAGCACGAATTGTTAAGTATTGACACAATAAAGATCATGCAAATATCTTCACAAAAAGTTTGCATTCCCCTAGCAGGGTTTCGCAAAAAATGACTTAATTTAAAAAGTTATGTTTTTATTGGTGTCAGTAATATAAATATGTGAATTTGAAACATATCTAAAATTTCCCATTTGTATAGTAAATCTAAATTAGTGCTCAAAATAATAGATAAACTATTTTTTAATATTACCAGTATTCGCGGGAAACGTTAAGCTTTTCCCTTAAATTCCCGGAAAAATTTGGAAGGGAAAAACGGAAACGGCTCGGTAATTCCCGGACCCCAAACTCTAGTCAGGTCACATCGGTCTATGATTAGGACACATACAAAAATCCTTCCCGAATTGAATTGTATTCGGCTAGGAAGGGGAGGGTGTCGTATAGTCGGGCCCACCCGACTTTAGCCTTTAATTACTTGTTTTATATTCTTTGGAATAATTTAACTTAATAGACTATAACTGCTATATTTAGTCTTAGGGTTTCTTCTTATCCATTTTTTATTCCAAATAATTCATAATATTTTTATATCCTCCACTTACGGATGGAGGTATATTCATTTTGTCATTCCGTTTGTAACACCTTGACATATTCATCGGAGACTCCATAAAGTATATATATTCTGGGTCGTGGCCAAAAGAAATGAGCTAGGAGGTTACAATTTTCCCAAAATGTGTATTATGGTTGCAGATCGGTTGGGATATGCGACATCGGCCCAGAGGGAATATTTCCCCCTAATATCTAGATTATTTAAGAATTTTTAATTTCTGCTTTATATAGACTTGAAATTTGTTACGTACATTCCTCGTGTAGCGTGAAGGCACCAAAAGGTAAATAAAACTTTTAGCGGGCGAAATGGGAAAAAGGGATAAAAATATTAGCAATGATACAACATCATCATGAAATTCGATGTGTGCATCTCTCTAATTGCATAGAGACGTACAATAGAGAGATTTTTCGAAATTCGTACTTTTAAGGAATAAAATTGGAACAGAGGGATAAAAATGGAACAGAGGGCCAAACCGCTGACTGTGAAGACAAAAAGGAATTTGTATCCCAATGAGGCAAATGCGTATAAAAATGGTAGCAACCAAACGGCTGCAACTAAATAATGAAATTCGGTGTGTACATTGCTCTGACTGCGTAGAAACGAAAAATAAACATATATAGTGATATTCGCAACTTTAGGATCAAAATGGAATAAAACTGGTTCCAACCAAGTGGCTGTAGCTAGAAGATGCACTCGTCTGACTGCGTAGACACGGAAAATAAGAGGTATGAATTTTTCAAAATTCTTATTTGTAGGATCGAAATGAAAAAAAAGAGTAAAACTGGTACCAAGCCAACGGCTTTAGCTAAAATCATGAAATTATGTGTATATTAACTCTGAAACATATTGGATCTTCAATTTTAGAACTTTTCACAACAAAATGGTACAGCTATTTGGGCTGTACTTGGAAAAAGAAATTGCAAATGGGGCTTGATCGAAATTGTTTCTAACTGATAATATGTAGGCCACATTTTTCAAGATTGCTGCCGGTAATACGGTGGAATGCACTACCTGTTGGCAGGTTTGCCAGATGAATTTTGTGTCCCCAAAACTGTCATGAAAAATCCCCAATTATCCCCAAATATAAAAAAGTTGTTTTAATTCAAAGAAATCGACAAACAAAAACAAATTATGGATGACTTGTTGATTCGTCGCCCTCAAAATATTCATGATTATTGATATTCCTCAAATAGAAAAAGCTTCTTTTTAAGAATTCGACCAAAATAAAAACAAATTGTGATTGATTTGTTGATTTGTCAACAATCAGGGAATATTTTTATCATTCTATGTCGTGAACAATCTCCTTATTTGAAATTGCAGCACAGTTTATTCTCTTCAATGAAACAGTGGTCTACTTTTGCAATTGATGCATCATACATCAATTTTTTAAAAGTGATACCAAAATTTAGTGTAAAAATTTTACTCCATTTAAGTACGTTTGTAAATAAATAAAACTAAATTTGAGTAATTTTTATTTTATTTTAGTAAATTTTTCCTTGAACCATTTTAATATCCAATATTTCCGAATAATTGGAAATACCCAGAAATTGTTGGATGAAACCGAATGGTTATGGGGATTTGGAGTGTCATTATTTAATTTTAATTTTTATTGATAGTATTAAATACTTTATAACAAATTCATTTCAATGCTCTATTTTGGACGATGACATTTTTTCATATATTTTTTAATCAGCAAAGCCTCCGGAAGATGGTCGTCACCAACCAAAATCATGAGAAAGGTAGTGAAAAAACCTAGTAATAAATGTCACCGATACATTTGTAAAAAAAAATGCATTTCCAGTTTATATCAAATGCTAAACTTTTTAAAGTACTTCGTATATTCCAACAAAAATCCCGAAATATTTCATGAAATCCCGTGTCCTCATTTCATATTTTTTGTCTGTTTGCCCCCATAAAATCCCTATAGTTGGGAACAAATCGCCACTTCTGACAAGTCGGCGTAGCGGAGGGTATATAAGATTCGGCCCGGACGAAAAACATCACCCAAAACAGAGGTTTTACGGGTCAGTATATTCTACAAAAATATGCAATGCTACTAACAAGGTTATAACATATTAAAATCGGTAAAGTATTTCAGGAGTTACAGGCGATTGAATGAACACACCTGTTGAAAAAAAGTAGTATGTTTTCCACTGTTGAATTGGTCATAACTCGTGAAAAAAATGTTTCAAATTTTTTCCCAAAAATACGTATACAATATTTTTATAAGAAGAATACATACACAAACTTTCAAAACAATCGCAGCTATTGAGGACAAAAACCGCACCGCTTGACATGGAATGACTCATATGTGAAGTAAATTCTTCTTTAAGAAGATTTTCACCTTCTATTTTGACGATTCAAATAGTACGACTATGTTTGTAGTAATGTACAGTTGAACTTCGATTAACCGTGACTCTATTAACCGTGATTATCCATTAACCAGGAAGCTGAGTGGTTGATTTTTTACCTCTATTAACCGTGATTTACCTATATTATCCGTGATGCACATGTCCATATGACTGTTTATTTGTTTTTTTTTTCGTATAATACACACACATCTCTCATATTAAAATTCGATGATTCCCGTTTTTCATGAAAGTGTAATTTTCATATCAAATTTCATATTCATTCATCAGTGTGAAATTTGATCTGTCAAGACGTGTTTTCCTTACATCATGCCACCGTCAAAAACTAAATCAGCGAAAAGAGCAAGAAAGGTTCTTTCAATTAAAGAAAAAAAATGGAGCTGATTAATGAATACTCAAAACGTAAAGTACCTTTTAAAATGTTGTCTGAAAAATATGGAGTTGGCATTGGCATTCAAACTGTATCCGATTTAATAAAAAACAAAGATCGGATTTTAAAATTTTGCTCCGATACTGATTCAATGCTTGTCCTTAAACACAGATATACACTAAAAACATCAGAAAATCCAAAAGTTGATTTCGCAACATATGAATGGTTTCGGTAAGAAAGATTTAAGGGAACTCCAATTTCAGGAAAGTTAACTGAAATCGAGATATTGTATGAACTTAAACTGAAATTTGCTTCTGAACTTCAGGCGAAATGATTGTCGAAAAGGCAAAAATGTTCCATTTGAAGTTAAACATGTATTCAGAGTGCACTTATTCATTTGGTTGGTTGGATAAATTCAAAAAACGTCATGGAATCCGTCGACTGAAATCTACGGGAGAAAAGGAGTGTGCTGATTATGAGTCTGCTACGATGTTTGTGGACGACTTAGATGAAATCATTAAAAACGAACAACTTACAACTGAACAGATCTACAATGCAGACGAAACCAGTCTATTTTGGAGGTGTTTGCCTCAGAGTTCTTTGGCTAGTGGTAATGAATATTCTATTGAAGAGTACAAGGAATCTAAGGAGAGAATCACAGTGCTAGTGTGTTCAAATGCTGCAGGAACTCACAAGTGTAAATTGATGATAATAGGAAAAAGTGCCCATCCAAAAGCTTTAAAAACGTTGAACGCCTTCTTGTGATTTATAAATCTAATAAGAAAGCTTGGGTAACACAACAGCTATTTCTGGAGTGGTTTAATCAAAATTTTGTACCAGAAGCAAAGGAACATCAACGGCGCATCGGTCTCAAAAATAACTGTAAAATACTTTTACTATTAGACAACTGCCCAGCACACCCAGATGTAAATGCTATGATATCTGAAAACGTTACAGTAAAATATCTCCCACCAAATTCCACGTCCTTGATTCAGCCTATGGATCAAGGAGTAATTCGGAGCTTCAAATGTCACTACCGTGTCACTGATCGTTCAAAAACTTGTTGGTGCTAATGACAGACGTGAGTTCGTTAAATCTTTGAATATTAAGACAGCTTTGTGGGCAGCCGCAGCTTCGTGGGACTCTGTAACTCCACAAGTTTTAAAAAGAGTTTGGAATAACTTACTATCTCATAATGAAGATGCTCCAAATAGCCTTGTTGAGATACAAACAGATATAACCATACCGTGGATGGTATAACCATGAAGTGGATGGTGTGCGACTCTGATGTCGCTCCGTTTGCTATTATATCTGAAGACGAAATCGCAGACATGGTTACCCAAAGCCAAGAAGATGAGCTTGATTCAAATTCCGAGGAATCAGATGGAGGAAATGCGGACGAAACGCCTACATTGGCTCAGGCAATAGAGGCTAGTAGTATTTTGTTAGGTTTTTTAGAAAACTTTAATTGTCCAAGTATTTCAGAATCAGATAAAATGCAAATATATCGCATACAAACTCATTTGTTGTAAGAACAATCAAGATTTTTTTAAATAAATGTATGTATTCCTAGAGATATGATAAGTTATTTATAGACGCAGATTTACATGTTTTTGTCAAAAATAAATAAAAATAATAAAATTTATACATGTAAAATTTTACCTCTTTTAACCGTGATTTTCGGTTATCTGTGATTAGCCCGGTCCCGAGCATCACGGTTAATCGAAGTTCAACTGCATTATAAAGAAATAGTCATTGTTATTGTCAGTAATTTAATTATATGAATTTGAAAAATATATCTACAATTTCCCTTTTATAGCTATCCACTATAGTAAAAGTAAATTAATAATCAAAATAATCAACAAAATATTTTTTTAATATTTCCGGAAATTTAAAATCTTTTACCGGGAATTCGCTAACTATAAGTCTCTGAAGACACCAAATTCCAACATGCCAGAAATAATTCAAAACTTAAAATTCATTTTAGGGTTTGCTTCGTACCTGTTCCGAATTGGTGATAAACTGTCAAGTGTAAAATTTCACTATACATCACCGAACAAAAGAAAGCTGTAGATATAAAAGGGCAGTTCTTATTTAAGCCGGAATAACAACCTGCGATAACAAAAAACGTGGAGTTTTTACTCAAAAAATATTTTTTCACATTGTCGCCGACTACAATAAAATATGTATCAACAAATATATTTTGTGTTGGCTCCTTGGGACTTGGCCTCGATAACCATATATTTGACTTACACTGGATAATTATACAGGCTAAGTCCAACATTTTAAACACAAACTTAATTATTGGCAACAATTTAAAAAAATATATTTTTCTAGCTTTTTCGTTTGTATTTTTATACCCTCCACCTCCAGGATGGGGGTATACTAACTTTGTCATTCCGTTTGTAACACCTTGAAATATCGACCTGAGACCCTATAAAGTATATATATTCTTGATCGTCATAAAATTCTAAGACGATCTAGCCACGTCCGTCCGTCTGTTGAAAGCACGCTAGCATCTAAACGAAAGGAGTTAGAACGTTCAAATTTTCCACAAATGCGTCTTATAGTCGTAGATCGGTTGGGATTGAAACGAGGCGAAATCGGCCCAAAGGGAAAATTTTGTCCCTCACAAGGACTAAAAATACCCATAATAATCCCTAATATTTTAGAGTATTTAAGCATGTTTTTTCAATATGTCTGTTTATATTTGCTTGACATTTGGTATGCGCATTCCCCTTATAGCGAAAACGTGCACCATAAAGTGATTCTTATTTGTAGGGGGTGAAATGGGGCAAAAAAAGGGATAAAAATGGTACATATTAAACGACAACAGCTAGAAACACGAAATTCGATGTATACATTCCTCTAATAGAGTAGATACATAATATAAAATTATTTTTTCCAAATTAGTACTTTTAAGGGGTAAAATGGGAATAGAGGGATAAAAATGGTACCAACCGAACGGCTACACCTAGAATAATGAAATTGGGTGTATACATTCCTCTGATTGCGTAGACACGTAAAATAAACGGATTTTTCGAAATTCGTACTTTTTGGGGTTAAAATGAAAAAAGGGGATAAAAATAGTACCAATAAAATGACCGCAGCTAGAGTCATGAAATTTGGAGTATACATTCCTCTGACTGTGTAGACTCGGAAAATAAACTGATTTTTCGAAATTCGTACGTTTTGGGGTCAAAATTGAAAAAGGGGATACAAATAGTACCACCCAAAGGACCGCATCTACAGTCATGAAATTCGGAGTATACATTCCTTTGACTACGTAGACATGGAAAATAAAAGGTTGAAAATTGGTTGAATCTTGAAGTTAGGTTATTTTGCACTATGTACGTCTGATAATGGATTTTCAAAATTTGTACTTTTGGAATTAAAACAAAATGGAAATACAACCAACTGTAGCACCCACTATTTACCAATATTTATGGTATTCAAGCTTTTTGAAAATATAAATAGAAGAATACTTATTTTTTGAATTGACGTATTGGTAGCCTTGCCTTATAAGCGTGGTTTGAAATAATTAAAATATTATATATGTATATTTATAAAATTATTTTTTTAATATTTGTATTTGTTTTGACTTGGCTATATAAAAAAAGTATATATTTTCCTGTAATATTACTGCACTTCTACGAAAATCGACATCCTCTGTGGAATGCAATCAATGGTGGAGGGTATATAAAGTTCGGCCCAGCCGAACTTAACGCCGTTTTTTACTTGTTTGGACTGAAATCAATATTTGATTTGAACTGGGATATTGTCCTGGCTCAAGACCATTTTGCGTCTATATTTAGTAGAATGCAAATTTAGTTACAAATGGCATGGTGACATTTTTATTTATTTTGAGTAAACTTTTAACTCTTTATTTAGGGTTTTGTTATTGCAGCTTAAATTAAATTAAAATATTTATTATTTTTTTTTGCTCTCGGTAATTTTATGCCTTTATAAAAGCTCTAGCCCTTTGATACGATAATTCTAATGAAGCAAAAAACTACTAAAAGAGCTTCATTAAAAAAAATACTTTTGCATTAAAATCTTAAAATCAAGATAATTTCTACATAAGCGATTATTATTCCTGCAAATCCGCATATGTAAATGCCCAGTTTAACAGGTCTGTTCACATCGCATGACCTTTAAGAGTATACGTTTGCGATTAAGTTGAAAATTTATGTTAAAAAAGAAATTTATGATCACCGGTCATACCTTTACTGCCCTGCCCGCCCACGTAATTATTCAATTTTTATGATGTCCTCAAATTTTATGTATCGATATTATATATTCGATATATGTTGCCCTTGAACACCCACGCCATATGCTGAAGTTTATGTGAACATGTTCGCTAAATCTAACCACCCACAATTTTTAATGCTCCCATCTTCGCGAACTTAAACAAGTTCAAAATTATTTAACATTTCGATCAAAGGTCCATAAAAACCCAATAATGAATGGCATGCTACGCAATAAATTCCTATAATGAAGTAGAAAAAAAAACATAATTTTATTATTTAATCCATACTGAGGAATTTCAGAAATAGAAATAAGAAAAGAAAAACACACAAGAAGAAAAAACAAAATAATTAGAATACAACGACACACAATAAATAAAAAATTGCCTATAAAAAGTCCATATAATATGCAAAAACAACCATAAATACTTATAATTGTCATTTTGTTTCTATTATGCCCGCGACGCCGGAAAGTCCGATCGTCTGAAAGCCCCCCCGTATAAGGCGGATGAACTGAAACAGCTAAAATGTCAAAAAAAAAAACGTAAATGAAATCTCATAAAAAATCTATGCATAAATTAACCAATGGAGTTATCAACAAATTATCATAACACACACAGGCACACATGTAGACGAAAATTGAAATAAGTTTCAATTCGATATTCGAGCGAATCTGCATAAACCGAAAATTATTAATCGCAATTTGATGGAATTATGTTAATAATGGTGACGAGAGACGCGTCGCCATCCGCATTTTGGCCGCAGACATACATTGTTGTTCGCTCGTCGTTTTGTTTTTGGCCGTTTTGAATATTTTTTCGTTCGACCTTGAAATTTTTATTTGTTTTGATTATATTTGTTACTGTTACTGTTTTTGTATTTTTTTTCATCGTTGTTTGTTGTTCGCTGGATTTTTCGCAAAAGAGAAAAAGCGGCGTTGTTGTTGTTTCTCGTAAATAATTAACAGTATCTATCGGCAATTCTAAGCGATTTTTGACCTTTCGCTTTGTTAGACTCTTTGCCTGGAATTCCATCCGCTTAATTTGTTATGGAAATGATGTCGGTCGAATCAGCCGAATCACAACATATTTGCAAAAAGACTAAATTAAATCAAATTTAATATCATTTGATATTGCAATGCCGTTATTTATATGCCATTTATTATGTTTTACATTGTTAGTTAGTCTATGATATTAAAGCTTTACATTTTGTTAATCTGTGATCGAACATATTTTGACAACCCAAAGTATTTGATTTGACCGTTCTTCTGGTAAACTGGGGGATTTAAAAAATTTAATAATTTTATATTACATTTGAAATTGTGTATCTGTGGAATAGTACATCGAGGTTATATTGATCACATTATATTTACCACACCTTATTTACCGACCCATATACATAAATCAATCCCAGTCAATCCTTACAAAACGGAGACACAGTTGTGTTGAAATGTGGTCATATTTAGATGAATTAAACGCACAGTTTACTAGTCTAGAGTAAAATCTGAGGACTTTGTGAAATAAGAAAGTAGAACATTTAATAAAAAACCTACCCCATTGTATAGGTAAAATTAGCCAATTTTTATATCGACGAGCAAAAGAACTCGGTTTTGTATATCACCCATTTCAAATAATCTTCTCTAAGATATATTTATAGGAAAAAAACTTAAAATTGTATTTGTGGTTACGTATATTGGAATTTCAATAAGAGGGCAGTTCTTATTTATGACTGGATAAGCTGCGATAACAAAAACCTAAATAAAAAGTTAAAATTTCACGCAAAATAAGAAAATCCTTTTTCAAATTTTCGCCAACAACAATATCAAATTTTGAAAAAATAATGTTATGATTTGCACTGGGACCATTTTGCATCTGTATTTAATAGATGGCAATTTTATTTACAAATCGCATGGTGACATTTATTACTTGACTGCAGACTACCACGATCATGATTTCGACCATGTGAAAAGTCTTTTCATGTGGCTTCGCAGCGACTTTTCAACATCAAACCCGGCCTCTATAAGGAGATGATTCTCACAAACGAACGAGAAGCACAACTCACTTGCCGAATTTACGTTTAAAAAATCGCACCAAGTAATAAAGTACACATGCCATCTTACAAGCATCTCATTGAGTTGCATATGTAAGTATGTGTATATGCAGTTATAGTTACCCAGCGGGAAAAAGAAGGCCTTCTCACTCATTTAAAATTAACACAGGGTAAGATTGGAGAGCAACCCCTTCCCTTCTCGCTTCTATTCGCAGGCCTTCTCGAAGGGCTCTGACAAAAGGCCATCTAGAAGACCTCATACCAAAGACCTTCTGGAAGGCCTGCAACCAAAGCCTTTCCAGAAGGCCTTCTAGGAGGTCCAAAAATAAGGCGAAAAATAAAAAAAATGACGAACCAATTATGGACCAGAATTTTTCAATATTTCTGGCCTTGTTATTTTATTATTATAATTTTCAATTAAAATCTTTCAACATTTTTTTCAATTTAAATCTTTCAACATTTTTATTTGCCTCGGCTTGAAATTGAACCCATGATCTTCGCATTGTTAATCGGAAGTGCTACCTACTAAACTACAGAACTTTATTGTCTGTTTGTGTCAAAAAGTTTATAGAAACACACGACCCTTAATCGAAGCGAACACCTTCGCTGCTGCCTTCCTTTGGCAGGCCTTTTAGCATGCCTGGCGAAAGAAGGGAAGTAGGAATGAGCCACAGAATATTGTTATGCGCTTACAACAAAACGTGTGTAGAAAATACCCATCGATAAATCGAACACCTTCCGCGCTGCCTTCTCCGGCAAGGCCTTCTGGCATGCCTGTCCGAAGAAGGCAAGCAAGCATGAGTTATCGATCGTGTAACATCTAATGGGAAGGCCTTCTAAAATGCCTTTTCGTAGAAGGCCTTCAGGAATGGGTGTCGGACGTGTAATAATATTTCTGAAGAAAGTATGAAGGATATGAAAAATATTTTGGTAATAAAGTGAGAACATTTTTTGTTTGTTCTTGAAGAAGAGTTAAATATTTTTCTGTTTCATCCCCGATAAATGGGTCTATATGAAAACATGTATAAAGACATTTGTATAAAGGCTATATCTACATTTAAACCGATTTGCTTAATATTAAATATCGTTCGCATTACCCCGACAAAATCCACATATAAAGTTTCATTTGAATCGGTCAAGAATTGGACTTGTAGTTTGCACAGACAGACAGACAGATATTGCTAAATCGACTCAGAAAGTGGATCTATGTCGATCTGTATTATATTGCCTCTTTTAGTTGTTACAAACAAAGGCATATCGACAACAACAACAAATATGTTTTAACACTAAACAAACAAAACATTTAAAAATAATTTTAAATGTAATAATTTCACATCAGGAGAATTGTAAAAATATCTTGCATAAAACTCGTAAAAATAATAAAATCGACTCCATCTGTACTGCCTTCATTCTTCCAGCATGTTAGCAGGCCTTCTAAAGGAAGGCAATGAAGAATGTCCATTGCATCTATCTCAAAGAAGGCAGTCAAGAATGAGTATAGGATTTCTAAATGCTGATGATCAGGCATTGATAGGCCTTCTTAGAGAAGAGAGGTGAGAATGTGTGGCGAATCTTTTTTCATGCCCGAAGAAGGCCTTCTGGAATGCCTATTTTCAGAAGGCATACAGGAATGTGTTTCGGATCCGAAGAGAAGGCATTTTAGAAGGCCTTCTAAGGGGAGGCCTTCAAACTTTTCCCGCTGGGTAGTTACCAAGCAATACTTCTGCCTTGCCAACGCCATTTGTTTTAGTTTTTTCGTTTGTATTTGTTTGGTCTGTAATCATTAGCTTTTTAAATAAAGCTCATCACGCTTAAATAGCAAAATTGCACGCCAACTTTTACAAAAACAATTAAGTACAGGTTGGGACATTTAAAATTTTAACTACCGATTACTTTGACTTTGAAAGGTTCATGTTTGATATTTGCAAAATGGGACGCTATACACTCGAACAAAATTGGGAAATGTTAAAAACTTACTTCTAAAGTAGTGAGACTTTAACGCAAACAGTAAGAAATGTTGTCAGCCCAATGGACTGAAGATTGAAGAAGGAGATGAAGAATTTTAACGAAAAATCGTGCTTTCAGATGAATCTCATTTTCATCGCGGTGGTTATGTCAATAAGCAAAATTGCCGCACTTGGGGTTCAGATAACCCACACGTGACTATTGAGTCACCGTTTGGTGTGGATTTTGGCTGGCGGCATCATTGGTCCATTTTTCTTCGAAAATGAGCAAGGAGCCGGCCGCCTTCACCGTCAACCGTGCCATGCTCAACGAATTTCTGTTTCCAAAAATTCATGAGAATGACATGGACGAGATTTTGTTTCAAACGAGACGACGGGTCCACTTGTCACACAGCCAACGCAACCATCGATATTTTATTTGAAAATCGAATAATCAGCTGCTTCGAGCTCTGAGTTGAGCCATTTGGATTATTTTCTGTGGGAAGCCATTAAGGATAAATGTTATGCAAACCACCCAGAGACAATTGAAGCGTTGAAACATAAAATCGAAGTTTCCATTAATAAGATAAGATTCGAGGTGGAACAATCGAAAATGTACTGAAAATGGGGTTGATCGGATGAGGTACTGCTGAGTCAGTCGTGGTAGTCATCCTTTCCAATAAAAGCAGAAATTTGAAAAAATTATCAGTACTTATTTAATAGCCGATTCTAATTTAAAATGTTACATGGCTCACCCTCTACTGAGATATTTGTTTTATATTCTAATACAGAAATCCTAACGAAGAAAACCAGGACTACACCATTTTCAAGTGTAATTCAGAAGACACTATTTGCAATTCAAAAATTCCATTTGAAATTCAAAAAATATCATTTGAAATTCAAAACTCATCGTTTGAAAATCAAAACTCGTCATTTGAAATTCAAAACTCGTCATTTGTAATTCAAAACTCGTCATTTGTAATTCAAAACTCGTCGTTTGTAATTCAAAACTCGCCATTTGAAATTCAAAACTCGTCATTTGAAATTCAAAACTTGTCATTTGTAATTCAAAATGCACCATTTGAAATTCAAAGGTTTTCATTTGAAATTCAAAAATTATTCCATTTGAAATTCAAAAGATTCCATTTGAAATTCAGAAATGTAAACAAAATTTTTTAAGAAAAATATACATTAGGTGGGGTAGCATTTTTTTCTGCAAATTTGAATATTCTGCAGTTTTGAAAACAGATTTAATAAAATGATAAGCAACTAATAATTATAATGATGTAAAATGTCGGTAATTTCATATATAGTTTATAACCTTCATAAGAGAGCATCTGCATATAATTTATAAGGACTTGCATTTTACCTAGGGTGGGATTATCTGTGTGGGAGGTACAACAAATAATAACTATTTTTAAATGATTGTAAAACCATTTCCAATATTAAATTGTTACTGATCAGTTTTATTTTAACCAAAGCTTATGCCAATTTATGTGAGAGGTCTTGCAATATCGATCATATTTCAGTTGTATATAACATTTCTCAATGGGTGGGTAATGTTCTTATTTTTATATCCTCACTCCACAGACTTTCTATCTATAAATCTAAATGGGGGTAAATCTGTTTTCTAAACAGCAGAATATTAAAATTTACAGAAATAAATAATTAAATGACGACTTTTGAGTTTCAACTGTTGTCTTTTGAATTACAAATGACGACTTTTGAATTTCAAATGTTGTCTTTTGAATTACAAATGACGAGTTTTGAATTCCAGTTAACATTTTTTGAATTTCTATTGGAATTTTTGAATTTCAAGTGATATTTTTTGAATTGCAAATGGAATTTTTGAATTTCAGCTGGTGTCTTTTGAATTTCAAGTGATGTCTTTTGAATTACAATTGAAAATCTAGAGTAAATCCTTGCTCTTGTATAGAAGTACGTGTTTAAACCAAAACATCATTGAAAACAGAAAATGATAAGAATAGATGTCTGACTTCCACAACAGAGGTCTGACTTCCACATTCATCCATACATCTTGACTTTCGTTAGAATATTAGCTATTAAAAAGAGAACAAAACATTTATTTCGATTCATTTTTACCCAGCAAAAAAGATTTGTTTAAAGAATCAATTTTGCATTCTTTTGTAGGATATTATTTGTAAACACTATGTGAATGTTATATTCACAACATTTGCAGCCATCCGAATATAAATCCTGTTGCGATCGGACTTATATTTCTAAAATTAGAATACGTATATTAATTTCGACTAAAATTGGAATTTTAGTAAGAATTAAATAAGAATTATCCATAAAAACAAGTAAGGAAAGGCTACAGTTGGGCGAGGCCGACTATATGATACACTCCACTTTCTATCGGAATACAATTCATTTCAGTAAAAAAGTGAAACAGGAAAATTTTTTGTATGTTTCATAATCACAGGCTAATATGACCTGGTCCAATTTGTCAAATCGAGAATAATATTTGTATCGGAACTATATCCAAACAAGGGACTAACTTTCACAATAAGTTCTTCTAGTTGAAGTATAACGTTATGTTATGTTATATGTTATGCTCAATTATGAGAAATTCTCTGAAAATACGCGGTTTCTGGGGGAACGAAATTTGTATGGGTGCTATATATAAATCAGAACCGATCTAACACATTTTTACCACAGGTGTATCCAGTTGAAATATAAGGTGTTTTGCGAATTTTGAAGAAAATCTATTAAAATATGTGGATTCTAGAGCGGAAAAATTCAAATTGGGAACGAAATTTGTATGGGAGCTATATATAAATCTGAACCGATCTAACACATTTTTACCACAGGTGTTTCTAGTTGAACTATAAGATGTTTTGCCAATTTTGAAGAAAATCTGTTGAAATATGTGGTATCTAGAGTGAAAAGGGTCAAATCGGGAGTGAAATTCGTATGGGGGCTATATCTAAATCTGAATCGATTTTCTTCAAACTAAATAGCGTTCGTCCTTGTCCCGAAAAACTTCGTTATGCAAAGTTTCGTTTGGTTCTGGCTACAATTGCGACCGACGGACAGACGGACATTGCTAAATCGACTCAGAAAATGATTCTAAGCCGATCGGTATAATTAACAATGGGTCTATCTCCCTTCCTTTTGGGTGTTACAGACAAATGCACAAAGACATAATACTCTCGTGGCGGGTATAATAATACCGTTTTCGAGTTTAGAAAACCAAAATACACCAGAAAATGTTATACACAGACCTTCGGCAAAATTTTTGTTGCATAGTGCAATTTCTTCGGACCGGATACATTTTTGTACCACCTTAGGAGGGGGGTATATTCACTTTGTCATTCCGTTTGTAATACCTTGAAATATTCGTTGGAGACTCTATAAAGTATATATTTTGTGTCGTGGTAACACTCAAAGACGACCTAGCCTTGTCCGTCTGTTAAAATTTTCCGTAAATGTGTCTTATGGTCGCAGATCGCTTGGGATTGAAAGTGATCGGAATCGGGCCAGGGGGGGGGGGAATTTTTTTCCTAACAAGGACTGAAAACACCCCTTAATATTAGGAACCTTTAGGATCAAAATGCTACCAAGCAAACGGCTGTAGCTAGATGAAATTCAGTGTTTACACTCGTCTGTCTTCGTAGACGCGCAAAATATGAGTATTTCTCCAAATACGTACTTTTAGGATCAAAATGAAAAATATTAGAACCGATACCAAACAAACTGACGTACCTATAATCATGAAATTAATATGTGTACATTCCAATGTAGACCCGAAACATAACGGATCTCTGAAATTTGTACTTTTCAGTCACTTTGTCTGTAACTGAATCAAGAAACGTCCAATATTAAGGGCACCATTTTGAAGATTACTGCCTCATGTTCACTTTTTGATTAAAATTATTACAGTATTATATATAGTAATTGTGTATATATAGTAATTAAAATGAAGCACTGCCATTTATTTAAAACTGTGAGCATAAGTATGCCTTATAAAGGGTGATTTTTTAGCTATTATCTTTTTGGCAACACTGGTTTAAACAGCTGACGCACGTTTCGTGGTTTGTTTCACTGTCAAACATCTTCAGTTTGGTCTATAATTTAACCATGAATCCCATCTTACAAACGAACAACGCTTGCAAATTATTGAATTTTATTATCAAAATGCGTGCTCTGTTAAGAAAGTTAATCGCGCGCTTCCATTTTATGGTCAGTTTAATCGACCCACTGAAGCGGCTATTCGGGCTATTGTGACTAAATTTCGCACCAAATTTACATTGTTGGACATTAAACCACAAACACGTTTACGTAGGGTGCGAACTGAAGAAAATATCGCAGCTGTATCGGCCAGTGTTAATGATGACCATCAATTATCGATTCGTCGCCGTTCGCAGCAATCGGGCCTCTGTTACTCAAAAACGTGGAAATGCCACAATTGGACTAAGCGGATGGACCATTTGAGGCACAGTCAAGGTCAACATTTGCATGAAATAATCTTCAAACATTAAATTATATGGGCCGTACTATCGATTCAAATAAAGATTCATGCATTTTTCTGAATTTTATGTGTTTTTTTTTTAAACTTTCCTATAGCTTTTAAAAAATCACCCTTTAGTTTGAAATAGTAAACAACTATAGTAATGTACATAAAATATATCAGAATTTTCCTAATATGGCTTCGCACCTTTATGTAAAGTCGACAGCCACTAGATTCGGCTCGGCCGAACTTAACGCCTTTTACTTGTTTTCTTTTTTATTGTATTGTGTTATCGTGAATTTCCCAAGTCAAATTTGTTCACAAAATCAGAACATAAATCTATTGGAATCCTTTAAATTTACTTTGTATTGTAATTCATAATAAATAATTAAAATAAATCTATTGGAATCTGTAGACAATAACATTTCTAAAATGAATCATGAAATGTTAGTCATTTGCCAATTTCGTGACAATTAACAAATTCATAAACCTTTGTTGGAATTGTGAACGCAGCCTTGTGGCAATCTACTTTTCAAATTATATCGATATAGCTGGAAATTGTTTATTTCATTTAATTTTGCATCTGCGTTTAAAACTGCACAGTGACTCATTTCTAATTTCACGGTAATGAAATGAAAAAATCAATGAGTCCATTCGAACCACAGTGTCCAAAATCCCAAAAATAATAATGATACTAATCGAAATAAAAACGAAAATCATTAGGAACTAGGCAACATGATGTTTTGATTGTTATTTCCATATTTTGCGTTTCGGATTATTTAGATGAACAGAATTCCACACACACAATGCAGGTTTTAATTAAAATAAATAAAGATTGAAAATAAAAAATTAATATTCGAAAACAATAACAATTAACAACATCTCTGTGGTAATCTCCGAAAATCTTGACAAACAATTTGTGTTTTCCTGAAAACAAAACACACATACATACTGCGACTGTGACTGTGAAATGGGCAACTTTCAAAAGTTATATTTAGCATATTAATATTATTAAATAATGTTGATATCAATTTATTTTTGTCGAAAACAACCACTTTAAATCAATTTGAATAGTCTAATGTCAGCCAATTAAAATGACTAAAATTAAGAGAACAGCTTTAATCCGGCCAAAAGAAAAAAAAAACAGCCGTCTCGTTGACCGATCACCAGCGTCACGTCGCATCGCATCGCCTCTTTTCCAACAACAATTAAGAAGATTAGATCCATGATTATTGCATGTTTTATTGAGTATTTAGCCAAAATAAAAACGAATAAACACTCACACACGATAATCATATGATAAATGATGAGATCAATAATGAAATTAGTGAACATTAATTATGATACCGCCGGCAAGTTCGACATGAAACCTAAATGTGTGCGGATGGCGCCACATGAATGATGGAACGTTTCTTTGCGTGCCTGTCTGTCGCCCGCCGTCCATTTGACGCCACTTCATAACGTTTTAGGGGCGTAGAATTTTCAACACCTTCCGTGGAGCAAGAAAAAAAATCGGATGAGAAGAAGAAGTAGAAGCATAGACTGATCCATTCGTACAAGCAAACAAAAAAAACACAGATGAATCGATCTGCTTAATGAAACGCCAAACGATGCGTCAGAATCGCGACATTGTGAAATACGGCGATATGATCTGCAGCAATTCCATGACATGCTATCATAAATAAATATATGCATCACTAAACATGAGATGATTATCTTTAATTTTGGCCGTAAATCTTTGCCTGTCTTTTGTCCAAAGCACCGATTAGTCGCCATAAATTTTTCACAGACATGGTACCCGCTGCACTACTAGTCATGGGAATTCCAATAAAAAACCGAATCCATAGCTAAGACACACATAAAATTATGCTTATCAATTCCTCCTCACACACACACGCACGATAGCTATCCGACTGGTTAAGCGTAACTTCACGGTGCCCCACCTCAAATCGCTTGGGATATGCGAAACCAGTCCAAGATCGTTTGGTTTATTGACTTTTGACCAGAATACAGTTAGTTCTGACAATTCATGTAATTTCTCAGATTCAGAGGAGCCCCAAATTAGGTCTCAAATTTGGGCCTTGTCAGATGTGCTCTGAGGCCGACTGTAGGTTACTTCGGCTTGGCCAAAGATCTTGACATTATAGTCGGACAGAGCCGACTATATTATGTCCCTATGGGAAAATTAACTGCTCCTGGTTCTAACCCAAGTATATGAAGGTGACCGGTCCATTTTACATGGCTTTGTCGTTGGAGGTGTGAATTGACCCACTGTGTTATGACATGGTGACTGGTATATACTACCAGTTTTAGATCTGGTCTCAAAGGTGTCTTGGTCGGAACACACCTCAAAATACATGTTTGACTATATATTTCTTAATGAAATCTTGCAAAAATGAAATTGAAGACAGCAAGGTGGAACGAAAATCTGGAATTTTGTCATAAGGTAATTTTAAACAATTCGTAACTTTTCTGGTAGGATATAGAAATATACATATTTTTAGGTGAATTTCAAGCAAATTGCTTATATAGGGCCATGTAACATTTTTTATACCCTGCACCTCCAGGGTGGGGGTATACTAACTTTGTCATTCCGTTTGTAACACCTTGAAATATCGACCTGAGACCCTATAAAGTATATATATTCTTGATCGTCATAAAATTCTAAGACGATCTAGCCGTGTCCGTCCTTCCGTCCGTCTGTTGAAAGCACGCTATCATCTAAACGAAAGGAGCTAGAACGTTCAAATTTACCATAGATGCGTATTATAGTCGTAGATCGGTTGGGATTGAAATGGGGCGAAATCGGCCCATAGGAAAAATTTTTCCCTCACAAGGACTAAAAATACCCATAATAATCCCTAATATTTTAGCGTATTTAAGCATGTTTTTTGAATATGTCTGTTTATATTTGCTTGAAATTTGGTATGCGCATTCCCCGTGTAGCAAAAAAGTGCACCATAAAGTGATTATTATTTGTAGGGGGTGAAATGGGATAAAAATGGTACATATTAAACGACAACAGCTAGAAACACGAAATTCGGTGTGTACATTCCTCTAATTGAGTAGATACATAATATAAAAGTATTTTTTTCCAAATTCGTACTTTTAAGGGGTAAAATAGGAATAGAGGGATAAAAATGGTACCAACCAAACGGCTGTACCTAGAATAATGAAATTCGGTGTATACATTTCTCTGATTGCATAGATAAGTAAATTACACGGATTTTTCAAAATTCGTACTTTTTGGGGTTAAAATGAAAAAAGGGGATAGAAATAGTACCAATCTAATGACCGCAGCTAGAGTCATGAAATTCGGAGTATACATTCCTCTGAGTGTGTAGAAACGGAAAATAAACTGATTTTTCGAACTTCGTACTTTTTGGGGATAAAATGAAAAAGGGGATAAAAATAGTACCAATCAAATGTATACTAACTATTGTCCGTGTCTACGCAGTTAGACGAATTTTTCGAAATTAGTACTTTCAAGGGATACAATGGTACAGAGGGATAAAAATAGTACCAACTAAACAACTACAGCTAGAATGATGAAATTCTAATTGCGTAGAAACGTCAAGGGGGTAAGAATGGTACCAACCAAATGGGCGCAACTGGAATCATGGAATTCGGTGTATACATTCCTCTCACTGCATAGACACGTAAAATAAAAAGTTTTTTTCCAAAATCGTACTTTTTCTTTTACGGCAAAAATTGGTTGATGTCATGAAGTTAGGTTATTTTGCACTATGTACGTCTGATAATGGATTTTCAAAATGTGTACTTTTGGAATTAAAATAGAATGGAAATACAACCAACTGTAGCACCCACTATCTACCAATATTTATGGCTTTGAAAATATAAATATAAGAATATTTATTTTTTGAATTGACGTATTGGTAGCATTACCTTATGAACGTGGTTTGAAATAATTAAAATATTATATTTATTTATAAAATTAATTTTTATAAATATTTGTATTTCTTTTGGTGTGGCTATATAAAAAAATTATATTTTCCTGTAATATTACTGCACTTCTACGAAAACCGACAAACTCTGTGGAATGCAATCCATGGTGGAGGGTATATAAAGTTCGGCCCGGCCGAACTTAACGCCGTTTTTACTAGTTTTCTGGTTTTATTGGAAAGGATGAACTTTGTCAATTATTATTGGGGTAGTCATTCATATGACTAACCCGACTGGTTCGGCAACTCGATCAACCAAATTTTCAGTACAGCCCACAACGAGTTTCTCGCATTGGCTTCTCAATAGTCACGTATGGGCTCTCTGAACCCCATATGCGGCAAGTTTGCCACCGAGATGAAAATGAGCTCACGAAGGCTGAACTGAAGACCCACCTCTTCTCGAAAAATTTCCAAGTAATTTTCTTACAGTTTGCTAAAGTAGTGGGCGGGCGTTACTTTGGAAGTAAGTTTTAAATAGGGCTGTTTTTCTTTAAGCCGGGATAACAAGCTGCGTTAACAAAAACGTTAATAAAAAATTTAATTTTTTGCTCAAAATAAAAAAAAATATTTTTTCACATTGTTGCCAACTACAATATAAATATATGTGTCGACTTTATTGGACTTAGAATCGATATCCAGGCTAAGTCAAAAATTGTATTGCTTTTGGCGATAATTTTAAACAAGAATTTTTTGTTTTGAGTGAAATTTTAACATTTCATTAGATTTTTGTTATAGCAGCCATAATGTTTCTCAATTTTCTATGTGCGTATAGCTGTCCCCTTTGCAAATGTCAAACATAAATTTAAAATAGAAATGAAAATGAATGTTATTCTACCTTTCAATGTCAAAGTAATCGGTAATCTAAATTGTAATGGCTCACACTAGTAGTATAATACAAAAGTATAAAATCCTAAAAAATACTTTTGATTTTTTCTTAATTCCCTGTAATTTTTTAATAATCAAAGAAGTATCTCTCTGGTCTTTTAATTTGATTTTTCATTAACAGCTCCATTAGTTTGACGATAGAGTTATTTTATTAAATAGCACTAAAATCGTTAGAAACTGTGCAGCTCGCGGATGGGTAGTGATAAAGCGGAAAAATTTGAAGTGGTACTTGTTTGATTATTCAAAACTTACAGTTAATATATTTTTCTAATTTATTCTAATTTTAGATAATTTTTGATTTTCAAAAACCTGTAGTTAAAAAAGTGGTGGCCTTTCTCAGATATAATTTTATTTTTGTGATAAAATTTTGTTTAGCTCGGTAAATCGTCAAAAGAAAAGTCGCATGTTAAAAAGCGCATGTTTTCGAGTTTTTAACGATTGTTACTAAACCACTGCTTTTTTATTTTATTTTTTAGTCTATAGATATTTATCCTTACAGAATAGATATAATTTTAACATATATACATACAATTCTACTAATAACTCTTAGTTTAAGGTATTTAGGTGTAAGCTTA
The DNA here is from genome assembly GCA_947397865.1 of Polietes domitor. Taxonomy (NCBI): domain Eukaryota; kingdom Metazoa; phylum Arthropoda; class Insecta; order Diptera; family Muscidae; genus Polietes; species Polietes domitor. The sequence continues at coordinate 189,588,836 of OX377618.1, read as the reverse complement.
TTTTTCTCTTCAAAGGAGTTCTGCTCGCAGCCCGATCAAAAATATGGTAATATTTATTAAATAGAACACACATGCGACGGAAAGGATCATTATTGGCATAGTTTGAGCGGAAATATTTTACATATATCAGTTCTAAATTTCTAGTAGGTCTTATTGGAACATTTATCAGAATTCTGCTCAGCATGAAATCGCAGTTGAGATTTCCTTGAATAATGCTCATCAGGAAGGAAATGTTTTACATCGCACGACGACTTTTCAACCTTGGTAACTTTATAACATCAAGTCTGTATTCATATGATGGTAAGGTACGTGGGTTCCGTATATGACCACGAAGGCAGAATAAAAGGAATTGTTTTTGAACAGATTCTATAAAGTTGCAGTGTATGGTATAACTAGGATCCCCTATGACTGAGCCATTTTCCAGAATGGGACGAACCAAGGAGGTATACAGTTGCCTAGTGACAGATGGATCCGAACATCCCTTATTTACTGCCATAGAAATATACGATTGAAAGTTAAGACGTCGGTCAAGTAAGATGCCAAGATCTAAGAAAGATTCTACAACAACCAGCTCAGTTTCATTGAAAGCATATTTGGTATTGACGTTGTTCAATCTAGAAAAATACATGTGCTTACATTTCATAATATTGAGTTCCATCAAGTTTATTTCGCACCATTTATAGAATCGATCAAGATCAGATTGAAGTAAGTACTAATCATCCGGATCATTGAAACTTCTAAATATTTTCACATCATCAGCATACATAAGATCATGTGAATGTTGAACAACAGTAGGGAGATCGTTAATAAATAAGGTAAAGAGAATAGGGCCAAGGTGACTCCCTTGTGGAACCCCTGAAGACTTTGTGATGTTTATAGAAATGGAATTTCTAAATTTAACTCGCTAAATTCGACCATTCAGGTAACATTTCAGCCAAGTTAGCAAGGAATTGCAGAAACCTATTGAATCCAATTTGTACATTAGAAGGTAATGATTCCCCTTATCAAAGGCCTTGCTAAAATCTGTATAAATTGCATCAGTTTGCATACTGCCCTTGAAACCATCGTTTACAAACGTGGTAAGCTGCAAAATGTTTGTAACGGTTGAACGGGTTTTACAGAAGCCGTGCTGATATGGTGAAGGAAGAAGCACAATGAGACACAATATCAATTATAACTTTTTCCAGAAGTTTGGAAATTGCAACTAGTTTATCAATACCCCTGTAGTTGGTTACCTCCATTTTGCTGCCAGACTTAAACAAAGGGGTTATAAAAGATTCCTTCCACAACGACGGCAAGTATCCTTTAAGCAGACATTTATTACAGATTACAGTGAGCGGATATTATAATGAATCAGCACAGTGTTTTGGGATATTGCTAGCGATTCCATCGGGAGCAGGATTAAAGGTGCTCTTTAAACTTTTTAGGTTCGTCAAAACAGTACTGGCACTTAAAAAAAGGATATTTATAGAAGATGATTCTGATAAGTAGTAGGGATATGGTTCTATTTTATCGTAAGATTTATCCGAATTAGTAGACATGAAAAAATCAGCAAATATATTGCAGATTGTCGTATCATCGTTTGCAACATTAGAACCAAATTTCAACGAATTTGGAAAACCACTCGACCGACGTTTAGAGTTTACAAATGTATAAAAAGATTTAGGATTACACTTCAATTGTTGCTTCATGTTGATTAAGTACTTATTGTAAGCTCTTCTGTTAATGATGTTAAACTCTGTAGTTTGAAAAGTCCAAGGAAGAACCAGATTTCTTATATTTCTTAAAAAGTTTGTTCTTTTTATTCTTCAATTTGGATAAATGACTATTATTCCACGGTGGGCCGATACCTTTACGATCAAAAGTTTTTGGAACTGTTCGGGATATGTAATCATTCAGTATGTCATAAAACGATTTTATAGACTTATCAAGATCATCTAATGAAAGTACATCTCGTTCCAATTAACAGAAGATAGAAGTGACTTCAGTTTAGAATAATCAGTTCTAGAGAAGCAATATTTCTTTTCAGTTGTAAAATGATTCGAAATACTGGTAGATACAATTGTAGGATGATGAATCGTTATATCAATAGTTGGATGGTAACGATCTTCAGGATATGTTACGGGATTTGACAGATTTAACGAAATTTCATACGGTGCATTATATTAAATCAAGATTTTTTCAGGAATGTGATTAACTTGGTATAAATCCAAAGATAACAACGACTAATGCATTCATTAACACATCCATTCGCAATAAAAGGAATTAGATGGTTTGACGTAGGCGATTTGTTCCATGAAATTGAAGGCAAATTAAAGTCACGGAAAACAGCCAAGATATCTGATGATTTAGACGATATAAATGCATATTTAATATCAGAAACATGGTTGTTGTAGGTTTCAAAAATGTTCCGGGGGAATATAGGAGCAAGATATAATTAGAGATTTATTTCCAATACGTATTTTTACAGCCACTAATTCGATATGCATAAGTGTGGAAAATTCTAGTTTTCACATTTCTACGTGAAAGATAGACAACATTTATAGCCCTGATAATTACCTTAATAAAGGGTGATTTTTTAAGAGCTTGATAACTTTTTTTTAAAAAAAAAACGCATAAAATTTGCAAAATCTCATCGGTTCTTTATTTGAAACGTTAGATTGGTCCATGACATTTACTTTTTGAAGATAATTTCATTTAAATGTTGACCGCGGCTGCGTCTTAGGTGGTCCATCCGCTTAGTCCAATTTTGGCATTTCCACGTTTTTGAGTAACAGAGACCCAATTGGTGCGAACGGCGACGAATCGAAAATTGGTGGTCATCATTAACACTGGCCGATACAGCTGCGATATTTTCTTCAGTTCGCACTCTACGTAAGCGTGTTGGTGGTTTAATGTCCAACAATGTAAATTTGGTGCGAAATTTAGTCACAATAGCCCGAATAGCCGCTTCAGTGGGTCGATTAAACTGACCATAAAATGGAAGCGCGCAATGAACTTTCTTAACAGAGCACGCATTTTGATAATAAAATTCAATAATTTGCAAGCGTTGTTCGTTTGTAAGACGATTCATGATGAAATGTCAAAGCATACTGAGCATCTTTCTCTTTGACACCATGTCTGAAATCCCACGTGATCTGTCAAATACTAATGCATGAAAATCCTAACCTCAAAAAAATCACTCTTTATATATATATATATATATATATATTAGGCTGGGTCGTCGTCCATACAAATGAAAAAACAAGTTGCAGTCACCCCACGAAAATAAAGTTTGGATTGTTTAATGATGATTTGCAAAATATTTCGTTCCTGGATCAAGCCATCTGTGGGCTAAACGCTCCTGAAAATAACCCTAAAAATCATGTTTTTCCGGTGTATTTTTTGTGCGTTACATTTTCTCCCAAAAATTTTTTTTCTGAAACAATAGAACCTTGAAAGCACTTTAAATAAAAATTTTGATTCTTGTCTTAGAGTAACTTATTGGAATTATTGGACTTTATTGTATTTTTTATGGATTTTCACAGTGACTACTGAAAACATTTTCATCATTTAGGCATAATTCTATAGCCATGGACTCATTCTATTTATGTTTTGTAACATCTCTTACAAAATGTTTCCGAGAAATATGAGTTTTTAGCTGTCACCTTGAAAAACATCAAAAAAACAATAAAAACGTCCAATAATACGACCAATGAAGTACTATAAGACTGGTATGGTTCAATTATGTATGGAACAAAATATCAGCCAAAAGGCAGCCGCGTCCTCGGCGGCACACCTCCATCCGATGGTCCAAATTTTCGATGACGCTGAGGCATAATTGAGGTTCTATGCCGTTAATGTGCCGAATTATCTCATCCGTTAGCTCTAGAATTGTTGCCGGCATATCGACGTACACCTTTTCTTTCCAATAACCCCAAAGAAAGGAGTCCAACGGTGTCAAATCACATGATCTTGGCGGTTAATTGGCATCGTGAGATAACACGGCCATTGAATTTGTTATTATGCGTTATCATCTCACGATAGCGATGACCATTAACAGTAACTGCCTGGTCGTCTTCATTGTGGAAAAAATACGGGACGATGATGCCGCCAGCCCATAAACCGCACCAAACAGTCACTCTTTGTGGGTGCATTGGTTTTTCGGCAAATGCGGCAATTCTGGTTATTGACGAATCCACTGAGGTGAAAATGTGTGATTAAATTGACCAAAAAAAATCACGAATCACGATATGCATCTTGATTTGAACGCCCATTTTCATAACAAGCCTGCGGTTACCACCCAGAAATGAAGATAGGATTGTATAATGATGATCTGCAAAATATTTCGTCACTGGGTCAATCCATCTCCTGAAACCGCTTCTAAAAATCATGTTTTTCCCGTGTAATTTTTTTATGTTGAATTTTTGTCGAAAATTTTTTCTGAATTAATTGACCCTTGGAAGCACTTTTTTATTTTTGTCTTAGAATAACCCATTGGTCGTATTATGGGACGTTTATATTGATTTTTTTTGTGGCTTTTCAAAGTGACAGCTAAAAACTCATATTTCTTGGATACGTTTTGTAGGAGTTGTTATGAAAAGAATAGAATGATGACTAGATGATGAATATCGGACGAAAACTGACGTCACTGATTCCATGTTTGTAAAATAATTTATTACAGGATTTCAGAGCCAAAATTTTCAAACTCTTTTTAAAAAAATGAGCGCTGCGGCGTCAATTTCCTTCCGATGTTCATCATTTAAGCATCATTCAGGTATTGACTGCCGCTATTTTATAAGACACTAACACCATATACGAAAATTTTTTCAGTTGTCACTGTGAAAAACACATAAAATTACTAAAAAGGTCCAATAATTCAACTACTAAGTTACTCTAATTCAAGAATCAAAATTTATATTTAAAGTGTTTTCAAGCATCTATTATTTCAGAAACAAGTTTTGATAAAAATGCAGCACAAAACAAACTACACGGAAGAACATGATTTTTAGGGGTATTTTCAGGAACGTTTAGCTCAGAGACAGCTGGACCTAGGAAAATTTCAGGTCGATATCTCTTCTTTAACTATTTTTGTCGCTCTCTACAATACAAATGGATCCACTGTTGAGCGGTGGGATCAAATTTTATAAAAGTTTTGCTTTTGTATGAGAGCCTCCGTAACACATTGAGTGCCACGTCGTACGTTTCCGTACGATACCTAACCCGTCTTGAGGTGCCACATCATACGTTTCCGTACGACAGTGAATACTTTTACTTATAGCTCAAAAAATGTTTGGTCTCCTGGGAAGGTTTGCGTCAAAACCGCTTGGCACTCAATGTGTTAAGCATAACAGGAAGTCTATCAACTTTTCCTCTTAAGCAGTGGTGATATGGGGGAGGTATGTTTGAGTAAAATGTTGAGGAGGGAAAATTAATGGGGGTCAGTCGTACATTTCTCCCCTCTAAGGTCAACTGCGGGCCAGTTTTGGGCGTTTCTTTCATAAAAAATGGACAAATGTATGGATGCCACATTAAGGGTTGCAGATAGATGGCGTTCGTCATACACTTGACTATACTAGGGGTATCCTTGGGTCGGAAGGAGCGGTGTGGACAAATTTTATAAAAAAATATTTTTGTATGGGAGCCCCCCTTACGAGTGGTGATGGGAGTATGCGTGTGCGAAAAAAATATTGGGGCGGGGAAATCGGTCGGTGTTACATTTAACCCTTCTGGAGGTGTCTCCGAGGCAATATTGGGGCTTTTTATGTATTTTTAACCCCTTTCATAAAATTTAGATTTTGGTCACCCTATACCAACACAGCATGATAATTATGTTTCTTCTATATTGAGTTTACATGAGAAGTGATAGATCGGTCCATTTTTACCATCTCAATACAGAGTAGGAGGATATACAGTGGTGGCCACGAGTTTAGCACACTTCACATGTATTGTTTATCACAGCAAATAATTTGTTCTGATAACGAAATCTGAGCCAAATATTTGTTCTTAAGTGTTGCTTATGGTGTGATCAGTAAGCACAATAATTTTTTTCGTATTCGTTTGTGCCTTCTCTCATATTTTTGCAAGTAATTCGTAATCTGGGCTGGACACAAATTTAGCACATGTTATAAAAATTGTTATTTTGTGTTTCTTTTTGCGTTTAAATTAATTAATTGGTATGTATGGGTAATTTTTACTCAAATGGAAGGTATTATTTAACAAAATTTATAATTAGACATTACTAAAGGAAAATGATGCATTGAGGCGCAGCGTCAGGTTATTATGCAATTGAACGACTGTGGACGTACCGACGGGGATATTACAAACATTCTGAATTGATCCAGTCAGATTGTATGCAATATACTAAGCCATATTGGCACTTATGAGAGCTTCAAAAATGCCGCACAATGTCCTACGCTGGGAAAAAAACAATAAATCGGAATTTTTAGTTTATAGAATATGCTTCCATTTAAAAGCTCAACTGTGATTCAGAGAGACCTTTCGGGCAAATTTGACGTTAGCATTTCCTCATTTGGATGCATTGTTCAACATAAGCCACACGTATCAAAAATTACTTACAGTGTCAAATTTCGTTTGCTCTGGAGGATTTAGAAAAATCAAAGATTTTTGGGAAAATATCGCCTGTATTGGCGTATCGAACACATATATAACACAATATTAAGTTTATAATAAAATGTATTCGTTAGTTCAGTTTTTTCCGGTTTGATTAAAGTTTTTTTAATTTGTGCTAAATTACTGTCCAATCACTTTTCGTATTATTTGTACTTTAGATTAAATAAAACAAAAATGCAACATAATAAAGGAACAAAAACAACGTTAAACTGTCATCTTATCGTACGTAATACTTTAGAAAAAATACCTGGCAAAAACATAAAACGAAGTTGAAATATTTGCTTTATAAAGTTACATGTGGTGAATGTGCTAAATTCGTGGTCACCACTGTATATCATTTGGGACAGAAAAAAGTATAATACACTGAAGCAGTGATATAAGACTCTAAGTATGTTTGGACCAAATCCGTTTCACAAGATTTTAAAACGTTGGAGCCATGTCCGTCCGTCTGTCTGGCTGGCTGGTGGACATGATAACTCTCGAAAGGAGCTAAGGAATTCAAATTCAAACTTTGCACCTCCCACACAAATCACGCAAAACTACGTAAAATTACTGCTGTTATAAATTCTATACCGATGATCGGAATACGGTGAAATTTGATATTTAGTACTGCTTTTATAGTGGTTACATTCGCATGGGACATGGACGATATTGCCACACCCCTTCTGGTACCTGCCACACAAAGTGGCATAAACTTTGGTTACAATAAAACCCGTATGTTATATGCATACGGGTAGTGAAAATCAATTGCAATTTGATATTTAAAAATGTTTCTATAATCACTTTAAACCTAACAAATATTTATGCTTTAGCCACGCCCCTTCTTGTATCACCCACAAAATTGTCTCTATCCTAGATGAAATTAAATGCTTTATAACTCCTACACCGGTGTCAGAAATCAATTATGACTTAATATTTGATCATTTTTTTGCAATTATTTACAAATGTGGAGCAAACTTCTAAAGGGTGATTTTTTAGCTATTATCTTTTTGGCAACACTGGTTTAAACAGCTAGCGCACGTTTCGTGATTTGTTTCACTGTCAAACATCTTCAGTTTGGTCTATAATTTAACCATGAATCGTCTTACAAACGAACAACGCTTGCAAATTATTGAATTTTACTATCAAAATGCGTGCTCTGTTAAGAAAGTTCAGAAAGAAAGAAATTGTGTTCAGCGAAGAAGCTCATTTTTGGCTCAATGGGTACGTAAATAGGCCGAATTGTCGATTTTGGAGTGAATATCAGCCAGAAGCATTGCAAGAGCGACCAATGCATCCAGAAAAAGTCACAGTTTGGTGCGGTTTATAGGCTGGTGGCATCATTGGACCGTACTTCTTCAAAGATGATGCGAATCGTAACGTAACTGTGAATGGTGAGCGCTACCGTGATATGATATCCAACTTTGCATGACATGTGGTTTCAACAAGACGGTGCCACATGCCACACAGCACACGCAAAAATGGACTTATTGAGAGACGAGCTCGGTGAACATTTTATTTCACATTCGGGACCGGTCAATTGACCGCCTAGATCGTGCGATTTAAGGCCTTTAGACTATTTTTGGTGGGGCTATGTTAAAGCTCATGTCTATACAGACAAGTCCGCTTCAATTGACGCATTTATTCGTGAGATACCGGCCGAAATGTGGGAAAGAGTATGCCAAAATTTGACTAAGCGGATGGACCATTTGAGGCGCAAGCAAGGTCAACATTTGCATGAAATAATATTCAAACATTAAATTATATGGACCGTACTATCGATTCAAATAAAGCTTTCAAGCATTTTTCTGAATTTTATGTGTTTTTTTTTTTGAGAAACTTTCCAATAGCTTTTAAACCTTTAGTACCTCCCACACAAATAATCCGCCGCTAGGTAAAATTGAAGTACTTCCATGCACATGTTCTCTGAGATTGAGGGTATACATAAATCGGTTTAACCGACTGAAACTTACTAATTTGTTTATTTACACTTTGGGACCAGTTCTGTGATATATTCTTATCGACCTATCTCAGGATAGGAAATTGATACGTTTATATTTCCACCAATTGTCCAGACTATGTTAGGTGTTTTAGTATCGGTGGGAGAATTTATGTATTTGGTATTCAAAACGGTGCCTGAAGGCACTACTTGATGCTTTTATGTTTTTACTGCCATTGTGGAAATATAGATAGTAGATAGATAGTCCAGCTAATACTAAATATTATTTAATTCACAAAGGGCTTTCTCGCGCGATTGTATAACCAATTCTTTCTTAATTGTTATGCGTCTATAAATGGGGCCATAACTTCTACATTAATCCATGGATCTTTTACATGTAGATTCTTTTTCTTCGCTATAATGTTTGCTATTACAAAATAAAATATTTTTTTTAGATTTGTTTCTTGTTACTATAGTTTTTTTGGGCCAGCAAAAAAGGATTTTTTCGGAAAAAATAAACTTGTTCTCTTTTTTTGGAGATTGTTCCTAATCCACTGTTTCTACGATATTCGCAAAATTTGTAGTCATCTTTGGACATGCCAGAGGTGTTGTAGGATGCATGATATTTTCTCTATGAAAATAAGGTGTCAAATTTGATTAAAATCAGTGGCAATAAGCGAATTCTAGATCAATAAGAAGTCGCATCCCGGGGTACCATGTGGGGGACTATGTCTATATCTTAATCCACATAGGCCCAAAAAATAGGACTTTTACAAAATTTCACTGAGATTAGCCAACAATTTAGTCCTCCACTTTGATTACAAGAATATATGGACAGAGAGAGTTGCACCGGTGGACTCTTTCTGACTCCAGAGAGTCTCGATTCCCTTTCTCTGTTAAACACTTATGTACAAACACATACGGCGCTTTACCAAAATCTGGTACACTGAAAGAATTTTCCTTCATAATATTTATGAAGCGATTTCATAAAAGACTTTTCATAAATTTAGTGATTTTTTTCTTAATATGTTTGCAAAATTCATAAATAACATGAAATGTTTCATAAAATTGTTTCATAAACATCTCATATTTCATTAAACAAATGTAGTGAGACTTAGTTTCATAAAATCAAAGAAAGATTTCATACTATTAAAGAAACAATTCTTAAATATTATGAAATATGTCTTAACAAATAAAATATTGGTGTAATGAAATGTCTTCATAAATATAATGAAAGATTTGATAGTTTTTATGAAATGTGTCATAACTTACAACTAAATTTTTAGTGTGTCGACTTTATTCGTTAATTTGTTAATTCTCATTTGTACTCTGTAAACCCTGTTTCATACATTTTATGAAATGTTTCTTTGGCAAATTTTTAATGAAAATTTTCACTGAGGTTAAGACGAAATCATAAATATTATGAAGATAATTATTTCAATTGTGTAAACGTTTCCAGTTTGCTATTAATATTATTTTATACATCTTGGAGTAAAACAAAGATTTGTGTATGGTTCGAGGAAAGGTTTGCTGCACAAGAAGTCACTCAATAATCCCTCGCGGTCACTTCACCCCCATCGATTGGTATACGTGGGTGTAACTCGGATAATGACCGTCGTTGACCGAATACGTATACCATTACCATTTGCTTCTCTGCATATGACCAACCAACGTAGATACTCCGCTAATGTATTCGCATGAACAACAAAGCTGAAAACTGCTGCATCATTGGTTGAGGCGGTGTTGTTTCGTGTCATTATGCCGGCTAAAATTCGCAAATTTGCCAAACGTTTATTGGCTGCGACTGATCTCTAAAGAGATCAACATGCTTTTTTGTATTTTTGTTATTGTGTTTTTAACTTTTTGTTTGGCACTTTGGCCATAGTCACATCTCGCTTGCCTCGTTTTGTTGTTCTTATCACTGGCCAGTATCGGAGAATGCAGATTTTGGCGAAACAATGAAAGACGCGTCATAGTTGGCCATCATAGGAAACTAAACGAACTTGAACCAAGAAGAAGAAGACGTTGCTGCATTTTTCAAAGAGTGCCAGAGATTGGCAAAGTCAACTATTTGTTTTGCAATTCTGAGGCACTCGTTTGATGTGGTATATAAAGTGGTGATAGATCACCACAGAAGTCAGAGTTCAACTCGCTATTCGACAAGAAAGAACAAACAAACAAATAATCACAATGCGTGCCTTCATTGTAAGTTTTGGGATCGAGCTAATGGATATACACAGAGATCAGGATTAAGTAACGTTTCTTGTATTATAGGTTATGTGCCTGGTAGCCGTGGCTTGTGCCGACAAATTGGGATACAACTACCAACCCGTTGGTCACTCCAGCAGTGGATTGTCCTTCAGTCCTGGCAGCGGTAGCGGCGGTTTCGGTTCCGTTGGTGCCGGCAGTGGTTTCGGAGGCAGCGGCGGTTTCGGTTCCGTTGGTGCTGGCAGTGGTTTCGGAGGCAGCGGTTTCGGTGGCTCCATCGGTGGCGGTAACGGAGGTTTCGGTGGTAGCGGTGCCGGCAGCGGTTTCGGTGGCGGTAACGGAGGTTTCGGCGGTTCCATCGGTGGCGGTAACGGCGGTTTCGGCGGTAGCGGTGCCTACTCGGCCCCCGCTGAATTGCAAAAGGAATTCTATACCTTCAGCGCCAACGATGCCGATTTCAATGATCCCGCCGCCACCAACCAATTGGGCAACGCTGTCAAGCAAGGTCTCCGTGTCGTCTTCATCAAGGGCCCCGAAAACAGGGGACTCGAAGATGCTGCCCTCGCCTTGGCCAAACAAGCTGCCCAACAAAAGACCGCCATCTATGTGCTCAACAAACAAGCCGATATCGGTGATTTGGCCAACAAACTCAACAACGTCAACACTGGCAACAACAACAAACCCGAAGTTCACTTCGTCAAGTACCGCACCGCTGAAGATGCTGCCAATGCCCAACGTGCCATCCAAGGCCAATACGATTCCTTGGGCGGTCGCTCTCAAAACTTCAACGGTGGTGTTGCTCCCGTTCTTAACTTCGCTTCTCAAGGCCCCTCTCATGCTGGCAGCGCTCATGCTCCCCAAAACTCGTACTTGCCCTCATCCATCTTCCGTCTACGCTTGTAAACTTAAATCTTTGATAAGTTTCTAGATTAGAAAGTGTGATAAGAGTTTGCCGTATTAGGTCTCATAATTTGTTAAATATTTGTTGACTACTGAGTATTTCAATTGTTTTTTTTTTTTTCGAATAAACGAATCTATTAATTATAGTAATGTAAACATTTGTGTTGTTATTGAATCTAATCTAATCTGCTACCGATTTGCATGCCACATACTACCAAGTTGGAGTTAAGTTAATTATTCGGTGGCACATGAAGTGAAACTGGATCTTTCGAGTGGAACGAGAAGGAAACAGACAGAAGTCGTTTTATCACAGAAAGTAGAGTGGATGAGCTAAGCTAACTTCCCATTCTTTTTTGAAAACTCATTGACATGTCTTAGAGTACCGGTTGACCTTTCCGATCTCATAATATATGTTAAATGTAGAAAATGCCACTGTTTCTGCTCTAAATATACATCAAACTGGGTGGAGGCTCATACACTAACAAAATCTTTCCCGTCACCACCAGAATTAAAATTTGGATTATTTAATGCTGATTTCCTCAGCATGCCACCTTCAAAAATCATGTTTTTATATTCTTTATTTGCATTTGTTTTCAGCACTCAAAATTAATCGAGATAGATCAGGGATGAAAAATCCAGTACTTTTGTCCTGTTTTCAATACTTTTCAACTTCAAAAGTTATAATTATTAAGCTTAAATGCCGTATGCAGTTCTTACTTACGACAGATAGAACAGTTTAGGACACCTTATGAGAGCCAGTTTTTAATCTATTTTTGATGAAATAATAATTTAAAAAAAAAACTTTTTAGAAACAAGAATAGAATTTGGTAGCATTTGGTGTAAAAAGGCGCTTTTTTCAATAGTGCCTCGGTAACATTTCATAATTCCTTTTTCAACCCTGCGATAGACCCATCGTTTATTATACCGATTGACTTAGAATCACTTTTTGAATCGATTTAACCATGTCCGTCTGTCGGTCTGTCCATCTATTCTTGCAATCAAAGTACAGGGTCCGATCCCAACGAAACTTGACACAAACTATATTTGTAGGTCAAGAACGAGCGCTGTTGAATTTGAAGAATATCGGTTCCGATATATATATATATATATATATATATATATATGTCACCTGTAATTTGACTTTTTCCAATGTTGCTCAAATTTGCCGTGTGTATCGTGATATATTTCGGCTAGAAATGTCTGTGGTGACAAGGAGTTACATTGGTAGCTGTTATGATATAGCCCCCATACAAAGGTCCTTCCCCAATTGACTTTTTCAACTTTACAATCCGCATAAATTTAAACGTCGTCTAAATACTATTTTAACTTTTTTAGTATTCGAGAAAAATGCGTCTAAACATTGATAACTAGTTTCTCAAAACCGTACCGTAAAGTACAGGGGTTTCCAACAAGAGGTGTTATTTTAAATCACCCGGTATTTCGGTAGCTGCCACTTTTGAAGCTTTTATTCTTTGACATTTGACAAGTAGACATGGAACGATACACGCTTCAACAACGCATTGAAATTATTAAAATTCATGAATGAAAATGATCCGTAATTCCATCAAAAAATCATCTTGACTGCTGAGGCCCATTTCCAACTCGGTGGCTATGTGAACAAGCAAAATTGTCGCATCTGGGGCTCGGAAACCCAAGAGTTATTGTTGAGAAGCCTCTCCATCATCATCGTGTGACTGTTTGGTGCGGTTTATGGTCCGGCGGGGTCATTGGACCTTACTTTTTCGAAAATGAGGTTGGATCAACAGTTACGGTGAATGAATTGCGCTATCGAGAGATCATTAATGATTTTTTATGGTCGTAGTTGGATGGTATTGATCTGGACAACGTTTACTTTCAACAAGACGGCAATACATGCTACACAAGCAACGAAACCATTGCTCTTTTACGGGAAATATCACAATTGTCCACAGAGATCTTGTGATTTAACACCTTGCGACTTCTTCCTTTGGGGCCACGTGAAAGATAAGGTCTACGCCAACAGCCCAACGTCGATTCAAGACCTCAAAGATAGAATTCGTGAGGCTATCGAGGACATAGGCCAGCCACATTGCGATTTGGTAATGGAAATTTTCTTGAAAAGGATATGGTCCTGTAAGCGTGGTCGTGGTGGCCAATTGGCTGATGTTGTTTTTCATTATTAACGGCATACATTCCTCTTTATTATTAAATAAACCTCCGATCATTTATCTCAAAAAATGACATTTTTCTTTGAATACCAAAATAACACCTCTTATTGGAAAATCCTGTATTTCAACTAAAACATACATGATGAAAGGAGGAGGTGGAGGATGTCATATAGTCGGTCCCGCCTGGTTTAGCTTTTCCTTCTTTGTCTTTTATTTCATTTATTTCGTTTATGTTGCGTATCTACACAATTAGAGGAATGTAAATTTCTAGATGCAGCCATTTGGTTGGCACCAATTTTATCCCTTATTGACAACAAAAGTACGAGTATCGAAAGATCGCATTATATTTTAGTCTAGCTGTAGCGGTTCGATTGGTACCAATGTTATCCCTTTTCTCCCTGTTTCCCTATAGAGGTACAAATTTCGAAAATTCTTTGCACTTTTATACAGCCATTATCCATTTTTCCACTCTAGTCTTTATTCGTATTTTACTCCCTTAAAACTTCGAATTTGAAAATAAAACATTTATTGTACAATGTACATGTCTACTCAATTAGAAGAATGCGTACACCGAATTTCTTATTTCTAGCTGTTTTCGTTTGATAGATATTATTTTTATCCTTTTTTTTTCCAAATTTCATCCTCTACAAAAAGGAATCGCTTTATGCGATTTGTGGCTAAATCGTCTTAGAATTTTATGACGATCAAGAATGTATGTACTTTACTTGCTGAACCCCGCCCGCTTCAGCAGGCAGAAAAACAAAAAAGGTAAAATTAAAATACAAACGAAAAAACTAAATCAAGTTCAATATTGATTTTTATCGTGGTCAGTAATATATACGTTCCAATTTTTAGCCTTCTAGCTCAAAAAACACTTGCCACGCCCGTCCGCCCACGAAACGAAAATTCAAAAATCCGACTTCATATTTATCTTTGTCATGATCAGTAATATATACGCTCCAATTTTCAGCCTTCAAGCTCCAAAAAAACACTTGCCACTCACCACCGCCCTCGAAAAGAAATTCCAAATTTCGGCTTCATATTTACCTTTCTCGTGGTAAGTAATATATACATATCTGCCAATTTTCAGCCTTCCAGCTCTCAAATATCGGCATTAATTTGATCATTTTTGGGCTCAGTAATATATACGTTCCAATTCAGCCTTCTATCTCTCGAAAACACTATTGCCACGCCCCCTCCGCCAACAGAGCAATTTTTTAAAAATTCTATAGCCTATATAGTTCCATCCAGACCTGCATCTATCTGTACTGAAAATGTCAACAACATCGGCTCAGCCGTTTACGCTTGATTGCGGAACAAACAAACAGACAGACTTACTCTAAGGTTTTATAATATTAATAGGGATAGGGAAAGGTTCTCAGGTCGACATTTCAAGTTGTTACAAAAGCGACGACAGGCTTAGTCTACACTCGTCCTATCGTGTAGTGTATAAAAAACCCCAAAATGGCATACAGTGAAAGAAATCTGAGAATAGTTCATTAAGAAATTTTTATATAAGACAATGAAAATGTTCTTTGATCTTATGAAAATAAATTTCACTAATTTAACAATTTATGATTTTATGACGTATGAAACGTATTTCATACATATTAAGAAAAAATCAATAAATTTATTAAAAACCTTTATGAAATTGATTCATGAATATTATGAAAATAAAACCTTGTAAGGGATTAATGAGTACTGGAGGGCCGTCTATCATATACATAGTCGTCTGTAGTCTTTCCTTATTTATTTAAATTGCATTTGTAACGAGGAATTGTTTTTTTTTTTTTATATTTTGGTGCCCTTGAACGAGTTAACCAATTTTAATGAAAAATTTGGCATAGCAAAGATATTATAATATGTTACATATTGTGTTTATGGAGATTTTTCCAAAAATAGTCTCAAAATAGTTTATGTGTTTCCATGACCAAAATATATCATCACCAAACAGAGCAATATTCCACCAACTGTTAAGCTTCCAAAACAGTATTTTAATTTTGCTGTTGTTTGCAACTGTGGCGTGACTGCTGCCGTGCGACTTTGTTTCAATCAGTTACATTTAAATTTTCCAGTAGTTGCCACAAAGAAAATAATAATAACTATTCCCAGCCATTTTCCCTGAAGATGTCACGATATTTTAATGTATTTTGGTTAAGTTTTTAAATTGTCATTTTTCGTGTAAAAAGCTCAATTTCATGGCAACAACTCGTTCGAGCATCGCGACCGGAGATTTAAGTCGCCTGGCTTTAATTCTTCTTTTTTTACCCATTTTTCCTCACCTTTCACCCCGATGTGCGCCCTCTTACCACCACCACCCCGATTTTTTGGCTCATGCATTTTTTTCCGAACCTAACAAAATTAGGGATTCTAGCATATAAAAATCGAAGAGTCATGCACTATCGCACCCCTATTGCACAAGTTGAATTTTGTACGCTTAAGTCCGAGATCCTTACATAATATACGCCAAGTCCTCGAATACGACAAGATAATTTGTTGAGAACGACGACAAATCGATTCGCCATGGTCTTCCCGTAAACTCTCAGATACAGCTGCTATATTCTCTTCGCTGTTTTTCGTAATAAAGCTGTGAGTCATTCCATGATGACTTGCCAAACTATACCGAACAAAAATGACAAAGATACTGAACAAAAGTAGTTGCGTTCACCGTAGCCCAAAGTACGAGGATTAAGTTTTACAGTGGTCCAAAGTTGGTTATCTCGGGGTTTTTTTGAAGAGATGGCTTACTTATCGATATCATATCTATGGATCGCGTCATCCGAATCTGTAGAAATATCCTGAAAACCCTATCTTTTATTTTTTCTATTTTGTTTTGTATTTTAGCTTATTTTATTCTCTACAAAATATAAAAAAATTCAGAGTGGGGTGGCCCCACTGCGGCTGTTTTTCCAACTTATTGCGTTAGTCAATTGCAGAGTCAAAATTTCTGTCCAAAATTCTTATCTATGTGAATTAGAGTTGTCGATATTTCCCAGTAAAATGAAAGATTGGTTTGTTTAATGTGTTCTCCTAAAATATTTCGATTTTATCATTGTCCGTTCGTGAGCAGGACGAGTTCAAAATAGCCTATATAAATCAGGTTTTACTTGAAAAGAAAGATTCACGGTGAGAATGTTATTGAGCCCACTAGAAATTAAAATCTGACCCGAGTCCTATCAAACTTCCAAAAATTAACTTCGCATAAGACTAGAACATGTTTACGATGCAAATGACCCTATTTAGCCTATTCAGGACCAACAGTTTGAACAAATTGTACGGTCCTTAATAGCTTAAAAAGATCTAAAAATTGCAATTGGCGATCAATACCTCTTCAGAGAAGTAAAAATCGAACTAAAAATGTGGAATTATTAGTTTTTGTGTTGTTTGATTAGTAATCGATTGATTGATTTTCTATGAGTTTTGAATGTAGAAGTTAGAAGAATGTGGAAGTTATTGCGGTTTTTTATAAAAAATGCATCAAAAATTGCTATAAAATAAAAATGTGTCACTTATACTGGGTCAATTTGGATGTTTTTGATATGGTTCGCCTTTCCAGCGAGCCCCTTAAATCGAATGTGAATTTTATAAAAAATACATTGAAAATAGTACTAAAATCAATCGGAAAGTAAATATTCTTACATATATTTATATTTTCAAAAAAGCTTAAATACCACAAATATTGGTAGACAGTGCGTGCTATTTTAATTACAAAAGTACAAATTTTGAAAACCCATTATCTCACGTACATAGTGCAAAATAACCTAACTTCATGATTTAACCAATTTTTGCCGTAAAAGTAAGAAAGTACGAATGTGGAAAAATCTGTATGTTAGTACGAAATACTGTGTAAAATTGCAGTGTGGCTCACACACCGTTTCCGCTCAACTCGGGGGAATTTTGGGGTAAGTGATAGAGGTACCCTGTACCACTCTGTTTTCTACTTTGAAGCGCGAAAATACGTTTGAAAGGTAATTTCTTGTCGATTTAAAAAAAATGAATATAATTCAAAAAATATTTTTCTTCGTAATGAAAAATTAAAAAAATATATGTATTTATTTTTTCAGGAACTAAAGGTCCCCTCGAATTATTTTCTCTCTAGAAGTAGGTGAATGTGTTAACTTTCAATTGCAAAAATCAAATTCATGGATTCTCACACGAATCGAAAGTTATAGAAGAAACGGTAAAACTTTAAACATTTTATATTTTTTTATGATCTCACTACCATACTAACTGGCACATGTGTCCAAGTCAAAAATCCAAAAAATTAGTTATGCTATTTTTTACTTTTATCACTTCTCCAATTTAAAGACGTTTCTTTTTGAAATTTATAAAAACAAAATTTTCGTTTTATGCACACCAAAATTGTCTTTAGTACTAGTTTGAAAGTGGTCAAAGTCGCCATTAGAGATGGGCGCGACTCACGTGAATTGCGTGAATCACGTGATTCACGCGTGATCGTGAGCAAAATTTATTTTTCTCACGTGATCGTGCGTGTTTTTTGAGGAACGAAAAAATGTTCGTGCGTGAGTCTTATTTCTGCGTGAGTCACGTGATTTTTGTGTGATTCGCACATATTTATTCGTATTTTTCTCTCATTTTATTATTTATTTCTCCCGTCTTTACCCTCATATATTTTCATTGTTAGTTGAGTATTTTCAATTAGATTTACGTGTATACATAGGTTTTTAACGCGAACAAAGTCAAATTAAATACTTTTTCGTGGAATGGAAACTTTAGGAATATTTATATGTTTTTTAAATATATATACACCCAGCAAAAAAATTGGAAGTACTTCCGCAGGAAGCACATTTTAATCGAATCTCAAAATCTAAATGCGCATTTTACCGCTTTTGAGGAGTTCTTTTAAACAACTTCCAAAAAAGTCGATAATATATTAATATACCGTAACATTTTACGAATAACATTTTCACAAGTGAATGGGAATGAATTTTTAGTATGGGGACACAGAGGTATGGTGTCCACTTTGCACACAGAAGGTCTCGGGTTCGATGCGTGGCTCGGGAAAAAATTTTTTTGTTATTTTTTATTACCTTTTTAAATAATCATGTGTAATTTTGTAAATTTTAACTTTTTAAAATTCTTTGCTTTCAAAAATACAGATTTATTGCTTTATTAATGTACTTCGAATATTAAATTTTTTATTAGTATTAATACTACATAATATTAGTAAAATTAAGTAGTATTAATTTATTTAATGCTAATTTAATTTAATATTAATTTGCGTTATATATTAATTATATATTAATTTTTTGCTTTCAAAAATACAGATTTATTGCTTTATTAATGTACTTCGAATATTTAATTTTTTATTAGTATTAATACTACATAATATTAGTAAAATTAAGTAGTCTTAATTTATTTAATGTTAATTTAATTTAATATTAATTTGCGTTATATATTAATTCATTCTAAATAAATATTTTGTTGAGTTTCCTATTGTCTGTTCTAACGAATACAATGATTTGCTTTAGTTATTCGGCACTCACATCAGAGGATAGCTGAGATGGTTAGAGTGCCGGATAGCGGCGGATTTTTTTAAAATAGAAATGGAAACTAGTGAAAATGGACAAAATAAAGGACACACATCTTTGAGTGCTTTTTGCTGGGTATATACTTCTTAACCATAGTTAATTTACTATATTTTTAATTTCTTAAAAAAGAATAGAAAACCAGTAAGGAAAGGCTAAAGTCGGGCGGGGCCGACTCTATGATACACTCCACTTTCAATCCGAATACAATTCAATTCGGTGAAAAAGTGAAAACGGGAAGGTTTTTTGTATCCTGTAAATGTATGTGTTTGACAAAAAATTTTATATCGGAAAGGACATTTGTATGAGGATATATTGAAACCTGGAACGAAATAGGTGAAATATAAAATGTATAGTTTGGCCAAAATCGGTTAAACTTATGGGAGCAACATTTGAATTTGGGCTATATTTAAATCTGAACCGATCTTACCCACTTTCACCATAGTTTTGTTTAGTCAGATTATAAGATGTTGTGCGAAATTTAAAGCAAATCGAGCACAATATGTGGCTTTTAAACCGGCAAAAGTAAAATCGGGAGCGACATTTGTATGGGGGCTATATCTAAATCTGAACCGATCTTATCCAATTTCTGCACAGGTGTTTCTAGTTGGATTATAAGATGTTGTGCCAAATTTAAAGAAAATCGGGTACAATATGTGGTTTCTAGAGCGGAAAATGTCAAATCGGGAGCGACATTTGTATGGGGGCTATATCTAAATCTGAACCGATCTTACCCACTTTCTACATAGGGGTTTCTAGTTGGATTATAAGACGTTGTCCCAAATTTAAAGAAAATCGGGTACGATATATGGTTTTTAGAACGCAAAATTCAAATCGGGAGCGACATTTGTATGGGGCCTATATCTAAATCTGAACCGATCTAGCCCGCTTTAGCCACAGGTGTTTCTAGTTAGATTATAAGATGTTGTGCGAAATTTAAAGAAAATCTATTAGAATATGTGGCATTTAAAGCGGAAAAAGTCAAATCGGGAGCGACATTTATATGGGGGCTATATCTAAATCTGAACCGATCTTACCCAATTTCTGCATAAGTGTTTCTAGTAAGATTATAAGATGTTGTGCTAAACTAAAGAAAATCGAGTACAATATGTGGTTTCTACAGAGAAAAATGTCAAATCGGGAACGACATTTGTATGGGGGCTATATCTAAATCTGAACCGATTTGACCTATTTTCACCATAGATGTTCTTAGTTTAAATATAAGATGTTTTGCCAAATCTGATACAATATGTGGTTTCTAGAGCGGAAAAAGTCAAATCGGGAGCGAAATTTGTATGGGAGCTATATATAAATCTGAACCGATCTGACCGATATTCAACATGGGTGTTTCTAGTGGAAATATAACATGTTTTACCAAATCTGAAGACAATCTGATACATTATGTGGTTTCCAGAGCGGAAAAAGTCAAATCGGGAGCGAAATTTGTATGGGAGCTATATATAAATCTGAACCGATCTGACCGATATTCACCATGGGTGTTTCTAGTGGAAATATAAGATGTTTTACCAAATCTGAAGACAATCTGATACATTATGTGGTCTCTAGAGCGGAAAAAGTCAAATCGGGAGAGAAATTTGTATGGGAGCTATATATAAATCTTAACCGATCTAACAAATTTTTACCACAGGTGTTTCTAGTTACAATATAAGATGTTTTGCCAATTTTAAAGAAAATCTGTTGTAATATGTGGTATCTAGAGTGAAAAGAGTCAAATCGGGAGTGAAATTCGTATGGGTGCTATATCTAAATCTGAACCGATTTTCTTCAAATTAAATAGCGTTCGTCCTTATCCCGAAAAACATCGTTGTGCAAAGTTTCATTTGGCTCTGTCTACAATTGCGACCTGTATCGTGATTACAAGAATAGATGGACGGACGGACGGACAGACAGACAGACAGACAGACGGACATTGCTAAATCGACTTAGAAAGTGATTCTAAGACGATCGGTATAATTAACAATGGGTCTATCTCGTTTCCTTTTGGGTGTTACAAACAAATGCACAAAGACATAATACTCTCGTGGAGTGTATAAATATTCTTTATGGAAATTATTTGCGTGATTTACGTGAATCACGTGATTCACGCGTGAATTTTTACTCACGTGAGCGTGCGTGAACGTGAGTAGAGAAAAATTCTTTGTGCGTGATTCAATTTTTTTCCTTCGTGAGCGTGCGTGAACGTGAGTCAAAAATCACTCACGCGCCCATCTCTAGTCGCAATATACACATTTGTAAACCCTACATCACAGGGTAAAATGTCTTTGTGCATTTGTTTCTAACAAACAAAAGGAGGCGAGATAGACCCATCGTTTTTATTCCGATCGACATAGAATCACTTTTTCAATCGATATATAGCCATATCCGTTCATATCTTGTAATCACAATACATGCAATTATTGTACAATTCTAACGAAACTTGACACAAACAATTTTTGCACGCCGAGGGAGGACCCTTTTTAATTATAAGCAAATCGGTTCAGATTTAGATATAGCTTCCATGCTCCCGATTTGACTTTTACTGCCACATTTAAGCGATTTTGATAGAATTTTTCACAGCACCTTATCTTTCAGTTAGAAACTTCTGTGGTGAAAATGGGTCAAATCGGTTCAGATTTAGATATAGCCACCATACAAATTTCGCTCCCAATTTGAGGTTAACCGCTGTAGAAACCATATACCTTAACCGATTTTCGTCAAATTCGGCAGGATATCTTATATTTACACTAGAAACATCTATAGGAAAAGTGGATGAGATCGGTTCAGATTTATATATAGCTCCCGTACATTTCACCGAATTGAAATGTAGTGGAGAACAAAGTGTTGGGTATCATATAGTCGGCCCAACCGACTTTAGCCTTTCCTTACGTGTTTATTTATAATGTCAGCTCATAATTATTGCAATGCTCACAGAAGAGGGCTGAATCCGATTTTCGGCCATTCTTCTAAAGCTGGACCACATAAAACCCCATTTCAGTATATGAACTTTCGTAGTGCCAATGAAACTGTTATCACTTAACAGCAACTAAGTCTAGTGATAGTTAAATTTCAATGTTAAAACTACTTCTTACAATGGTCATTTTCGTTCCCTGTTACGATGTTGCAGTTTAAGAGGTATTTAATTAATTGTACTATTAATATTATTAATATAATAATATAATATAATTTAAAATATTTTTGTGGATGACATACACATCTTTAATAGTTCATTTCGTTACTTTGTTAACGCTCCACAAAAATGATAAATGTGATAGCATTTATAAATTTGCGGTTTTGCTCGGGAGATGAAACGCTTATAATACACAAATTAGACAATATCACCTGAATTTCAGATTTAGTGTTACAACAGTTCGTTGACCATAGTGCCGTCCACGTTTTCCATACAAAGTAAGCACGAGGCCGATAAACACCACAACACAATCTCGGATGCATGGAATTATTGGTAATTGGCTGGCTGACAATCTGCAGATAATCTATTTGAAGACATCAGACATTTAGGTATCGTCTGCCAACATCCACACAAATTATCCCTACCCACTCCAGTTTCGTTGTCTTTATCAATGACCATTATCGGATGTGGTCGAGTTTGGTAAAACTATCAAATATGCGTCATCGCATCGCATGGAACTGAATGAACTTGAAGCAAGCCAAAGCAGACGAAAATGCTGAATTTGGTAAAGATTGGCAAAGATTTGTAGTGCAATGCTGAGTGAGACACATTAGTTTGATGTGGTATATAAAGTGGTGATAGATCACCACAGAAGTCAGAGTTCAACTCACTATTCGACAAGAAAGAACAAACAAAATAAAAATCACAATGCGTGCCTTCATTGTAAGTTATTGGATCGAGCTAATGGATATACACAGAGATCAGGACTAAATATCACTTCTTGTATTATAGGTTATGTGCCTGGTAGCCGTGGCTTGTGCCGACAACTTGGGATACAACTACCAACCCGTTGGTCACTCCAGCAGTGGTTTATCCTTCAGTGCTGGCTCCGTTGGTGGAGGTTTCAGTTCCGGCTCAGTTGGTGGAGGTTTCAGTTCCGGCTCCGTTAGTGGAGGTTTCAGTTCCGGATCCGTTGGTAGCGGCTTCGGTTCCGTTGGTGGTGCTGGTGGTGATGCAGGTTTCGGTTCCATTGGCAGCGGTTTCGGTTCCGTTGGTGGCGGTGACGCAGGTTTCGGTTCCATTAGCAGCGGTTTTGGTGGCAACGTAGATCTCGGTGGTCATGGTGCTTCCTACGGTGGCCCCTCATACTCTGCCCCCGCTGAATATCAAAAGGAATTCTATAGCTTCACCGCCCCCGAAAGTGAATTCGAGGACGCCAATGCCGCCCAACAAATTGCCGCTAGCGTGAAACAGGGTCTGCGTGTCGTCTTCATCAAGGGACCCGAAAACAAGGGACTCGAAGATGCTGCCCTCGCTTTGGCCAAACAAGCTGCCCAGCAAAAGACCGCCATCTATGTGCTCAACAAACAAGCCGATATCGGTGATTTGGCCAACAAAATCAACTCCGTCAACACTGGCAACAACAACAGACCCGATGTACATTTCGTCAAATACCGCACCGCTGAAGATGCTGCCAATGCCCAGCGTGTCATCCAAAGCCAATACGATGCCTTGGGCGGTCACTCGCAAAACATCAATGGTGGTGTGGCTCCCGTTCTTAACTTTGCTTCTCAGGGTGTTTCTCATGGTGCCAGCGCTCATGTTCCCCAAAACTCGTACTTGCCCTCATCCATCTTCCGTCTACGCTTGTAAGCTATAATCTTAGATTAGTTTCTAGATTAGAAAGTGTGATAAGAGTTTGCCGTATTAAGGTCTCACCTTTTTTTATATATGTATTTGTTGACTACTGAGTATTTCAATTGTTTTTTTTTCGAATAAACGAATCCATTAATAAGTAATGTAGTCATTTGTGTTTATTTTCTCATCATTCGTCTAGGATCTTATTCTTCCGAACTAATTATTCAAATGACCCGTCTATATTTAAAGATTTGAAACTGGATCACTGATGCCGAGCGATACGGAAACAGTAGTCGCTTTATCTAAGTGACAGTATAACAAAATACTCGTCGAGTGAGTGAGATATTTCCATTCCAATTCTGAAAACTCACTGACATATTTTAGACTGCTAACCTTTCTAATATGGGCCAAAATAGCATATTTTTCACTTTTGCATTTCAAAATAAATAATTTCGTTGTTAGTGACGTATAGTTCATGTGTTGGCTGTTAATTTCAAACACAAAATTATTTTTTGTTAAAAGTATCAAAAGGATTTTAAAATAGCTTTATTTGTAGTAATGCAAATAATACAATGTCATATGGCGCTGTAAGAGTTTTAAATGCAATTGATGTATCCATTTTATTTTAAGCGAAATACTGGAAGAAAAAAATGTTTCCCAACTATTATTTCATAAAAAGGACGCCATATATGGGATATTAAAATTTGAGTATTGTGATTTTATGATTTTCTATTGCTATTCATTGCAGCAACCAAATATTACGTTCCCATAACAAAACGCGACGTTGCTGCAACGATTTTAACTTTTCGTTGTTTCGTTCCAGCGATAACTTAACATTCGTTCATACAGCAAAACAGAAATTCCCAGGAGTTCAGACAATTTTTGTAATCCCCGGGAAACTTGTACGGGAATTCGCGGAAAATTTTAATAGAAATATTGTGGTAAAAATTACATATCACGGGTGTTCTGCACTTTAATACTGTTTCTGTTACATTTATTTGAATAAAAATACTGTTTCAGAGTCAAGGATATATATATATATTTAAAAATTATGAAAAAAATATAAATAATTTTAAAATTTTAATTACTTTAATTATTTTAAACCAAGGCCGTTTGTTTGGTTGTATTGCCATACTATTTTAATTCCAAAAGTAAAATCCATTAAACGTAAAAGTAAAAACTTAAAGTATGAAATTGAAAAAAGTTTTTATTTTGCTTGTCTACGCAATGAGAGGAATGTATACACCGAATTCCATGATTTGGTTCCCATTTTATCCCCTTTTTCACATTTTACCCCCTTAAAAGTAAGATTTTAGAAAATCTATTTCTTTTACATGTCTACGCAATTAGAGGAATGTACACACCGAATTTCGTGTCTAGGCTACGGCTACGGTTGGTACCATTTTTATTCCTCTGTTCCCATGGTATCCCTTAAATGTGCGAATTTGGAACAAAGTACTTTTATATTATGTATCTACTCAATTAGAGGAATGTACACACCGAATTTGGTGCTTCTAGTTGTTTTCGTTTGATAGTTAATATGTTTATCCCTTTTTGCCCCTTTTCACCTCCTACGAATAAGAATCACTTTATACCCAATATCATGTAAGTACAAGCAGACATACTGAAAAAAACAAGCTTTAATATTCTAAAGTATTATGGGTTATTATGGGTATTTTCAGTCTTTGTGTGGGAACAAAATTTCGCTTTGGACCTATTTCGCCCAGTTGCAATCACAACCGATTTATGACTATATGATGTATTTATGGAAAATTTGGACGCCCTAGCTCCTTTCGTTTAGACGCTGGATGTTTTCAACAGACGGACATGACTAGATCGTCTTAAAATTTTATGATGACCAAAAATATATCAAGCATACGGTCTCAGGGCGATATTTCAAAAGTTTTTGGTTAAATTTAAAGAATAGACTCTTCCTCTTCATTTGGTGAAATGAAGAGGTAGCAAGAACTAACTTCTTTTTTCTATACTGAAAGAATTTACTTCATAATATTTATGAAGCGATTTCATAAAAGGTGTTTCATAAATTTGATTATTTTTTAATATGTATAATAACACATAAAAAATTAAATTTATTATTAAATTTATAAATTTTTTCATAAACATTTCATACTTCATAAAATAAAATTGTTAAATTAGTGAAATTTAGTTTCATAAGATCGAAGAAAATTTTCTTAAAAATTATGAAATATATATCATAACCAATAAAATATTTGTATTATGAAATATTTGCATAAATATACTGAAGGCTTTTGTTGTTTTTATGGAACGGTTCATAACTTACAAATAGATTTTTATTGTGTCAACTTTATATGAGTACTACACTACTAGCAATTCTCATTTGTCCTATGTTAACTCTGATATAAGTATGTACCCTGATTTAGGCCAAAGACACACTGCCGGGTGTGTCAACTGGTCTGTGAACCAATTCCCCGAAACTAAAACATGAGAAACATCAACAGAAAATATAAAAATTTTTCATAAAGCTAATCATATTTCATTATAAAACATATGACATTTTTCATAAATTGTATTATGATAAATAAAAAGAAATTGTTTGACAATTTTTCTGATAAATATATAAATATTATGAAGACAATTCTTGCAGTGTAATGAAAACTGGCAACACAGTTATTTATAAAGCCTCTTTAGTTCGTTCATATCTACTAAACTACATATGGGCATCTCCCAGCAGCCCGGACGCGACATTTGCAAAAGTCGTTCAGCATTTTTAGTGTTCTAAAGCGCTTAAAGAGTACTACATTACAAAAATATATTGTCAGGATTTGTACTAAAATTAGTACCAATTTATAAACAATTATACATTGAAACGGACGCTACAAAAAAAACAGAAGTACTTTTAAAGCTCTTATTGAAATATACAAAGTTCAGCGATTTTTTGAGAAATTTATTTAGCCATATATACATGTAAATGAAGGTCAGAGTATAACATTTGTTCGTAGATATATGAAATATAAAGTAATACGGTAGAAACAAAACGGACGCTACAAATATTTCCACGTTAGTAATTTTCGTTATAACACTACAACTGATAATGAAAATAAAAGAGAACAAGTTAACTTCATGTTTCATAAGGGTAACTGAAATTAGGAAAAAATAAAGTTAAAAGCTGCTATAATGGTCTGATTTAATTTTTTTGGTGGACCTTTTTTAGGAGATGCCCATATGTGCCACTTAGAATGATTGTGGTCTAAGTCACATTTCATCCGTTCTGAGAGATGTAATTGTTTATGTTTGATTCAATTGAAAAATATTTTCCCACCGAATCACAAAATTTTTTTTCTTAGAATATCCTACTACTATATCAAACTTTTATAAAAAAAATCGACAACGTTGGTACCTCTAAGGTAGGTACTACTTTCAGAGGATGTACTGACTTACACCACTTTCATTCTTTTCAAAATTGTAAAAATAATTTGATCGCAAAAGCAATATTTCCTTACCAAAAATGAAAGAAAACACAAAATATTTTATATAAAAAAATAATAAAAAATATATAAATATTTGCAGTTAGTTCGTCTAGAAACTTTATATTGAAATTATTATTTACTTTTCAAATAATTCATTTTATATGTTACTCGAATTATGTGAACCACTTAAAGTGGACATTGTAATTAAAAAAATGTTTGTTTACATCACCACTTAGACCACTTTCATACTACCACCAAAAACAATTTTGGTGTGTATAAAGAAAAGAAAAATTGGCACATCTCAATATTTTTGGAAGTTTTGACTACGACCCAGGGCTGTGGAGTCGAGGCAAAATTGCATTTTATAATGTTTCGACTCCGACTCCTACTTCGGAGTCTACTCCGGATGTTCAATCAGTAATATTTTTTTAAGAAAAACGTTTTTGTTTTATGAAACAAACAAAAAAGGTATACACATTAGGGCGTACCTAAAAAAAATTTCGCCGTACACTTCGAATATGAAGTATTACACTGTGCAACATTTTTGAAGTCATTTCAAAATAACCATATACGGACACCGCTACATGATAAAAGACCAAAAAAAAAAAGACCCGTGTTTTTTTTTCCCCCCAAAGTCATGCACTTTTTTTATGGGCCCCCAGAGATTTGAGGCCTCGGTGTAATTTTTGGAAAAAAGTGATCATATTCTCAGGCTCATATCTTGCAAACCGTTCGGAATTTTGATTTACTCTCTGAGGCAAAGTTCTAGGTCTTGTCATAAAGAACAAAAATTGTGAACATATAAAATCAAAAAAACTTCATCTTCAAGGTCAAAATCGCAAAAAACTTAAAAAAATTCGATTTTTTTTAACCTTTTTTCCCCTGTTCAGGTCCATAGGTAGCAAACCGTTGAAAATTCAGGGAAACAATCAACTACAAAAATGTACCTAAGATCTCAATAAACAACTTTCTAGAACATAGGGATGATTCTTAACACCTTTAGGTAAGAAAAATATATTGTTTCTGTTAATGGTCAGTCCGACTGCAGTGCGTATGAGTGATATTCTCCTTAATCAACAGCACGTATACGCTACCTGCGCACACTACAGCCTATAAGATTTGTTCAGCGACATTTGCGATTTTGACCTTGAAGATGAAGTTTTTTTGATTTTATATGTTCACAATTTTTGTTCTTTATGACAAGAGCTAGAACTTTGCCTCAGAGAGTAAATCAAAATTCCGAACGGTTTGCAAGATATGAGCCTGAGAATATGATCACTTTTTTCCAAAAATTACACCGAGGCCTCAAATCTCTGGGGGCCCATAAAAAAAGTGCATGACTTTGGGGAAAAAAAAAAAACACGGGTCTTTTTTTTTTGGTCTTTTATCATGTAGCGGTGTCCGTATATGGTTATTTTTTTTCGTGTTGCACTGTGTTATTGAAAGGTAGTTTCAAAAATTTTTTTTTTATTTTTTTATGCCGAACGTAGGGGTCGCGCTTTTACATTTTTCTATATAACTTCTGCATTTATAAACGGATTTTAAAGTGTGATACATTGATGTTTTTGTCTCGACGAGGCCGATTTTATTGTCTTTGAAGTCATTGAGCTCAAGCACCCCCTTCTGGTACTTACCCATCATATCTCAGTTGCTACTACCCTAATGTACCACTCTAATATCAGAAAATTAAAGCTCGCATAAAATCATGAAACTCTTCCTAAGGAAGTATGTCGATTTTCAAAAAAATCGGCCTCGTCGAGACAAAAACATCGATGTATCACACTTTAAAATCCGTTTATAAATGCAGAAGTTATATAGAAAAATGTAAAAGCGCGACCACTACGTTCGGCATAAAAAAATAAAAAAAAATTTATTGAAACTACCTTTCTATAATACTTCATATTCGAAGGTGTACGGCGAACTTTTTTTTTACTTGTAACCTGGTACGCTCTAATACACATACCTAAATACATTTCTATGTAATATTGTTATTGTAAGGTACTTTTTAAAGGTGAAGTATTTTTTTTTAATTTATTATAGAAAATACTATTGTAACAAAACAAAAAGATAGATCTATTAGTTTTTGTGTTGTTTGATTAGTGATCGATTGATTGATTTTCTATGAGTTTTGAATGTAATACATTCGAATTCCTGCTATTCGATCAATTAATTTCCTCTTACGAAGGAAATTTTTATTTCGGTTAACGAAATGAGGATAACCACACTCAACCATACACACATTAACCATATACGTATTTCATTGTCTTGAGTAGGGCCAAATCATCAGGGATCCCCCTGCTTGCGTTAATATGATGTCATCAGTTGTATATGAGTCACTCCAAGTCAAGCGGTACGGTTTTTGACCTCGATAGTTGTGATTGTTTTGAAAGTTTGTGTATGTATTATTCTCATAAATATATTGTATACGTATTTTTGGAAAAAAATTTAAACTTTTTTCACGAGTTATGACCATTTCAACAGTGAAAAACATACTACTTTTTCAAAAGGTGTGTTCATTCAATTGCCTGTAACTCCTGAAAGACTTTACCGATTTTAATGTGTTATACCTCGTTTTGATGGTAACTTCAATTACTTTTAAAGTATTTACGCGTAGTATTATAGAAGGGTTAGATTTTTTAAAGTTTTTGCAATTTTAATTCTTTTATTTTGATTTTCGAAAAGATTACACCATTCCATTTTATTAAAATTTTAAAGTAGTGTGCTTAGGTCAATTTTTAATCGACTGTGAGAGTTTCATTTTTTCGATTTTTTTACAAAATCAACCAGAATTACAGTGAAAAATCGTCAAAATAATGTTTCATTAGATCATAAACACAAGGTATAAAAACAATGAAAAATGCAAGAAATAATTGGTTATGGAAAAATTTATTCTATTCTATTAAATATAGATGCAAAATGGTCCTGAGCCAGGACAATATCCCAGTTCAAATCAAATATTGATTACAGACCAAAAAATACAAACGAAAAAAAAACTAAAACAAATGAGCGTTGGCACGGCAGAAGTATTGCTGGGTAACTATACCTGCATATGCACATACTTACATATGCAACTCAATGAGATGCTTGTAAGATGGCATGTGTGCTTTATTACTTGGTGCGATTTTTTTAAACGCAAATTCGGCAAGTGAGTTGTGCTTCTCGTTCGCTTGTGAGAATCATCTCCTTATAGAGGTCGGGTTTGATGTTGAAAAGTCGCTGCGAAGCCACTTGAAAAGACTTTTGACATGGTCGAAATCATGATCGTGGTAGTCTGCAGCCAGGTAATAAATGTCACCATGCCATTTGTAAATAAATTTGCATTCTATTAAATATAGATGCAAAATGGTCTTGAGCCAGGACAATATCCCAGTTCAAATCAAGTTTTTGCAATTTTAATTCTTTTATTTTGATTTTCGAAAAGATTACACCAATCCATTTTATTAAAATTTTAAAGTAGTGTGCTTAGGTCTATTTTTAAACGACTGTGAGAGTTTCAAATTTTTTTCGATTTTTTTACAAAATCAACCAGAATTACAGTGAAAAATCGTCAATATAATTTTTCATTGGATCATAAGCACAAGGTATAAAAACAATGAAAAATCCAAGAAATAATTGGTTATGGAAAAATTTATTTTTTTTTTAATTTTAAGTAGTGTGAGATTGTAAAAAATATAATTTTCCATAACCAATTTTTTCTTCTCCGACTCCGACTCCGGCTCCACAGCCCTGCTTAGACCACTATCATTTTTACTGGCACATATGTAGTCTAATTAAATTTGTAATTAAAATACTTTTAATTTTTCATAGAAACAACAATAGCTAATTGTGAAAATATCTTACATGCATAATGCATTATTTTTCATTTGGGACAGAAAAAAGTGTAACATATTGATCCAAACATACTAAGACTCTACGTATGTTTGGACCAAATCCGTTTCAGGGCTTTTGAAGACATTTGAGCCATGTCCGTCCGTCTGTCTGGCTGGTATACACAATAATTGTGGAAAGTGCGAAGTAGCCACGACCATGCTCGCACCTCCCACACAAATTGGCCATTTTTCTTTGTTAAATTTAACAAATGTTACTTCTTCACGAATATCCGGAATCATCTATATTTTGGTAAATGATGCAGTTTCTATAATCACTTAAAGCTTACAAAATATGGAGGGTTTTGTTACGCCCCTTCTAGTACAACCCACATAAAGTGGCATAAGCTTTGGTTAATATAAAATATAATATATAACTTCTATACGGATAAACTCAGAAAAATTACATTGCTAAATCCATACTACAATTTAGTTCAACAATTTTACTCCAGTTCTGTAAAAATTTCCTTAAAAATTAGGAAAATTAACAAAGTAAGAGTAAAGTATCCTTCTTTCAAAGTCATAGTAAATAGTGCATTTACTAAAAAATGGTATCAAATTTACTTAAAAACATTTCTTTGGATCTAATAAAAAATTCTTACAATTGATTAAATTCATAAGTATGAAGAATATTTCCAAGGAAATAAGAATGAAATCAGAAATTTTTTGTATGTAAAAAATCCATTTACGAAATTTTAACTAAAAATGTGTTTTTTCCTAAAATCTAGTTAATATGTTTATTGAAATTTTTGCCGAGTTCTTCATACATTTAGGTATTAATAAACTTATAAAAAATCACTTGAAATTGTTTAGAAAATTCTTGAATATTAATCTAAGAAGCAATTCTCGTTCGTTTACAGAGACTTATTTCTTAAATACAAATCTTGGAGTAATAGCTCAGCTCTTTATGACAGAGTTATCATGAAACTTTTGAGAAATATTTCATGTTGTCATTTTTTGTATTAGTTGTGCATACGCCGAAGCAAAACCTTTTGTTTGCATTTTCTTGTTAAATTCAACTTATTTTAAGTTCAAAAAATGTTCTTCAGTTTAAGTAAAAATTTACTTGTTTTAAGAAAATAAAAGCAGCAAAAATGTCCTAATTTAAGTAAATATTTACTTAGATTTGTGTAAAACTTAGTTTTAGCAAAATTTTACTTAAATTTAGTAAAAACTTACTTGGTTTTTGGAAAAAATTACTGGAATTTCCCTCAGTTTGAGTAAATATTTACTTGATTTGAGAAAAATTGAACTAGGATCCAGTTCAAAGCATGTATTACTTTCAAGGAAAAGTTTGGCATAGTGAGATTTTTAGTGTGTCGACTTAGTTCGGTGGAATATTTTGTTTATCAGCGCTTCTCATTTGTCATATGTGACCACTGGTACTAATATGAACCCTGATTTAAGTCAAAGACATACATTCGTTGCGAAAATTCTGACGAGATAGGGTAGCGCCCATCGAAACTGCGCAGTCAACTTTTAGCTGCAACAATAAAGGCCTCACTTTGCCTTTTTGCTAAATTTGGATTCTGCTGAAGACTTCAGCACAACCTTTGGTCTTGAACCAAAATAAATAACAACACAGAAAAGTTTGAACTTCATGTGAGGAAATATTGCTTTATCGCTATACGAAGTTCAATTTTCGTAAATTTTAGTGCATTTTAACTCATTATATGGTTCACTTTTTTCTGAGTGTAGTCAAAATCAGTTACAATTTGGTATTTGAAAATGTTTTTATAATCACTTTAAATCTAAATAATATTTATACTTCAGCCATGTGGGTAGAATAGGCTTTGTATTCACATCACTAATTCTATATCTCATCCATTTTTATAAATACCCCTCTTGAAAATGTATGACTTTTAACCGTGTTTTCCAACTAAAATCAGACTTTTTTCATTAGATGCATCATATCTTCCAAGAGTACAATTTCGTGCAGACAAAAGTCACCTTCACCCTTCAACCTTTCTAAATATGTGTTTTAGTTGTCTTTTAAGGATAAAAGTTATGTTGGTCCTAATTGATATTTTTTTTTTTAGTTTATATTTTAAATATTTATTATACACAAACTTTAATTGGCACCGTAATTAAGATAAGGAAACATAATTTATGATTAAACAATTTTGAGCAAAATCTCTTAAAATATGGGAAACATATAGACAAAGTCGAAAAAATTCGTTGTTTCAGTTCCCAAAATCTGAAAATCTGTAAAACGAAAAAAAAAATAATTTATTCTGAGTATAATAACAATTGCGTAAATATATTTAAAAACAAAAAGTTTTGATTTGCTTTTAAATAGGAAAATACGAAAAGACTCTTTGGGCTAATTTCAAAATTAAGGCTACTTTTCTTTAAGCCGGGATAACAAGCTGCGATAACAAAAACGTTAATAAACATTTATGTTTTTGCTCAAAATAAAAAAAATATTTTTTCACATTGTCGCCAACTACAATATAAATATTTGTATCAAAACAAATTTTCAAAAAATTTATTTTGTGTTGACTTTTTTGGACATAACCATAAATTTGACTTACACTGGATAATTATCCAGGCCAAGCCCAATATTTTTAATATAAAATATTTTTTTTTCAAAAATTGTTTTCATACACACATTTATATTGCAGTTGGCGATAATTTAAAAAAATATCTTTTTATTTTGAGTGAAATTTTAACTTTTTATTTAGGTTTTTCTTATCGCAGCTTAGTTACCCAGTCTTAAAGAAAAACAGCCTTATTATATCCGTCCGCCCGTTTAAACATAAAAACAAAAAAATATGTTTTAATTTTCTTTTAAATAATTAATTTCTAAAATCTTCAATATCTCAAACGTATCTCAAACTAAAACTTGGATCCTCGTCTAATTTCAGTTTTTTACAGATGTTTAATAGACCAAATGTTATTGAATTATGGCCGATAGACTTTGATTCAGAACCACTTTGTGCCGTCTAACCCAGTTCCGGTTCTACTGTCTTATATATTAAATGGTGTAGGGTGTATTTAATACAGCCCGGCTTCCAGACTAGTTTTAAATATTATTTATTGTTTTAATGCTATTTTGATTGTGGGATTTTTACGTTTCAGAAAATGAAGAAAAACTGGCTGCTCAAATGATGCGGCTTATGACATTAAGACATCATAAGAATACCCTAATTACTAGGCTTTAGAAAAACTCCATTTTAATGCGTATTATTTATAGTTGCATAATTAACTGATACAACGACAATCTCGTCTAGCATAATTCAGAGGCGGATTTGGCTGACAAGTAGTAGGTTTTCCCCAAACACCAGAAAAAGCATAAAGTACAATTTCTACAAAAAAATATCTATGTATGTTTGCATAACTTTTGATGGCACCGCTCCGCTCTGAAAACCAGAAAAGATGCATAACTAAACTTAAAGAATTCCATATCCCTCTGCTTCGTTCCGTAGTTGTGTTTGCTATTCATAGCCATAAAATATGCATAAACTATTTGTGGCAAATATTTAAATTTTAGCAAGTTAAATCATAAAATACGACCACAGTGGTCGGCATGATAACGATTTTTTTTAATTTAGACGCAAAGTTCTTTCTTAAACGAAAATGGTCAGAATTGCGATAAAGAGTGTTAAGCTTGCTTTATTGTCTTTATCAAGTAATCTTCTTTTGAAAGATTATAATTAAAAACTTTTATTTATCATTTATTATATCGATTATTGTGCGTCTACACAGTCAGAGGTATATGTGCGCGGGATTAAGGTTCCCAAATAGAATAGGAAGCCAGCTATTATGAAATCAAGGACATATGTGATCAACTTGCACTGTAGTTTTTCCTTGGTCGTGCAAATTTGAGCTAGATGTATTCACTCAATCGCCTGTAACTCCTGAAACACTTGACCGATTTTAATATAATATTTAATATATAAGTTTTTACAATTTAATTTTGATTTACGAAATGATTACATTAATTCATTTTTTAATTTTAAAGTGGTGTTCTAAGTGTCAACCAGAATTTCAGAGAAAAATTAACTGAATGATAAAAATTTCATTAGTTTATTAAAAGAAGGTATCAAAACGAAGAAGAAAGTAAGTAAGCTTCAGTCGGATAAACCGACTTATATACCCTCACTCTGAGAGAACATATATGCGGAAGTTATAAGAAATTGAATTTTACATAGGGTAGTATAATTTTTAAAATAGTTGGATTCCGTGCACCAGTATAGACGTTGTGAAGGATTTAATTTTACCTAGGATACAGACAATTGTGTGGGAGGTACTTGAAGGGGCGTGACTAAAGCGTAAACATTTTTTATGTTTAAATCATATTACAAATGATTAGGACTACCCGTATGGATGTTATATCGGTTTTATTGTAACTAAAGTTTATGCCATTTTGTGTGTGAGGTAACAGAAGGGGTGTGGCAATATCGCTCATATCTCACACGAATGTAACCTCTGCAAAAGCATAACCACATATGAAATCTCACAGCATTCCGAGTATTCGTATAGAATATATAACAGATATAATTTTACCTAGTTTAGGGTGATTTATGTTGGAGGTACCAGAAGGGGTGAGGCAATATCGCTCATATTTCACACGAATGAAACCTCTGTAAAAGCATTACCAAATGTGAAATCTCAAAGTAGTCCGATCATCCGTATAGAAGATATAACAGATTTAATTTTACCTAGCTTAGGGTGATTTGTGTGGGAGGTACTGGAAGGGGCGTTGAAAACGACGCCACATTTTGTACACTTAAAGTGGTTATAAAAACATTGACAACTACCATTATATAGCGAATATCTGTGAAGAAGTTAAAGCGGTTTTAATTTAACATAGGAATATGGGTCATTTGTGTGAGAGGTACCAGAAGGGGCGTGGCAATTTCGCCCATCTTCAATCTTAAACTAAGTTTGGGAAAAATATTGCACATGGTAAGTTTGAACAGATTCTTTAGCTCCTTTCGAGAGTTATCGTGTACACCAGGCAGCCAGACGGACGGATATGTAGAGTGATCAAAAACCCGGTTTTTTAACAACGCCGGGTTTTTCGAAAACCGCGATTGAAACAACCGGACGTTCCTGCTCAATATATAGCGCTTAATTTCGTTAACGGTTTTAATTTCATCGATCTCCATACTTTTATAAACTTCTCAAGTCTTCACTAACATAAATTAATTAAATTTTCGCAGTTTTATAGACGATTTATATCCCATATTTACAAGTTCCAAGCATTCTTAGTAAAATTAAGTACAAATGTTTCTGGTAAGTATTGTCGAGTAGAAGTTCAGTTCACATCTATCATTATTTTACGAATTGAAGTCCAATGGAAATACTATCGAAAGCTCCAGGCTTCTTCTCTTCAAATCCGGAGAGAAAGTTATAATCGGTTGATATCCAACTATGTTACAGGTTTTTAACTCAAGATTTTGCAAATTTCAAATACAAATTCTTGTTCTACTCGACAATACATACCGACAAAATACTATCACTTCCCAGAGTTTTTGGACTGTCGCACAGTGATACTGCCATATTTGACCATGAAGACGACTACATCATTGGTTTATATCACTAAAACATTTAGTCCTAAGTCTTAAATTTTTTTGAGCAGATGTTGAAAATAGCTAATTCCAGTTTCGTGATCATGATTGTAGTGAGACGTTTGTTTTTTCTCAAAATGATATATTATTGTTGTTTCACTTCCTAACTATTGTAATAAAAGCAATGTGGTTATAGTCTTCGACTCCCCAATTGAGATGAATGTCTGTATAGAATCTACATATCAGTGTTTACATACCTATCTAAAACGGATGTTGGCAACGGTGCAGGAGACTAAATAGAGATCAAACACATTAGGCAATCTAATCTAATATGATCAAAGAAGAATTATGTAGTGCGTTTCAAGCAGAAATAATGGCGATTTCTAAAGTCAAAGATTTAATAATAAACAACATAGAAGAAGGATTGTTCTCACCGAAAGACCGTCTTCAGCCATGCACTGAGCTAAAATTTGAGTAAAGTCCCAAGACGATTTTACTACAAATTTGTCTTATTGTCCTATGTCAATTTGGACAAATATATGGTTCAAAAGCGTCCCGTGAGGTTACATTTTATATTAAAATTGATATATTATAGCGAAATTCACATAATGGAAAACCGGTCGAGACCGACCACAATAATTCGGTTTACCCGGTTTTCCGAAAAACCCGACGGTCGTTCTGAGATGAAAAACCGGTTGGCCCGATTTTCGGTTTCGGGTTTGATCACTCTACGGACATGGCTCAAAAACCTTAAAAAGTCGTGAAACGGATTTGGTCCAAACATATTTAAGGTCTTAAGTCACTCGTTCAATGCGTTACACTTTTTTCCGGCCCAAAAAATATATACTCTACTACTACTCTGTAGAGTGAGAGTATAAAAAAGGGTTTTTTTTCCAAAAATACAGTTTCAAAACAATCTCAGCTATCGAGATCAAAATATCGTAACGCTTGACATGGAAAGAATGATATGCATATCTAGATATATTATCTATATGTTCCATATCGGTGTGCCCGCTTCCAAATGTAACGATTTGACGAATCATGGAAATGTATACTATATAATACAGAAAGCTTGACATTTCACAAGTATATAATTATTTAATAATTTATTCGATTTCTTCTGCTAGCCCTAGAAAAGCGATATAGGTATGAAATGAAAGAAGACACTTTGAGCAATCTTTGTTTGTTTTGGGTTTTCTGGTTAACATTTTACAGTACATAATTTTTTCAATGACGTAAGTCAATAATTACTTACATTAATATGTAATGAGTAATATGTTATAATGTAATGAATAATTTAGATGTAATATATCAAGACCAAAAATAAAAAACCGTATAAACAGATTTGTTCTGTATGATCTTTATAAGACCATAGATTTTCTTATGATTAACAGTAAATTTTACAATATGTAATTTTATGGCTGTGTAATAAAGCCATCAATATGCTGACCGTGCGATGCTTATTCATTAAGATTTATTGTACAAATTGAAAGTAAACAATTCTGAAAACTTAAAAATGTAAGCATATATTGATAAAAAATTATTTTTTTTTCGATTTCGATAGGGTGGTCCATTTAAAATTTGAAATACCGATTTCTTTGATTTTGAAAGGTAGAATAACATTAATTTTTATTTTATGTTTAATATATAATACAGGAATATTTTTCTCCTTTTCTCACGTAGAATTACATCCTACGCTGTACAATACATCCTATTTTGAACAACCCTAATATTGACATCGATAAATTTAAAAAATTTTAACTGAAATTCCTGGCGGCTAAAAAAAGTTCTGGGATAGTATTAGACCACCCCCGTCCTAGCCTATGGTGACTTCCCGTGAATTTGTTGAAAGGGTTACTTCTGGTGCGAAAAGCATTAAAATCGATTGTGACGTTACTTGATAAAAAATGAAATATATTATTTGTTATTTGTGGATAATAGAGCCGGGCTCGCCGGATAATTTCTTTCTTGTCCCCAAATATTTTCGAATGATTGGAAGTAGGAACAACATCTAGAAAACCAAATAAGAACACAAATTATTTCATGTCAAAATAACTATATGAAAAACGTGATGTGTCGAATGATGTATTGTTGGATGAAAGCGAATGTTAATAGGAGTTTCAATTTATATTGATAGTATTAAATAATTTATAACAAATTCATGTCAATGCTCCTTTTTTGCCGATGACATTTCGCATTTTCATATCTTTATAATTATTTTTTTTCTGACTAGCGGAATATGGTTGTCACCTACTAACCTCATGATTAGGGTAGTGAGTAGCCAAGTAATACGTTTTTAGACATTTATAGATAAATTTACATTATCAGTTAAAATCAAATACTAAATTCTTTTCAAAGTACTTCGAATATCCCCATAAAAGCCCCAAAATATTTTAAGAAATCCCTAAAAAATCCCCTGCCCCATTTTATATTTTTTGTCCATCATAAAATCCGCATGGCTCGGGACAAATCCCCACATCTGGCAAGCCTGATTGGAGTAGTAAGATGCACATCGCTACGGATATTTGTATTAGGAATATATTAAAAGATCTTCATATTTTCTTCATATTTATAAGCGTTTGTCTTCTATCTATCTTCTATATCAATTATATCTTAGAGTTACAATCATTTGCAGCGGAGTCTTTAAGTAAAATAAAATTTAAATGGAAAATAGTGAAAGTGTATCCTTTGCACTACTGAACATCGACTTTAAGTCTTCCAGCTTAACGAATAACGTAATGTCTATTTGAAAAGTATATATCTACAAAAGTTAAAGTTTGACAATCTTAAAATACCTCTCCTGGTACGAAAAAAAATTTAAAAAATCGCTTTTATTTATAAAAGCTAATAATGTAGAGAAAAATGTCCACTTCACGAAAATCTTCGGATGAATGTGGATATTATAGCCCTTCTTGTAGAGGTAAGGGTTTTTTAAAAATATTTTTTTCTTTTTTCGTTTTCAAATGAAGCTTTTGCTGAAGATAATTTCGCCATACTTGAATGCTTTGAAACTATTATGTCAATGTGTAAATTAGTGCGTCCTGTGATCAAGTGTCTAAAATTTCTTTACCGACCACTGTTGAATGGCCTCCTTTAAGAAAACTTTTTTACCAAACAGCAGTTTATGATATTGAGTGTTAACAGCACAAACAAATCCCATAAAATACGGGGTGGGCGAAGCCATAACAAATTTCTTTAAGACAAGTTTGCATATTTATTTAAGCCTTATTAAATCATCATGTATGACAACAGAGATTTTCATATCATTACCGTTTTAGAA
The DNA here is from genome assembly GCA_947397865.1 of Polietes domitor. Taxonomy (NCBI): domain Eukaryota; kingdom Metazoa; phylum Arthropoda; class Insecta; order Diptera; family Muscidae; genus Polietes; species Polietes domitor. Next base: position 189,548,626 of record OX377618.1, on the reverse strand, counting down.
GAAAATTATGGATTTGAGGGGACATGAAGAGACTAAATGATAATAAAGAAGTTTCTTATGGAATGTCCGTACACGAAAAAACATTGCACTACGGCCGGAGGAAAATGAACTAAGCCTAGCAGAACCTGTTTGAAATAACAAATGCTCGCACGTATATAACTTCCATATCTATTCATTGTATTCCATTACATTGATTTTCATTAAGGAACAATCTATGTACACAATGGAGAAACGCCATTTTTTTCTTTCCTACTTTTCCTGAATTTTAATAATTGATAATGTTTACAACACATTTCACCCTGAAATATAACAACAAATTTTTGGGTCCGGAACCTAAAAATTATTTTTTTTGTGTCCATGGAAGTATACTGTTCCATAAGATCAGCATCACGATATTTGCGTTAATGGTATCGTTAATATTTGTATTATAATTTTGGAAATATATGTTAAATTATAGGCCATTCTGAGGGTTACAAATGCTGAAAGTTGAAATTTATTTAAATTTAAATTAACGTAAAATAAAAACAAGTAAAGAAGGGTTAAAAGGGGCCGACTGCATGGTGCGGGTGTTGAAGTGTTACCAAGAGAAAGTGCTATAATTTTTTTATTGAAATTTAGTTTCATTTATAATTTTTTTTTACTTTTTAATTTTCGAAAGAATTGAAGATGCACTAATGTGATGTGTGTGGCGTATGGCTTTCTTTAATGCGTTAATACTATTGTATTTTTGTTAGGACCTTGGAGTCAAAAATATTCCAAAACAGAAATCCTGGGGGATGGCATCTGGTAAATTTGAAAGCCACTGTTCAGCGGATATAAAGAGAAATAAATGAGGAACTTTATTTTTCAACCAGTCCTGATATACGTGTGCCTTATGCGACGGTGCAGAGTCTTGTTGCAAAGTATAAGGCCTGTTATCGAAATGTTAATGTGGTCAAGGCTTAAGTGCACCTTCTACGACTGATTCATGGTACACAGTTGCATTCACTTTAAAACCGGGCTCCAGAAATACGAGTGAGCAGCCGTCGGCGGTTACTGCAGCCCAAACCATGACGTGTTCTAAAATCAAACCAATAAAACTAATAAATGAATAAAATCAAACCAATCTTTGCTCCAAATTATCGTACGATCTCTCTGCTAACCATAATTGGGTAATTTTCCTCGTCCGAGAAGACGATATTTGTTAATTGCAGTCGGTGGAGTTTTTGCTTGGGTGTACGGTTATGCGCCTTTTGGATCTTGTAAAGTTTTACACCAAACTTTTTTTAAATGTCGCGAACACTTCGGCCAGATATTGCGAGATCTGCGGCCAGTTCCCTAGCACTCTGTCCGGGCTTTCTTTCCAATTCATGCCTTCATTTTTCGCACCATACCTGGCGAAATTGCTGTTTTTCGGCCGCCGCCATGACTTGTTATAGTACTACCAGTCTCGTTGTATCGGTTTATGGTTGTATATACGAACATTTAATTTTTTAGGTTTCGCACAATCTCCAGACACGATTTTCCACCTAAATAAAGTGATATCACAATGTTCCATTTGAATTTCATGTCACATAAAAATAATTCCGTAAAACACATGTGTTTCTATAATGTTGTAAACAATGTAATGCAGTGTTGCCATACCAAATTGCAGATAAGACACATTGTAATACTTCAAGCCCGCACCCTGTACATAATACGTTACACCACTACCTGCGTCTATAACTGGTTTTGATTACTAATCCGGGTCGCACCCCATACACAAAATACTTGTGGCGTTCACCGCCTAGAATTAAAGATAATTCAAAAACGATTTCTTTTTTTCTACGCCCCTTAACCCCGCGAATTTTGTTCATTTGAGATTAATTCGGAACGACATGTAGAGCAGTAAGACCCATAAGATATATTTTCCAAAAAATTCTACCGTTGGCCTTGAAGGACAATGAATGATTAAAATTTCTGTTTCACTTCCTAAAACCACAAAAATTATTGAGATTGCCTAAAGTGTCCCCTTTCATTTGGTACCAATACCGGGTTTCCGAAGACTATCAGGGAAATTAAATTTGTTTAATTATATCCGTCAAAAATGTCATATCCTCCGAACTCAAACTCAACCAGAAAAAAAACAAACTCAAAAAGCAATGAAAAACTATGTTTGGCATCTATTTTTAGAATTTTATAGTCATTTCCGTTGCCCATCTACATTTTTAATTTATTATATCTATTTTACTTAAATTTTCGGAGCACATTTTTCCCAAACGACAAAATAGCCAATACTAAAATGACTCAGTTATAACTAAGTATTGAACATATAATAAAAACCTTCTTAGCATAGTTTGTACGACTCAGTTTAAAGAAGAAAAAGTACTTGTTCAATTATGTATTATATTGTATTAGCAAGTACTTTGTAAACATCTAAGGCATCATTGAAAGTTATATTTTAATATAATTTCCAACTTTCGCAGCTTGTAAAAAATATATATTGTTTTATATCTCCAATTTTTTAGTAAGGTTACACGTATTTCGAATCAAAAAATGTCAGCCTGCTAATAAAGTGTGCATAATTTTTTTAGTGCACAAGCCCATGACAAAAATGTGTATAAAAACCACGGTATATACGATTGAAGCTACACCAGGCTTACAACAATGTGATGCAACAAGTAAAAAATGACATGTAAGAGGAGTATTCCTGTAAGCAAACACCTATATAAAACGAAATGGGGTTATATGTCGACATGGTGAAGACTGGAAGATTTTTTGGCAATATCGTCAAATCACCGACATTACTGGAAACTGACCCTAAATTAATAGAAAATATGACTATTCCAAGTGGCTACCGAATAAATATGACATTAATTCACGAATCAGATGTAATAAGAAACTCAATAATTCTAACTGGAATTCTTCTAGAAGAAGGCGTAAAGCAAGCCATCAAATATTCCGAAAAACGCCATTCACGAAAAAAACTTAAGTATTAATTACAATAACGATTTAATTGAATGTTGTTACACCTGTAGAATCGTTTAAGCAAACTTATGACTAAATATTGGAAGAAATTTGTATTTCCAAAAACAAAATTGATGAAATGGAATTTAAACTGGACTAAAATAACTATTATCGCAAATATTAAACATTATTTTTAAAAATTTTTCTATAAACTCCATTTTTTATAAATTAATAAATAAAATAATAAAAAAAAATCCTAAAAATTAAGCAGATGTGAAGTTATCTGTGTTGGTTGTATTGTTTCTGCTATATTTGGTTCATAAAGTTATGTTGGATATTTTTAAATATAACCCATTAATGCTTAAATGTTCAGAGCACATGGAAAACATGATGTAAAGTACTGATGTAATCATTTTAAAACATCAAGACCAAAATTGAAAATAATTAATTGTTTGTAAAATGCATCCGGAATTGACATAAATTACAAATAGGGTTAATGTACTCCTAAGGACTTTCCAAACAAGGTGTAAAACTTTAAAATTGTTTTAACGGATTACGAAATACAAGGATTTGAATATGCAATCGTCAGCAAAATTTTTATTTTTTTGTGGAAACTGCAATGCCTATAACTTTGCAAACAAAATTTTAAGATTTTTTGTCTAAGACACGTGTACATTTTTTTTAAAGAAGAATATTTTCTGAAATTTTCGGGAAAATCGGAGCGATATGGAATTTTTTTGGTCGGTTTGACACGGAATTATTCGATTACAACAGCACTTTCAAATATAAATTTGCAACTGATTTCGACTACCCGTATGTAAGTTATATCAGCTTTATTGTAACTATAGCTTATGCCAATTTGTGTGGGATGAACCAGAAGGGATATGGCAAAAGAATCATTGTCCATAAAAAAGTCATAGTAAAGGGTGGTTAAATTTTTAGGGCCGATGTTGAATATGAACCACACCTAAACGTCAAGTTTTTTTTCTGCATTTCGTTTGACATTTCTCAATTTCAGACTAATTCAATTTGAACCATGGCAAGATACATAATCGAGCAACGCGTCAAAGTTATTCAGGCTTATTATGAAAATGGGCGTTCAAATCAAAATGCATATCATCACTGAAGATGAACAAATATCTTCAGTGATGATATTGGCGAATAACCTCAGAGGATTCTTCAATAAATAGAATTGCCGAATTTGGGCAAATGATCATCCAAGAATGACTGTCGAACAACCAATGCACGCACAAAGAGTGAGTTTTGGTCTGGCGGCATCATAATTTTTTCCAAAATGAAGCCGGTCAGGCAGTTACTGTGAATGGTCTTCGCTATCTTGAGATGATAACGAACTTTTTATGGCCCGAATTGGAAGATATGGATGTGGACGATATGTGGTTTCAACAAGTCGGTGCCACTTGCCACACAGCTAACGAAACAATGACTCTTTTGCGCGACAAATTCAATGGCCGTGTTATCTCACGTGGTGGCGATGTCAATTGGCCGCCAAGATCATGTGATTTGACACCGTTGGACTTCTTTCTTTGGGGTTATTTGAAAGAAAAGGTGTACGTCGATAAGCCAGCAACGAGCTAAAGGATGAGATAACGGCATAGAACCTCAATTATGCTTCAGCGTCATCGAAAATTTGGACCATCGGATGGAGGTGTGCCGCCGAGGTTGAGGCGGCCATTTGCCCGATATTTTGTTCCATACATAATTGAATCATACCAATATTATCATAATAAAAAGAAATTGTCATCTTTCAAAATCAACATCGGCCCTTCAAATTTAACCACCCTTTATTAATATCGTTCGTATAGAAGTTATGAAAGCTTTAATTTTATGCAGGTTAGGGTGATTTGCTTGGGAGCTACTAGAAGGGGCGCGCAAAAATCTCCATATTTTGCATGATCGAAGTGATTGTAAAAATTTTATTAAATATCAAAATATAGCTGATTCTGAATATACGATCGGAAGTTTTATCGGTTTTAATTTAACATAGGAATATGGATCGTTTGTGTGGGAGGTACCTCAATGGGCATGGCAATTTCACACATCTTCTAACTTGAACTAAGTTTGGGAATAATATTACCATGAACAGAGTTTGTATAAATTCCTTAACTCCTTTCGACAGTTATCGTGTACGCCAGCCAGACAGATAGATGGACGGACAGACATGGGGTCTTAAGTCACTCCTTCAATGCGTTACACTTTTTTCTGTCCCAAATGATATATACCCTCCAACTGTGTAGAGTGAGGTTGTAAAAATGTCTGTAAAAGTAGCGAAAAGTTAAAAATAACCTCTAATTTCCTCTTGAAAACAACTGAGATATGATATGAAACTATTGTATTATAAAAATTTAGACTTTATTTTTCGGTCCTGTGTTCACTATTCGGCGGAAATGCCTATATAATGATTTATTAATTTCCACTTTTTTCATCGTTTTGTCTGTTTTAAATAATTATAGGTATTGTATTTGATTTTTTTAATTGATTGATTTTAAATCAAGATTGGGGAAATTTTCACAAACTGGATCTTGCTTTACACACACCACACCTACAAGAAAATAGTATTACCAAGCTTTTTGGACTGTTGTATTATTGTATTATTACCTCACAAATGAATGTTTTTGGTAAATCTCTTAGCGCCAAATAATGTTTTTAATTTTTTACTTTCTTGACCACTGTGATGTTCACCTTCATTGGCTTCACCCACTCAACAAATAATGTGCCTGATCAATCCTTGATCAAATAGATCCCACTCGTAAGTAAATTACAACAACATTAACTTTGATTTTCGTAACAATTTTCGTTTATTAATAAATAATCGCATAACTAATTTTAATAATATTTTTTAATTATAACACGGAGGGAAATCGTCCCATTTTTTCCTTAACAGATCTGGGTCAATGCACTTAAACGCGGCGGGCGGTGCGGTACTTGCGGAATACCGAGGAAGGCAAATACACACTGTCTGGTGATTGTACACCGATGCTCTGGCTCTGCTGGCCATAGCTTTTACCTTGAGATGCAAAATTCAAGACGGGGGCAACGCCACCGTTGAAGTTTTGGGATTTGCCACCCAAAGAGTCGTATTGGCCTTGGATGGCCCGTTGGGCATTGGCGGCATCTTCAGCGGTGCGGTACTTGACAAAGTGGACTTCTGGCTTGGCATTGGCGTTGCTGCGGACGGCATTGAACTTGCTGGCCAAATCTCCAATATCGTGTTGTTTGTTGAGCACATAGATGGCGGTTTTCTGTTGGGCAGACTGTTTGGCCAAGGCAAGAACGGCATTTTCGTAGGCTTTGTTTTCGGGATTCTTAATGAAGATGACACGGATGTTCTTCTTGACGGAAGCAGCCAACTGTTGGGCAGCATTAGGATCATCAAAGGCACCCTCAGGGGCACTGAAGCTGTAGAATTCCTTGTTGTATTCGACGGAACGTTGGCCACCGGATACTGCTCCCCTCGAGCCAGAGCCGTAGTTATATTGGGCACAGGCCGTGGCCACAAAACACAAAATAATGAAGGCGCGCATTCTGAACTGAAAGTCAAGACGATCTGAAAGGTTCTAAAAGAATAGTACTGATTTAATGAGGAGAATTCGTATTTATACAGTAAAAGTAGACTTGGACTTGGCTTCTCTGCGAGAGTTCAACATGATAATTATGTTAAATTCTGGTCGGTTGGTTATTAATCCCACCATGAGTGTACAGATCAACTTTTGGCTGAATGATGGCGATAACATTCCAACGTGATTCATGCGCCACATAATTATTCCGTCTTCCATTTATGTGTTTGTTTTCTTTTTTATTTTATTTTTATAATTTGTTATTCTATTTTGGTGTCATTAATGAATTCAAACTACTAAACTAAACCGAAATTTAACAGCTTTGCGAAAATATCTATAAAATGCTGTAACATAAAAGATACTAATGATCGCTTCATAAAACTGAACACACATACGAAGCGCTCTTAACGAATACGAATACGAAAAAATAAAAAAAAAACAAAAACGAGCAATGCTGCCTCATGACAATGGCGGCGGCGGGTATGTGTGAACATTCTGCCTTGGAATTTGCTGTTCAGCTCGGTAGTTGTGATTTCAAAGCAGATCAAGTGCATCAGATCAATTTGCAGCATATGCCGCCGAATCTTCTTTAATGACTTTGTGAAATAGCCTCAATGACAGTCACAAAATGGATTGATTTACTCTATAGTGAAGTTAGTTGACAAGATAATTGGGGATTGTGCTCAAATAGTATGGAGTTTCGAGCTACTTCCGCCAAAATAATTTTCTTCGAAATAAAACATAATATCAAATTAAGAATCCAATCATAATTTTGCTATGCCTTTCAATAACAGTAATTCAGATTACGACTAACATTTTTACTGAATTTCTAGCGTATATGATAATACATTTCAAGAGCTATGTAGATAATACTAATTATATAATAATAATAATTTTTCTCATATACCTTTATATTCTCCCAAAAAAGGAACAGAAAAATGTAGTTATTTAACATTTCTGTTTATGACTTACAAACTGATACTTAATTCTAAAATTCTACTTACAATACTTAAGAAGTAGCAAGTTATTGACATGACCTCAAAATCCTCCTTTCATAAATTCTAAGTCTGGAAAGGCGTTAGAAATCATGGGCCTAATGATCTGTTTGTAGATCCATAGTTCAGTTTCAACATCTAGACCACCTGTACGTAGTAATACAGGGATGGCCCACCACAATTTAAATTAGAAACGACTACTGATTACTTTTTCAAATTTCTGGTTTTATTGAAAAGGTTGAACTTTGTCATTTAACAATGGAACACAATATCATTCAGATGACTACCACCAGTGGCTCGACTATACCTCATTCGATCAACCCAATTTTTCAGTACAGCCTACACCAAACTGTGACTCGTTGTGTATCCATTGGCATTGGTTCTCTGAACCCCATATGCGACAATTTTGCTTATTCACATAGCCACCGAGATAAAAATGACCTTCATCTGAAAACACGATTTTTCGGTAAAATTCTTCATCTTCTGCCGAACAATATTCAGCACATTGTGCGAAGAGAAAACGCATCGGATGGTCATGAGGCTTCAGTTGTTGAACCAATTGAACTTTGTAAGCCTGCATAACAAGGCCTTTATGCAAAATTCTTCCCAAAGGAATGCGAGAAATGTTCAGTTCCTGAGAATGATGACGAGTTGAAGGGTGTTCTTGGACATTATCAGCCACAGCAGCAATGTTTTCGTTTGAACGCACTGGACTGGATTTTTCAGTACAGCCCAAAATCCACACCAAACAGTGACTCTTTGTGGATGCATTCGCAATAGTCACGTGTGGGTTCTGTGAACCCCATAGCCACCGAGATGAAAATGAGCTTCTTGAAGGCTGATCTAAAAGCCGATCTCTTCTCGAAAATTTTCCACGCAAATTTCTTACAGTTTGCGTTAAAGACTCACTACTTTGGAAGTAAGTTTTTAATATTTCCCAATTTTGTTCGAGCGTATAGCGTACAATTTTGGAAACGTCAAACATAAAATTGAAATTCAAAGTAATCGGTAGCTCAAATTTAAAATTTTAAAAGGCCCGCCTTTGACGTACCGATAACTCCTGAAGACAGTTTTAACCTTGGCCATGGTAAATGTGCCTATAGAATACAAATTTACAATGTGGAAGATAGCTCCCAGATATATCCTATCGAAAGTACGAATCATATTGCCTCCAATAGAGAGAGCATGTTTGTACCCCCTTGCACTAGTGTAAAGGAGGCGATTCTTACCCTTGAAACTAATTCCCTCGCACTTGTCCACGTTTAGTTTCATTTTTCAGTTTCATAAACTAAGATCAGGAAGCCTAAGGGCGACTGCGGGATTTCACTAACGAAAATGTTATACAGAACAGGACCCATGTTCTGTAACTCTCCCATCGAGAAATTTCTCACATAAAACAGAAAAGGTTGTAATTTGGCACAAAAAATTGTTTCTAGCTTGCAACTGTGTCTGTAACTTTGATTTGTGAGAAATTTCTGTCACCATATGTTTTTTTTCTCACATTACTGGAAAAAATTGAGAAAAACTGTTTCTGTAAAATATTCAGTCGAGAAGTTTCAACTTCGTAGTGTCAAATATACTCACAATTAAAAACATTGCGAGAATGAGTATTTTACACATTTGTAAACTAAAAAACAGACAAAACCAAACATAATACGTCTCCTATTCCTACTCACATAATCCCCCATGGGACGTCGAAAGACTTTGTCGAAATCCAAACTGGTTATCAGAAAGGATTTTCCTATCGAGAACGAGTGAGACCGATAAAAGATATATGGGCCTATAGCTTCCACTTCTCGCAGAATCAATCCCTGGCTTCGTGATTGATTTGCTCAATGCTGCTGGAAATTATACCACGTTGAAGCAGTTCGTCGTCCATAACACAATGCGTTTTCGCCTTGTTCAAAAGACGCAGATGCAACAAATCCATGTTGCCGCCACCTAGTGTCCTCTAAAGCTATAGTCCCGTCAGCAGTGAAGGTTGGAAAAAACTCCACCGTCTGGGTCCTATTATCTAGGATGGACACCTTCCTCCTGACGATATTGTTCAGAGGAAGAACTTCATCATCTGAGGACGGTTCTCCTTGAACACAATCTGTCAAGATGTCATCCTTGCAGCGGTCATCGGTAATCAGGACTCCGTCGTCACCAACAACGGATTCCGAGACCTAATTCCAGCCGAAGCCTTTACTTTCCAAAAAATCCTATTGTTCGAACGGAAGCTGCGTAAGTAGTTAGCCCACTGATCAGTTTTGTACACTCCAATCGTCCCGTGAATAATTCTGTTGAGGTTGCGTATGTTTGCCCTAATTATATAAAGTCTTCTCGGATTACCTGTTCGATGACGCGACCTACGCAATGCCCGATGAATGCGAGAATCCCAGGATGAATGCGACATGGAAATCTGGGTACAGAGGCCTCCATTGTCTCACGAAACGTCATGCTTATGGACTCGACGCAAGTGTCGACCTGTGAGCATATCACATTCCTATCGAGAGGAAGCCCGCAATCTGCTAAACCACCATTTAAATTCCTGTTTAGACCTCTTCTGACTATGTTATCATAGTCGAGTACAAACTAGGGTTTGCATCCCGGGATTTCCCGCGGGAAAATTCCCGGGAATTCGCACATTTTCCATTTCCCGTATCCCGGGAAATTCGTACGGGAATCCCGCGGGAATTCAGTAGAAAATTTTACATATATTACGCATATTTTTTTCCACCATTTCCCCACAAAAAAATTAAAAATGTTGTATAAAAATTTAGATAACAAAGCTTTTTATCAGATATGTCAAATATTGCAGTTGCATGACAAAATATTTTTAAGCTGCGTTCGGATATAGACTCAAAATCCACTTTTTCGTATTTTTCCTGTCAAGCTACATATGAAAAAAATAAAACCCGGGAAAAATAGATTTTGGGCGTGTATCCGAACGCCAAAAATAAAGAATTTAAAGTTTTTGATGCGACAGGACAATGAACAAACATTTCTTAATGCTATACTCACTATAAATGTGAACGATCATTCTCCGTCGCGTCCACATTTTCCAATAAGATAAGAAATATCTGATCTTTAATTAATTTTGATACTTGGAAAGATGTTTGAATTGATCTCACATTGCGCTTTATTATATGAATTCTGTAACAGTTTCGTTGTGAAATATATATTTATTTTACTTTAATAAAATGTGAATGTTTCATTGGAAAAAAATATGCTTAACTCATGGTACACAGTATGTTGACGATTTCCCGTGCTGTCCCGGGATCCCGGGATTAAAAAAATAATTCCCGTTTCCCGGGAAATAAAAAGTACGGGAAAATGCAAACCCTAATACATACCAGTCCATTCCTGACAACTACCATTTCTACGTAATAAATAATGTCTAATATCTTGTAGATTACCCCGAATTGTTGATCCCCCTGTTTTAATATAGCATATTTATCTTAATATAAATATAAATAATACAAACAAATATATTGTTAATTATTATTACTTAATTTATTTTCGTTTTCCATTTGATTAGTTTTTAAATTTCTCATTTTGAATCTTACCCTACTTTCAGAACTCTCCTTCCTGCTTTCATGGATTTATCCCAGCAAAAAATTGCTGGCTGCACCAAGTAATGTTGGACGTAAGGTGGAAATCAAGGTATTCACTACTTATTATTTTAATACGTTTCTAAAATGTCTCTAAAATATAATATTAAATATAACTAAGTATGAGTAACGTTTCATTATTTCACTAAAATGAAATAATAAGAAGAATGATAAAATGAATAAACATCTGACTGGATGATATAATAATATTAATATGAAATGGCCAAAGTTTTTGAAAAAATCCGAACGGACGACCGATGCGGACAATTTTGATTGCATCTCTTCTTATGGTCCTATCCGCGTGTATAATTAGGTCGCTACCATAAGAATATATGAAAAACATTTGGTGTCAAAAGTGGCCAAATTAAAAAAAAAACTCCGATATCAATTTCGAAATTGTAATTAAAAAATCGTTTATTATTTTTAGCACATTCGAAAAAAATCTCTATAACTTTCAAGTTATCGAAACCAAAGGCAGAAAATAAATATATTGTCCAATGTTCCCGAAAAATATAGTCTCACCCAATGTGATCAGTATTCAGCAGGTCATGCAATTGGAGTAAAATCACTAATGCTGAGTTTGAGGAAAATAATTTAAAATGGCCGAATCATCGTCTACATCCATTATATTAAAAAAATCCCATGGCTTTTTTAAAACAATTTTTCCTTTCTTTGAAGTGCATTTAATAACACCGTCGAAGAAATTAAGACTTTTTGAATGGAACAGAATAGCGGCCTTAAGTTTTGAAAGGGCGTGTTGCGTGGACAATTTTTCCAGAATAAACTTATGGTCCAGCTGGTCTTATTTTCTTTTTACTGTGGATCAAAGCTTTCATTTTTTGGTCGAAGGAAGCATTGTACCAAATGAGAAAAGTTAATGTTAATGTCTGAGAGAATTCTTATTGTCAGAACTGGAAATTCTGGAATTTTATGAGGTTTATTGTTGTAGAAGATCTTAACCCTCTAGCTTTATGGGTCAGTTTGACAATTTTTTCGAGAAAATCAAGAGAAGCCTTATTTCTATTACAAGGCAAAGAAGTGAAACCTATTCCAGGGCTATATATTAATAATACCATATTACTCCTATAGGGGAATAGAAAATTCCACGTGAATAAATTCCCATTTTATTCGTGATAAAAGTGATTTTAGTTTCATTTATTTTATTTTTCGTCGGGAGTTCCGATATTTGGGAATCACTTACTAAACCATACCTATAGATTTTCGTTAAAAAGGAATTGTTTTCCTGATTTTTATGTTGTTTCAGTATTGGTCGATTTGTTTACATCATTTCATAATTTACAATAACAAATGTGTTGGCTTTCCTGCATTTTTTGCCTTTTGATTTTTTGCAAACATATTATTGTTATATTTTGAATACTATACCAACTTTAAAGGGTTTGACTAGTTTTGATCGGTTATTTCTGTCTCAAGACGAAAAATATTATTAAATTATTGGCTCAAAATATTTTCACACCTTATATATTTTTTAAAATGTACATTTATATGCAAATGTATCCATAGGCAAAATTTGAATTTGAATTGAGTGCAATACATATTTATTTCGTAACCTATTGCTGTCACCCTCATGCAATTTATTATAACAAGTTGGCGTATAAGGCGTATTCCAAAATGTCACAATTTTGCTCCACATTTTCGAAATTATTCACATATCTCATACAAAATGTCATTTGTGAAATAACGACGACCAAATGTGGAATTTCGGCTCCAACTGATTTTGATACCGAATGAAAGAAGCAAAACAGATTGAATAAACAACAACAAACGCAGAGGCAAACAGTGTTTGATATTAATAAATAATATATGAAAATGACCAAATACAAAGAGATACCCTACATCACCCTTGCGCCTATACATGGTTCTGATTATTAAACCCATGTATTTTAGTATAGGTGGAACGATATTTTGTAGAACATATCAGAACTTTGACCTATATACTATGAGTTATCATTTAACAAAATTTTGCATAATATATAAAATTTAACAAAAATTTGTTTGAATGTGTAACTCATTCATATGTATGTAATATACAATATGATCTGTGAAATTAGATTAAACCCTGATCTAATGTGTGGGTAACTTATAATGATTTATTCCACGGAGTTGTGTGGGGTGTAGAATCTATGCCGCTGAAACACTGAGTGTGCAAAAAGTGGGCACGCTTAAGGTTTTACGTAAATACATTTTTTTCTTATAATTTTAATTTTTCAAAATTAATAGTTTCTAATGGAATTTGTGTTATTTGTTAATAAAAACACTTTTTGAAAATTCGAAAATCATGACAATCTTTTTGAACAGATACAGCTAAGTGGGAATACCAGCTTGTGCTAAATAAAATACGTCAATGCTAGATTAAAGAATAATATCAAGTGGAAGCAAGATATTGATGTAATTTTTTCTGTAATTAAAACTAATTTTCCAAAATCTTGACAAAACAAATACAGCTGAAGCATAATTATTCCATGTGAAACGAAACAGAAATTTTAGGTTCTCCGATTTTAATGTAAGTTTGCAACTGAATAAGAGAAACAAAACTGCATTTTCCGATTTTCAAAAAAAACTTGAAATTGTTGACACTAGGATGGATCGAATATCATGAATTTTGATAAACCAACTTACTTTCTTACTTACTTCGTTTTTTTTTGTAGGAGACAGTGATGCGAATCCCTGGGATTTTTAATGGGTTATTTTGAATAAAAAGATCTAAAGAGAGTTTTAGGATTGCAAAGAGATTTTCATACAGGCTAAATGTACCAATTTGTTTTTCCGAAGGACACCTTATGACTACTGTATTTTGTTTGGCGGAGTTGAAAGATAATTTTTTGACACCCGCGATTTTAGAAAAAAAAAATATTTGTAGGAAGAAAATTAATACTAAGGTTTGATTAAACTGTTAAAATCATTTAAAAAAATCTAATTGATTTTTTCGTAGCGGACCAAAATGTTCCACAGTGCAAGTCATGATAACAAAAATTTTAAAATCTAGGTTTTTGGTTATATCTGTGGTTATTTTGTGTGACGTGAAAACACTTACAGAAAATTATTCACACCACCTTAAAGACCAATTACACTCTCCAACAGCATTTTTGTAACAGAGTAGCGACCCTATAATTCTGAAAGGGCATGTTGAGTAAGTCATTTTCCAGCTGACTGAGTTTATTTGTATAGCAGGTCAAAGTTTTAATTTTTTGATCGAAGGGAGCATTATACTTAACGAAAAAAGTGTTGTTGTAAGTTAATTCCTGAGAGAATTCTTATTGCCGGAACTATATTGGTGAATTTTATGAGTATAATTTTTGTGGAAGATTTTAGCCCTCTAGCTCCTCTCTTTATGGCAGAATTTACGCTTTTCGAGAAACTACAAAAAGTCAGTATTAAAATGTTCCGCGGAAAACTTTGTCAGAAAATTTTAGTAGGGGAGGGGGGGGAGATGTAATTTAAAAGGGATACAAAGTGGAACTACTTCCGTAGGAAGCACGTTTTATTCGCTCATCCAAATGTGTATTTTTCCCGCTTTTGAGGAAGTTCTTTTAAAAAACTTCCAAAAAAATCGATAATATATTAGTATCCCGTAGCATTTTACGAATAGCATTCGGGAAAAATATTTTTTTTTTTGATTTTGTTATCACTTTTATAAATAAAAATATTTGATTTTGTATAATTTTAACAAATGAAATATTTTTGGTTAAAAAAATTGTTCTTTATTTTTTAATAATTTATTTAATACTACTACATACTATTTGTTAAATTAAGTAGTATTAATTTATTTAATACTAATGTTGGCAGTTCAACCGAACAAACTGGTTTGCTTTAGTTATTCACCACTCAGAACAGAATATAGCTGTGATGGTTAGAGCGTCGTAGTACCGACCAGAAGGTCCGAATTTCAACCCCTGGTAGCGACATACTTTGTATACCCTCCACCTCCAGTATGGGGGTATACTATCTTTGTCATTCCGTTTGTAACACCTTGAAATATCGACCTGAGACCCCTGAGAAAGTATATATTCTTGATCGTCATAAAATTCTAAGACAATCTAGCCATGTCCGCCCATCTGTTGAAATCACGCTAGCATTTAACCGAAAGGAGCTAAAACGTTCAAATTTGCCATAAATGCGTCTTATAGTCGTAGATCGGTCGGGATTGAAACGGGGCAAAATCGGTCCAACGGCCAAAATTGTTTCCCTCACAAGGACTAAAAATACCCATAATAATCCCTACTATTTAAGCGTATTTAAGCATGTTTTTTCAATATGTCTGCTTATATTTGCTTGATATTGGGAATGCGCTTTCCCCTTATAACAATAAAGTGATTCTTATTCGTAGGCGGTGAAATGGGGGCAAAAAGGGATAAAAATGGTACCTATCAAACGACAGTAGCTAGAAGCACCAAATTCGGTGTGTACATTTATCTAATTGAGTAGATACATAATATTCCAAATTCCTACTTTTAAGGGGTAAAATGTAAATAGAGTGATAAAAATGGTACCAACCAAACGGCTGTACCTAGAATAATAAGTAAAATACACGGATTTTTCAAAATTCGTACTTTAGGGGGTTAAAATGAAAAAGGGGATACAAATAGCACCAATCAAAAATAGTACCAACGACTCCATGAAATTCGGAGTATACATTCCTCTGACTGTGTAGACACGGAAAATAAAATGATTTTTCGAAATTCGTACTTTTTGGGGTCAAAATGAAAAAGGGGATAAAAATAGTACCAATCAAAAATAGTACCAACGACTCCATGAAATTCGGAGTATACATTCCTCTGACTGTGTAGACACGGAAAATAAAATGATTTTTCGAAATTCGTACTTTTGGCTTCAAAATAGAAAAAGGTGATAAAAATGGTACCAACCAAATGACCGCAGCTAGAGTCATAAAATTCGGAGTATACATTCCTTTGACTACGTAGACATGAAAAATAAAAGGGTTTTTTCCAAATTCGTACTGTCAAGGGATACAATGGGTACGGAGGGATAAAAATGGTACCAACCAAACGGCTACACCTGGAATAATGAAATTCTGTGTATACATTCCGTAGTGCGTAGACACTTAAAATAAACAGATTTTTCGAAATTAGTACTTTTTGGGATTAAAATGAAAAAAGGGGATAAAAATAGTACCAATCAAATGAGCGCAGCTAGAGTCATGAAATTCGGAGTATACATTCCTCTGACTGCATAGACACGGAAAATAGACGAATTTTTCGAAATTCGTACTTTTTGGGGTTAAAATGGAAAAAGGGGATACAAATAGTACCAACCAAACGACCGCAGCTAGAGTCATGCAATTCGGAGTATAAATTCCTCTGACTGCGTAGACACGGAAAATAAACGGATTTTTCGAAATTCGTACTTTCAAGGGATACAATGGTACAGAGAGATAAAAATAGTACCAACTAAACGACTACAGCTAGAATGATGAAATTCTAATTGCATAGAAACGTCAAGGGGGTAAAAATGGTACCAACTAAATGGGCGCAAATTCGTACTTTTTCTTTTACGGCAAAAATTGGTTTAATCATGAAGTTAGGTTATTTTGCACTATGCACATCTGATAATGGATTTTGCAAATTTGTACTTTTGGAATTAAAATGGAATGGAAATACAACTAACTGTAGCACCCACTACCTACAAATATTTATGGTATTTAAGCGTTTTGAAAATATAAATATAAGAATATTTATTTTTTGATTTGAAATAAATAATGGTTTGAAATAATTAAACTATTATATTTATTTATAAAATTATTTATTCAATATTTGTAGTTGTAGTTGGCTATATTAAAAAAATTATATTTTCCTGTAATATTACTGCACTTCTACGAAAACCGACAACCTCTGTGGAATGCAATCCATGGTGGAGGATATATAAAGTTCGGCCGAACTTAACGCCGTTTTTACGTGTTAAAATAGAAATTGAATCCAGTGATAAAGTGGTTCATATACAACGACTTTGATATACATTTCAAAATAAAGGACATCATTCCTATAACAACTCCATCTTAAATTCATTTGTGAAAATCCCCGTCTTCACTACTTCCGAATCACAAGATGAGCATCTTTTTGCAGGGGGAGCAACAACACGACTGAAGCTAGAATCGAGAATCCTTTGGCCGAGTAGACGCGAAACAAAAAAAAAGAAAAAATATAAATTTATTCTTTTAAGTAGAAATCGGAACAAAAAACGTCAAACAAAGGGATAAAAAAATAAATTTTTCGAAATTTGGGACAAAAATGTATAAAAATAGTACCGATCAAATTACCTCGGATCGTGAAGTTCTGTGTGAACATTGTAGTTAACGAAAGAAAAAATTAAAAAAAATATATATATTTAAAAATGTTTATTCTATATTTGATTTGAACTGGGATATTGTCCTGGCTCAAGACAATTTTGCATCTATATTTAATAGAATGCAAATTTATTTACAAATGGCATGGTGACATTTATTACTTGGCTGCAGACTACCACGATCATGATTTCGACCATGTCAACCCGGCCTCTATAAGGAGATGATTCTCACAAACGAAAGAGAAGCACAACTCACTTGCCGAATTTGCGTTTAAAAATTCCCACCACGTAATAAAGTACACATGCCACCTTACAAGTATCTCATTGAGTTGCATACGTAAGTATGTGTATATTCAGGTATAGTTACTTCTATCGTGGCAACGCTCATTTGTTTTAATTTTTTTCGTTTGTATTTTTTTGGTCTGTAATCAATATTTGATTTGACTTGGGATATTATCCTGGCTCAAGACCATTTTGCATCTATATTTAATAGAATGCAAATTTATTTACAAATGACATGGTGACATCTATTACTTGGCTGCAGAAATGAAAATATTGCCAAAGAACAACTTTGACAGTCCCAATCATCCCATCCCAGAAGGTTCAATTTTTACGTATTTGTGTGGTAGCTTTAAGAAGGGGCGTGCAAAATCCTCCATATTACGTACGCTTAAAGTGATGATAAAAACTTTATCAAATATCAAAATCTAACTGGTTCCGAAAATACTATGTGTGGGGGTAGAATAAGGGGTATATAAATTCCCCCATAATCGAATTTAAACTAAGTCGGGGAAAAATAATAAAGGGTGTTTTTTATTGAGGTATAGAACTTCGAATTGAAATAAAACACAAGAAAATCGTTTTAATGTCCATCAATTTGGCTTTATTGGAAGGATAATTTTATGCCATTAATGTTTAAATATGATTTCGGGCATGTGGCCGCCGCGGCTGGCTCGAATATAGCCAATTCTACAGGTCCAATTTTCAACCACTTTTTCGAGCATATGGGGCCGTATGTTGGCAATAACGCCACGTGTGCACGGTGGCGAATCGATTCATTCGGGTCCTCTTCAACACTTTGCTCTACAGCGGCAATCGTTTCTTCGGTGCGCACTGTTCGACGTCTCTGCGGATGCGTATTATCACATAGAGTAAACGTAGTGCGAAAACGATCCATGGTTAACCGAATTAATTGCTCCGATGGACGATTATGTCGACCATAAAATGGACGGAGCTTGCGGTGAACTTCGCGAACTGAACCATTACTTTCGAAATAAATTTGCACGATTTGCAAGCGTTGTTCTTTTGTCAACCTGTTCATGATGAAATGGCAAACCAAACTAAATATTAATCACTTGACAGCTGACAAAATGGCCGCCAGTTAAAAAAGTGATGCCAACTTAAAGTTCTATACCGCAATAAAAAACACCCTTTACTATGTGCAGAGTTTGAATAAATTCCTTAACTCCCTTCGAGAGTTATCGTGTATACCAGCCAGCCAAACAGACAGACGGGCGGAAAAGGGATTTGGGACATACTAAGTCCTAAGTCACTCTGTAGAGTGAGGATATAAAAATCTTAATAATGGGAAAATACATTGAACAATGGTTCCCGGGAATTCTCGTATAAGATTCTAGGAAATTCGCGAGTGAATTGTTCCCGTTTTTTTCGATTTCGATAATGTGTATTCTAAAGACGTAAGAAATCAACTCAGGGCGCTATATAAAAACATAGACCCATCGATCATTCAGATAGCTGTTCTAACGATCGTTTGACAATGTTATAATTTCGTATTCAGCCTTACTATCTTAAGTAAAATTCGAAGAAAACAAAAACATCAAAATCTTTCTTCAAAATTAAAAAATTGAACGAATCTTTAGCGAGAAGTTGTTATCAAATGCTTTTTTATTGCACCGAAATATATTTACAATATCAGTAATAACTTCAGTCCAACAGGACAACAGTCATATATGTACTACTTAACTTATAGAAAAAGTAAGTCTTTACTACTTGACAGAAGATATTCAGTCAAAATAAAACATCAGATTCCTGCAGAAAACTGTCCGAGAGCAACATTAAAGTTAGCTTAAGAATTAAGAGTCAATAGCCTCATATATCAGTATTACCTTAAAATAGTTTAATTTTCATACAAGATCGTCTTCATGAATGAGTTGTAGCTAATGCAATTTCAAAAAAAAAAAAAAAAAAACAAGTAACAAATTCCATCCAAGATCATTTTTTTCTTCCAAACGACAACCATCGCGTCACGCCATAATACAGCATTTATACGACGAGATAATTTAAACAAAATCTAAGCAAATTAACGAAATTCCAGCCAAGGTATTGTGTGGTAAGCGGCCGGCGTTCCGTTTGAGCAGCCAGCATATGTTTGCTGACAAACAAAAATAAGTCTAGCCAATTACAATAATCTTCAGAAAGACGGCCTACCGGCCTATCGGCTCTGCCAACGCCAAGAGCTGGCGATTCAAGAAAATGAAGAGTATAAAAAGAGGTCGCCGCCTAGATTGATATAAACAGAAACAGTTTTGAGTTCAAGTCGTAAGAATCTTGAGAACTAAATTTCAAAATGCGTGCTTTCATTGTAAGTCTTCCTCGCGGATACCCCAAAAATAAGGATTACAACTAAAGGATTATTTGTGTGTGTTTCTTTCCATCTCGCAGGTCTTGTGCTTGGTCGCCGTTGCTTGTGCCGACAAGTTGGGTTACAACTACCAACCCGTTGGTCACTCCGACAGTGGATTATCCTTCGCCCCAGGAGCAGGTGGTGTGGGCAGCATTGGTGGCGGTAGCGCTGCTGTGTCCAATGATGCTCCCTCTTATTCGGCCCCTGTCGCTGAATACGAAAAGGAATTTTACTCTTTCTCCGCTCCCGAAGGTGAATTCGATGATGCCAATGCCGCTCAACGTATTGCCGGTAGCGTGAAACAAGGTCTCCGTGTCATCTTCATCAAGGGCCCCGAAAACAAGGGACTCGAAGATGCTGCCCTCGCTTTGGCCAGACAATCCGCCCAACAACAAACCGCCATCTATGTGCTCAACAAACAAGCCGATATCGGTGATTTGGCCAACAAACTCAACAACGTCAACAGTGGTGCCAACAACAAACCCGAAGTACACTTCGTCAAATACCGCACCGCTGAAGATGCTGCCAATGCCCAACGTGCCATCCAAGGCCAATACGATTCATTGGGCGGTAACTCTCAGAACATCAATGGTGGTGTTGCTCCCGTTCTTAACTTCGCTTCTCAAGCTCCAGTCCGCGCTGCCGCACCTCAGGCTGCCGCTCCCCAGGCTGCTTACTTGCCTTCGGCCCTCTTCCGTTTCCGTCACTAAGTCATAAGAGAGAGAAAGACCGAATTATTGTTTTTGTTGAAAATTTAGATATACTAAGTCAAATAAATATTTTTTAAAAAATTTAATTATTTCCCTACAAACATTATTTCCGTCCAAAAAGATATTGCTGCAATATCTTCCATTTATGATTTTGAAGGGATTAATTAGCGTTATATTTTTCATATCTTCCGTTTCTCGTCTTGGATAAATATTGGCGATATTGAATTGATTCTTGACATATTTCGCATGAATTAATTTTTCATATGGTTATAGGAAAAACGTACTAAAAGTTCCCACCATTTTAGTAAATATTTACTTGATATGAAAAAAAAAAAAAATAAACTTAAGTTGTGATACTTTTAGCATATGGGTAAATCCTGAGTGGCGTGGCGGACGTTACATTTTCACGCCTGTTTTTCGCTAATATTAACCCCGATGGCTTTCTGGATGTGATATTTTCGTATAACCTTTAGTTCTTTGAGAGTGCTTAGAAATGTTATTTAAGTAGCTTACATTTGTGGAGAAAACAATATTCTTGCGAAAGTGTCATGACGAGCGTTACAGCAAATGGAAGTGGTTTTTGGACCACAAAAAAAAATGATTTTAAATTAGATCTACTGAGGATTTTTTTGTGGTTTTTGGACCACAAAAAAAGAATGATTTTAAATTAGATCTACTGAGGATTATAAAGTTCATGGTTCATCTATTTCGGACGTTACGTGACGGACATTACATATGTGCCAGTTATAATGATAGTGGTCTAAGTCACACTTTATCCGTTTTGAGATATTAATTTATATATTTTATATTATATATTAATTTATATATTTTTGAACTGAATCACTAAATTTGTATACACTCCACGAGAGTATTATGTCTTTGTGCATTTGTTTGTAACACCCAAAAGGAAACGAGAAAGACCCATTGTTAATTATACCGATCGACTTAGAATCACTTTTTGAGTCGATTTAGCAATGTCCGTCTGTCTGTCCGTCCGTCCGTCTGTCCATATATTCTTGTAATCAAAGTCCAGAGAACTGATCAAAGTAAAGAGAAAAATTGGCATATCTCATTTTTTGAATTTTTGACGTAGACCACTATCATTCTAACTGGCGCATATGTATTTATATGCTTGTTTTTACCAGTTTTAAGAACATCTAAAAAACATAAATCATTAAAAAGATTTTTTATTTTTATATTTCGAAAATAAAAACATAGAGTACATCAGTGACAATTTTAAAATTCTGGGCTTAGATTACCATTTTATGGATTAACCCATGTGTAGAAAACATACACGAACAAAAAAATTATTATATATTTGCATATATCTGGTGCAACACTGTATCTGTTGGCAAATGTCAAAATATTAACTATTAAGAAAATTGCAATTTGTTCATATAAGCAAGCAGAGCAATTATTTTTCATGGGCAGTTGACTTATTTAAAGCACTATATATCTGACTACAAATCTATTAAAAAATTGAAAGTACTTCCGACGAAATTAAATAAAATATATGTAATTATTTCTCAATAATTTATAGAAGTATTTTAAAGAGCTCTGGAAAGCAAGTTATGTATTGGGCCAACCCTAAAAGAGAGTGTGGTAATTACGAATAGTAATCATAATTTTCATAAAAAACAAGTAAGTAAGTTTCAGTCGGCTAAACCGACTCTCAGAGAACATATATAGGGAAGGTTTAAGGAATACAATTTTATGTAGGGCAGGATAATTTGTGTGGAAGGTACTAGGAGATACGTATCACATGGACTCAGTTTCCTCATTTATAAATCTATTGTAAATCAAATATAAAGTCATAGTGAATTACATGCACTAGTGTAGAAGTTACGAAGGATTTAATAATGGGTGATTTTTTAAAAGCTATAGGAAAGTTTTTCAAAAAAAACACATAAAATTCATAGAAATGCATGAAATCTTTATTTGAATCGATAGTACGGTCCATATAATTTAAGGTTTGAAGATTATTTCATGCAAATGTTGACCTTGACTGCGCCTCAAATGGTCCATCCGCTTAGTCCTATTTTGGCATTTCCACGTTTTTGAGTAACAGAGGCCCAATTGCTGCGAACGGCGACGAATCGATAATTGATGGTCATCATTAACACTGGCCGATACAGCTGCGATATTTGCTTCAGTTCGCACTCTACGTAAGCGTGCTGGTGGTTTAATGTCCAACAATGTAAATTTGGTGCGAAATTTAGTCACAATAGCCCGAATAGCCGCTTCAGTGGGTCGATTAAACTGACCATAAAATGGAAGCGCGCGCGATGAACTTTCTTAACAGAGCACGCATTTTGATAATAAAATTCTATAATTTGCAAGCGTTGTTCGTTTGTAAGACGATTCATGGTTAAATTATAGACCAAACTGAAGATGTTTGACAGTGAAACAAAACACGAAACGTGAGTCTGCTGTTTAAACCAGTGTTGCCAAAAAGATAATAGCTAAAAAATCACCCTTTATTACCTAGGATAGTGGCAATTGTGTGGGAGGTACAAGAAGGGGCGTGGCTAAAGCCTAAATATTTTTTATTTTTAAAGTCATTATAAAAACATTTTTAAATATGAGTTTGCAAATGAGTTTGACTACCCGTAAGAATGTTATGTCGGTTTTATTGTAACCAAAGTTTATGTCACTTTGTGTTGGAGGTACCAGAAGGGGTGTGGCAATTTCACCCATATTCCATGCGAATGTAATCACTAAAAAAGCATTGCTAAATATCAAATTTCACAGTATTCCGATCATCAGTATAGATGTTATAATAGCTTTAATTTTACGTAGTTTTGCGTGATTTGTGTGGGAGGTACTGGAAGGGGCGTCCAAAACCCGTCATATTTAGGACACTCAAAGTGATTATAAAAATATTATCAAATACCAAAATATAGCTGATTCCGATTATCCGTATGGAAGTTATAAGGGGTTTTTTTATTTAACATTGGAATATGGGTTATTTGTGTGGGAGGTACCAGAAGGGGCGTGGCACTTTCGCCCAGCTTCGAACTTAAACTAAGTTTGGGGGAAATATTACGATGTGCGAAGTTTGAATCGATTCCTTAACTCCTTTTGAGAGTTATCGTTTACACCAGCCAGCCAGACGAACGGACGGACATGGCTCAAACATCTTAAAAAGTCGTGAAACGGATTTGGTACAAACATACCATTAGGGTCTTAAGTCACTCCTTCAAAGCGTTATACTTTTTTTCTGTCCCAAATGATATATACCCTCCTACTCTGTAGTGTGAGGGTATAACAAGTAAGGAAAATCTTAAGTCGAGCGAGGCCGCTTTTGAAGAAAATAGCCCGCTTATTTGTATTGCGTTACCGACTGACTGACTTATCATTGATCAGCGCCCAGACCAAAGGGGTGAAGCCAGGGCCATGACATTTTCAGGGAAGTTCCCAAAATAAATATAAAAATAAATAAAATTCATACTTTTAGAGTGTCAAATGGGAAAAAAAGGGGTAACCATCGAAACTTCGTTTTGACTAAACGGCAGTACCTAGAAACATGAAATTCGGTGTATTGCTTGAACTGACCATGTAGGCGAGCTACTTTTCGAAATTTGTACTTTTAAGGGAGGAAAGAGACAAAAAAGGGATAAAAATGTTACCAATTTAAGTAATGCAGTTATATTCGGTGTTTACATTTCTCTGACAAATTAGACTAGCAACATAAATGGACTTTTCGAAATTTGTACTTTTGAGGGGCGAGCAGGACAAAAAGGGATAAAAATGGTACCAACTAAAGTATTACAGCTAAAATCGTGAAATTTGGTATGTAACTTACTCTGACCTTGTAGAAGTCCAGTAAAATTGGATTGTTCGAAAATTGTACTATTTAGGGGGTCCGCGGGACAAAGTGCTTGAAAGTGGTACCAATTTAAGTATTGCAGCTATTGTCGTGAAATTTTATGTGTAAATTCCTCTGGCAACGTAGAGAAGCGCAAATCTATATGGATTTTTCAAAATTTGTACTTATAAAGGCGTAGTGGGACAAAAGCGATAAATATTGTACCAACTAAAGTATTGCAACTATAATCGTGAAATTTGGTGTGTAAATTCCCCTGACAACGTAGATGTGCAATCTATATGGATTCTTTCGAAATTTGTACTTATAAGGGAGGACAGAGACACGAAGGAATGAAAATGTTACCAATTTAAGTAATATAGCCATATTCGTGCAAATCGTTATTTATTATTTCTCTGACAACGTAGATTTGCAACATAAAAGGATTTGTCGAAATTTGTACTTTTAAGGTGCGAGCGGGACAAAAAGGGATAAAAATGGTACCAACTAAGAAAATTACAGCTACAAAATTGGTATGTATATTCCTCTCATCACATTTCTCTGGCAACGTAGACTCGTAACATAAATTGATTTTTTGGAAATTACACTTTTAAGGGGCAAGCGGGACAAAAAGGGATAAAAATGGTACAAACTAAAGCATTGCAGCAAGAATCGTGAAATCGTTAGTATCTTTTTAGATTTATCTATATTAACCAAAAAATCGAATTGTGTCAACAAATGCGATTCCATTTTTTCCCAGTCACTCAATTCTTTGTAATGTTATAAAAAAATTGTCAGCAATAATTGTTCGGCCGCCTGATTATGGTTAGACCATTTGTGCGCCACAAACATTCAGACTTTTTCATTTTATTCTGTGAAATAACTGTCACTAAAAGTATTGCAAATATTAGTTTTTTTTTGCAGGATTAATCATATTCCAGATTTCAACTGAATCTTTTCCACAACGATTTGTTTCAGTGAAAATAATGAAAACAATATTTGGTGTGCAAATTTTCTTGAATACTTCAATTGGTTTAGAGGATCCGCGTGATATCGCATAACGATAGCGACATATTTTCCATTGAAACAATCTTGAGTTGGACTTTGTTGAGAACTTTGTTTTTGAACATCAAACTAAACTTAGAAAATTAATAATCAAGAATTCAGATCGCAAAATGTGAATGTGATCGAGTGAAAAATTATCGATATTAGTGGAAAACGCATGAATAAACACGTAAGTGTATGGGTGTGTTTTAGGGGTGGGATAGTGTTGTATGGGAATTTTAGGATTTCGATTTGAATACCATAGAACGCTACATTTTTTGAGATATTAAAAGTGAGGGAAAAGGGGTAAAATTACACAAAAAGCCGCAAAACTGCCTCGGTGTTGCACCCAGAGGCGTTAGGAGTAAGACCGAATCCCATTTTTTTGCATACAAATACCCCCTACCCCACTCCTTAAGGGGTCATCCATACAAAAATTATTTTTTTTTATAAAATTTTCTCCCACCGCTCTAACTTCCCCAAGGAGGCCCCTAGTGGAGTCAAATGTATGTCAAACCCTGTATCTTCCACCCTTAAGGTGGCTCCATACATTTTTTATATTTTTTTATGAAAGAAAGGTCCAAAACATCCCCGCAGTAGCCAATATAGGGGAGACATGTAAGAATGACCCCCATTTATTTCTCCTCCCCAACATACCTACCTCCTATCAGAATAAAGTGCACAACCATCCATATGAAATCAGTATGGGCCTGGCCAGACTCATGATGCACGTAAACGATTTGTGTGTCACAAAATCCTTATAATTTCTTGTAATTGTATGGTATTTATCATCCTGATTAATAGCCAACCATTTTTTAGGAAGCTACCTGTAATTTCAATTAAAGTCGAATATAATGAAAGATCACTTAAGATGCCCTCTTCATCATCATTCTCGTAGGTGCTATCAGCAATCAGCACTTTAATTAAAATTTGAATTATGTTTTGGACTATATTTGCCATGATCGCAAACTAATCACTCTTTTACTTCCGAAGGAATTAGAAAGCGCTTCCTTTGCCGTATTAGCTTATTCAAGCGTATCGAAGAAATCAATGGATGAGATATATCCACGGCTCTGTTAAATATTCGAGGATTTGTATTCTAAAGCGGAAATCAACTCAGGGGCGCTACATAAAAACATTAACACATTTGCCGATCGTTTAATAATGATGTAATTCCGTATGCAACCTTATTATCTTAAGTGAAATTCGAAGAAAACACAATTTTTGCGTCGAAACAAATTAATTTTTTTTCACTTTTTTTCAAAAATGAAACGAATCTTTGCATCGACATATATTTACAATAAAAGATATAACTACTGTTGGTGGAAAATAATCTTATAGATAAAGTCAATTCTTACTAATTGGCAAAAGCTTTTCAGTAAAAAACAGATTCAGACATCAGATTCCTGCAGAAAACTGTCTGAGAGTATCATTAAAGTTATTTTAAGAAATAATTTGCCATGCAATTCATTGCCCAGTACATGTCTTTGTTAGAAAGAGTCAATAGTCTCATCTATCAGTATTACTTTAAAATCGTTGAATATTCATACAATATGTTCGTCTTCATGAATGAGTTGTAGCCAATGCAATTTAAAAAAAATCAAGAAACAAATTCCATCCACGATCATTGACTTAGTATTTTTTCTTCCCATCGACCACCATCACGTCACGTCATAATACAACACTTATACGACGAGTTAATTTAAACGAATTAACCAAATTCCAGCTGAGCTATTGTTTAGTAGGCAGCCGACGTTACGTTTGAGCAGCCAGCATATGTTTGCTGACAAACAACAAAACTCAAACCAATTACAATAATCTTCAGAAAGACGGCCTACCGGCCTATCGGCTCTGCCAACGCCAACAACCGGCGTTTCAAGACAATGAAGAGTATAAAAAGAGATCGCCGCCTAGATTGATATAAACAGAAACAGTTTTGAGTTCAAGTCGTAAGAATCTTGAGAACTAAATTTAAAAATGCGTGCTTTCATTGTAAGTCTTCCTCGCGGATACCCCAAAAATAAGGATTACAACTAAAGGATTATTTGTGTGTGTTTCTTTCCATCTCGCAGGTCTTGTGCTTGGTCGCCGTTGCTTGTGCCGACAAGTTGGGTTACAACTACCAACCCGTTGGTCACTCCGACAGTGGATTATCCTTCGCCCCAGGAGCAGGTGGTGTGGGCAGCATTGGTGGCGGTAGCGCTGCTGTGTCCAATGATGCTCC
Organism: Polietes domitor; assembly: GCA_947397865.1. NCBI lineage: Eukaryota > Metazoa > Arthropoda > Insecta > Diptera > Muscidae > Polietes > Polietes domitor. The sequence goes on along the minus strand of OX377618.1, from coordinate 189,520,790 downwards.
CTCTTATTCGGCCCCTGTCGCTGAATACGAAAAGGAATTTTACTCTTTCTCTGCTCCCGAAGGTGAATTCGATGATGCCAATGCCGCTCAACGTATTGCCGGTAGCGTGAAACAAGGTCTCCGTGTCATCTTCATCAAGGGCCCCGAAAACAAGGGACTCGAAGATGCTGCCCTCGCTTTGGCCAGACAATCCGCCCAACAACAAACCGCCATCTATGTGCTCAACAAACAAGCCGATATCGGTGATTTGGCCAACAAACTCAACAACGTCAACAGTGGTGCCAACAACAAACCCGAAGTACATTTCGTCAAATACCGCACCGCTGAAGATGCTGCCAATGCCCAACGTGCCATCCAAGGCCAATACGATGCATTGGGCGGTAACTCTCAGAACATCAATGGTGGTGTTGCTCCCGTTCTTAACTTCGCTTCTCAAGCTCCAGTCCGCGCTGCCGCACCTCAGGCTGCCGCTCCCCAGGCTGCTTACTTGCCTTCGGCCCTCTTCCGTTTCCGTCACTAAGTCATAATAGTCTTTTCTGTTGTGAATCATTGTTTTTGTTAAAATTTAGTTATAATAGTCGAATGAATAATAATCATTTTAAGAATACGTAATTGAATGTTGTTTATTATTTAACAAAGTAAAGTAAGGCTAAAGAGGGGCGGATTCATTGGTAAAACCTAATGTCAATTTGTGTATTGACTATAAAAAACATGAACCGACACCTTCGATTCCATAACATTCCTAGTTGGTATCAATACCATACTAATTTGTCGAATATGAGATTAAGATATACAAGGACTACTGCGAAATGGATTATGGCGTTGATTCCGGTGCTATCTATGAAAAAGCATGTTCATTCCAAATTCCTTGCGGCAGCAGCGACTTTCAATTGGAAGCACGTACTAAATTCCGGCAGCATATTAATCTTTATAGACAGCCAAGCTGCTCTTCTGTTTCTAAGACCTACTCTGAATTGTCTGTCCGAAGTCAATCTTATATGGATCCCTGGACATAGGCAATTTTATGAGAACCACGAAGCGAAGCAAGTTTACGAAGATAGAATGTACTTTAAGTACCCTCTCTACAGAGTTGGTCGCTACACCGATAGTTTCTGTTAAAAGTAGTTTCTTCATGCTAGGTACTGCATCTCAAACTGGGAGTATGCGCTCGGACTGTGGGACGAAGAGCAGATGAGGCTGGTCTTAAATAATATCGTCCTGTGAAGAAACCACTAATACCAAAGAACACATAATTGGGTCTAGACAGAAATGGAATACTGTCATCTTTTCAGACGAGTCAAAATATAATGATGGTCAAGGTCATGATGGAAGAGCTTTTGTACGACGACCAAGGGGGCGAAGGCTGGATCCAAAATATATAAATAAAACAGTTAAATAAGATAAATATAATGTTTTTATTATTTCAAACCGCGCTTATAAGGCAAGGCTACCGATATAATACTTCAAGTCAATTCAAAAAATAAATATTCTTATATTTATATTTTAAAAAAAGCTTAAATACCATAAATATTGGTTGTTGTATTTCCATTATATTTTAATTCCAAAAGTACACATTTTGAAAATCCATTATTCCACATACATAGTGCAAAATAACTTAACTTCATGATTCAACTAATTTTTGCAGTAAATGCACAAATTTGGAAAAATCTTTTTATTTTGCATGTCTATGCAGTAAGAGGAATGTATACACCGAATTCCATGTTTCTAGCTGCTGCCATTTTGTTGGTACTATTTTTATCCCCTTTTTCCAATTTGACCACCTCAAGAGGGAGTATTTTACGTATCTACGCAATTAGAGGGATGTACACACCGAATTTCTTCATTCTAGCTGTATTCATTTCGTTGGTACTATTTTTATCCCCTATACCCATTGTATTGCATGAAAGTACGAATTTGGAAAGAAACGTGTTATTTTTCGTGTCTACGCAGTCAGAGGAATGCATACTCCGAATTTCATGACTCTAGTTGCGGTCATTTGGTACGCAATCAGAGGAATGTATACACCGAATTTAATTATTCTATGTGCAGTCGTTTGGTTGGTACCATTTTTATCCCTCTATTCCCATTTTATCCCTTAAAAGTACGAATTTGGAAAAGATACTTTTATATTATGTGTCTACTCAATTAGAGGAATGTACACACCGACTTTCGTGTTACTAGCTGTAGTCGTTTAATATGCACCATTTTTATCCCTTTTTGCCCCATTTTACCCCCTACGAGTAAAAAGCGTTTTATGGTGCACGTTTTTGTTATCGGGGAAATGCGTATACCCAATATCAAGTAAGAACAAGCCGACATATTGAAGAAACATGCCGACATATTGAAGAGACATGCTTAAATACTGTAAAATATTAGGTGGTTTTATGGGGCTTTTTAGTCCTTGTGAGAGAATTTTTTTCCCTTTGGGCCGATGTCGCATAGTTTCAATCCCAACTGATCTACGTCCTAGCTCCTTTCGTCTAGATGCTAGCGTGGTTTCAACACACGTACTGACGGACGGACATGGCTAGATCGTCTTAGAATTTTATGACGATCAAGAATATATATACTTTATAGGGTATCAGGTCGATATTTCAAGGTGTTACAAACGGAATGACAAAGTTAGTATACCCCCATCCTGAAGGTGGAGGGTATAAAAATGTATGTATGTAATTATTTCTCAATAATTTATAGAAGGATTTGTATAATGTTTCCAGTAAATTCTGATAAAAATTGGTTGAAGTTAGTGTTTGTATTTTCCCGCACGGCAATATACACTTTACTTCGAACAAACACAAAAAACAAATATTAGAAAAATTAAACTAAAACAAATGAGCGTTTGCACGACAGAAGTATTGCTGGGTAACTATATCTACAGATGCACATACTTACAACTCAATGAGATGCTTGTAAGATGGCATGAGTGCTTTATTACGCAAATTCGGCAAGTGAGTTGTGCTTCTCGTTCGTTTGTGAGAATCATCTCCTTATAGAGGCCGGGTTTGATGTTGAAAAGTCGCTGCGAAGCCACTTGAAAAAACTTTTGATATGGTCGAAATCATGATCGTGGTAGTCTACAGCCAAGTAATAAATGTCACCATGCCATTTGTAAATAAATTTGCATTCTATTAAATATAGATGCAAAATGGTCTTAAGCCAGGACAATATCCCAGTTCAAATCAAGAAAATTAAATTTCAAAACTTGTTCAAAGGATCGCAATAATTTATTTATTTTAATAAGTATTTTAAGTAAAAGTAAAGTATTTTAAATTAAGAGTTTTTAAAACAGACAATGCATTTATAGATTCATCGGGTAGCCTAGTTCTAATTTTATATATATATATATATATATATATATATATATATATCGAAAGAAATTAGAATAGGCTTAAATATTTTCTCCTTCCTATAGGATACCTCAAAGACCGGCTACGCAGATTAAAGGTTTTCTTCGTTGCCAGCATTCGACCGGGCTTACAGAATTTTTTCCTCTGGGGTAGAAGAACATAATAAAAGTTACGGCCGTTTCTTTATTTTCCTGGTCATAACCCTTAAACGATCACAATTACCTATATTAAATTGGGGTGCTATGTTCGGACACCGACCTTGTAGGCCATCGCACACAAGTCATACGGCCTAAGTCAAATTAAATTTCTTAATAAATATCATACTGAATATTTTTTTTTTATTTTGTTCGATTAATTTATTTCGATTTGTAATCAATATTTGATTTGTACTGGGATATTGCCCTGACTCAATACCTTTGTACATCTTGAGCCAGGACAATATCCCAATTCAAATTTAATATTATTTTTTAAAAACAAAGGGCATTCCTCCTATAATAAGTCCATGTTAAACTTATTGAGAACGATTCAAACTTTCACAACATCTTCAACAATAATCAGTAAATCCTTACGGAATCCGTAGAGAAATACTGTTCTTATATCTCTCTAGGAATGTGTTCATACCATCTAAAAATTAGCATTCTTTGGTTTTCTGAAGATTTCAATTTAATTTTAAGGTCAGATTATTTTGATGAGTACTTTCATCACACCGCTATTCAAAAAATAATGAATTTCTTGTCATAATTAAAATATCATCGTGATCTGCGCTCTCTCTCTCTAAAAAATGACTCATATTTAACAACAAGCTTATTATTATAATCGTTTATCATTTCAACAATATGAAATTAAAATAAAAAGCCAACAAACAAAACCTGGCCATTACAACAATCGCTGGCTCTGCCAACGTCAAATAGTTCGTGTTTGAAAAGACGTTGTATATATAAAAGAGGCCGACGCGTAGATTGACATGTACACAAATAGTTTACACTTCGAGTAGTAAGAATCTCCAGAACTCAGCCACATAATGCGCGCTTTTATTGTAAGTCTCACAAATGGATAACAAAAAAAAAACAGGATTAGAACTAATAGAGTGTGGCTTTCTGTCTCTTCCTTCATAGGTTTTGAGCTTGGTCGCCGTAGCTTGTGCCGCCAACTTGGGTTACGACTACCAACCCGTTGCCCAGTCTGGCAGTGGATCATCCATTGCTCCAGGTGGTGGATTCTCTGGCGTCTCAAATGATGTTCCTTCCTATTCAGCCCCTTCGGCTGAATTTGAAAAGGAATTCTATACTTTCTCGGCGCCCGAAGGCGAATTCGATGATGCCAATGCCGCTCAACGTGCTGTCGGTAGCGTGAAACAAGGTCTCCGTGTTGTCTTCATTAAGGGCCCCGAAAACAAGGGACTAGAAGATGCCGCCCTTGCTTTGGCCAAACAAGCCGCCCAGCAACAGACCGCCATCTATGTGCTCAACAAACAAGCCGATATCGGTGATTTGGCCAACAAACTCAACAACATCAACAAGGGCAACAACAATAAGCCCGAAGTACACTTCGTCAAATACCGCACTGCTGAAGATGCTGCCAATGCCCAACGTGCCATCCAAGGCCAATACGATTCATTGGGCGGCAACTCACAGAACATCAATGGTGGTGTTGCTCCCGTTCTTAACTTCGCTTCTCAAGCTCCAGTCCGCGCTGCCAACCCTCAGTCGCCACAGAACGCTTACTTGCCTTCATCGGTTCTCCGTCGCCGTTTGTAAGTGAGGGTTTATATGCGAACAGACTGAATCGCTGTCCTTGTTATTATTTTAGTTTTAAATAGTTCGAATAAATTTGTTTTTATATTAATTAATATTGAAGTTGTCATTCATATGTATGTGTATATGTGTATGTGTATAAATGTGGAAAAGGGCCAGTGTAAAAATATTCACTTGGAAGAAAATTGCAATTCAATTGTATAGGAGGGTTTTATAGATGAGTTGGTAGTGGCAATGAACAGCAGTACATTTATAGAGCTGTTGGGGTTAAGAGAAAAATATTGACATTGGCACCTTACACTTCACCTAATGGCTCTTTATAACATTTTCTATATTTAAACATAGAACCATTTGGTTGACTTTCACGGTAGGTAATTTGAAGAAGATCCGCTGCAAGATATAATTTCTGGAGCGATAATACACTGAAAGAATTATCTTGATAATATTTATGATTTTGTCTTATCCTCAGTGAAAATGTTAACTAAAAAGTCGCCATTCATAAAATTTATAAAACATGTTTCATGAAGCACAATCCAATGAAAAGTGTCAAAGAATTTATGAAACATTTCTTAGAAACTATCAAATGCAGTTCTTCATTCGAAGAAATTTTGTCATTCAAATTCATTATTAGATGTATGAAAATGTTCATAGATTTTAAGAAGAAACTTCGTTAATTTTATGAAATAGTTTCATAAATAGTAATAATGTATACTGAAGTTTCCAATATAAATAAAAAAGCAAAAAAAGTTCTGACTCGTTGAGTAACCAATCAACACGCACGACCATTGTGATAGTCTTTGCAATGAATATGTCTTTGACCTAAATCAGGGTTCATACTTATGTCAGAGTATAAATGAAAATTGCTAGCATTCAACGAATAAAGTCGAAACATTTCATAAAAGCTATAAAATCCTTCATTATATTTTTGAAGACATTTCATAACACAGATATTTTATTGTTTCTTTAATCTTTCTTTGATCTTATGAAACTAAGTTTTACTAATTTAAGAATTTTGTTTTATGTAGTGTGAATTGGGGCAATTGGTATAAATGCAATATCGAAACATGGACCCATATCGTTCACTTTGACGGTAGGAAAGATGATTTTTATACCCTCCACCTAAGGATGGGGATATTTTCATTTTTTCATTCCGTGTCATTTCCCTCCACTTTAGTATATCGATGGCTTAATGTAGAAAGGGCGTAAGTCGATTTTTCGTTATTTTACAGGAGAAGGAAAAGCTTAATAAAATCTTGACAAAATGTAATATAAAAAATTGGTTAATGTCATATATAATAAAAACGATCGACGAATTCAGTTGTGAAAAGATTTTTTTATTTTTTTTTTTATTTTAATGAAGTTATCTAAGATAGGCCCTTTTATATGTGATATTTTTGAAAAAAAGTTGACTTAGGGCTTTTTAAAACTAATTTGAAAATAAGATAAAGTAATGTAATAATTCATGTTTTATGCAATAAAAAGATCATTTCAAACAAAAATGGAGAGTTTAGATATGAAGTTAGATTTTATAAGGTAAGCTGTCATAAAAATGATGACAATCGGCGGGCAGGAACTTTTTTAGGTCCTGTAAGTGATCCCATTTCTTTTTCGAGAGTGGTATTTTCTCTTTATAAAGAGAATCAGGGTGAATGTTGTTAATAGAAGAGTTCGATCTCTGTGGGAGTAACTGATATTCGTCCATTATATCTGTTTTGAAATAAATTAATCCTGACGAATCATATGATAAGGTTCGTAGCAAATTTACTGTAGGGTCACCAATTCTTCTACCTTAAATTTGAGATAAAGGTTTGGATATAGAAATAAATATATAGAATTTCTTTAGTAGACAATATTTTTACCTGGACGAATAGAAGAGTATTGCTTAGTAATAGTTTTGAAATTTAGAAAATAGTCATATTGCAAATGATGAGCTGTTAAGGGTACTGGAACTTTTCGAGCCTCCCTTATGAGTTGCACAAATTGAGACGGCAAGTTTATTTGCTTATTATTAATTTTTCTTTCTATAAGCGAATGAGTTGCATCACTTTCCATTTGTGTATGCCCACTTACTAAATACTTCTGTTCAATCGTTACATTGGTGTCCTTAGAAAATGCCAGCAAGGCATTAGACAAAGTAACATTGCGATTTTGATAGAAACATCCATCTGAGTAAATGATTATGTGATGAATTTCTGGCGATCGAACATGAAATTTCCTCAAGTGTTCAATAATGCATGTCGCAAAAGTGGAAGATACGAGGTTTCCATCTGTTTCATCCCAAACATAATTTTCCGATTCGTGCGTTACAATATTGTAGATTGTGAAGTTATGTAGTTGTAGTTTCATTTTATAATATGATGCACTTGCTTTTAGTTGAGGTACTAGTTTTACTGCTTGCACATCCATGCATAAAACTGCACATAGTCCGGATTTAGCATGTAGTATGTCATTCTGTTTTTCTTCCCTCATTTTCTTGATTTCTTCTCTATGTTTTCATAATCTTCATTTGGAAAATTATTAGCTTTATGTGATACACACAAATCACATTGATCTTTTTTAGGCTTAAAAATAGAATAGTTTGACTCCTTTAATATTTCCGCAAAAATTGGATATGACATTTTCATGCTTTCATTTTCTTGTCCTGATCCACATTCGTCAACATAAAGCTTGTAAATTTCCTGATATGAAGAAAAATTAGATTCAAAGTATAATTTTTTGGTATCTTTTCGGCAATAATGGGACTCCATTTTTGGCAACTCTGCTAGGAAATTTTTTAGAAATTTTTTCATTTTGCTTTCCTATGGCAGACGATCGTTTAGCAGACTTGCGCAGATTTGAAGAGCTATCGGGATTGTCTTGCGTACCATGTTTACCACCACCGGTAATCCAATATCGAACCATCTTTTCCTTTATGCCTAGTGTTGAATAAAACATTTGACGGCACACTTGCAATCTGCTAGAATTATGCCTTAAAAATATTTTATTGTTTGACTCCGTCTCGAGTTCTCAGTGCAATTAAGTTTTTTCCCAGAAATGTTTGTAAGACCTGTGACATAAAGAGTGATTTTTTTGAGGTTAGGATTTTCATGCATTAGTATTTGACAGATCACGTGGGATTTCAGACATGGTGTCAAAGAGAAAGATGCTCAGTATGCTTTGACATTTCATCATGAATAGACTTACTAACGAGCAACGCTTGCAAATCATTGAATTTTATTATCAAAATGCGTGCTCTGTTAAGAAAGTTCAGAAAGAAAGAAATTGTGTTCAGCGACGAAGCTCATTTTTGGCTCAATGGGTACGTAAATAGGCAGAATTGTCGATTTTGGAGTGAATATCAGCCAGAAGCATTGCAAGAGCTACCAATGCATCCAGAAAAAGTCACAGTTTGGTGCGGTTTATGGGCTGGTGGCATCATTGGACCGTACTTCTTCAAAGATGATGCGAATCGTAACGTAACTGTGAATGGTGAGCGCTACCGTGAGATGATATCCAACTTTTTTTTGCCCAAAATGGAAGAACTGAACTTGGTTGACATGTGGTTTCAACAAGATGGCGCTACATGCCACACAGCTCGCCATTCTATGGCCATTTTGAGGGAAAACTTCGGAGAACAATTCATCTCAAGAAATGGACCGGTAAGTTGGCCACCAAGATCATGCGATTTGACGCCTTTAGACTATTTTTTGTGGGGCTACGTCAAGTCTAAAGTCTACAGAAATAAGCCAGCAACTATTCCAGCTTTGGAAGACAACATTTCCGAAGAAATTCGGGCTATTCCGGCCGAAATGCTCGAAAAAGTTGCCCAAAATTGGACTTTCCGAATGGACCACCTAAGACGCAGCCGCGGTCAACATTTAAATGAAATTATCTTCAAAAAGTAAATGTCATGGACCAATCTAACGTTTCAAATAAAGAACCGATGAGATTTTGCAAATATTATGCGTTTTTTTTTTAAAAAGTTATCAAGCTCTTAAAAAATCACCCTTTACATCCGTTTTTGCTCCCAAGTCATCTTCCAAAACAAATTAAAGATTTCGTTTCGGGTCTGCTCTGTAAACGATGAACAATTTCTAAGCGCACTTTTTGCTAAGTGCTAACATAGACCAAAATATAAATTCAAGTACTGACGAGTTAGGGCTTTTTCTTTCAAACATTTTTTGATTAGACTTAGGCCCTTTTGTAAAACAACTATAAAACCGTTATTTTCAATCACAGAACTCTGAAATTTGTAAGAGAGGTGTATTTCAGAACGGTCAACCATATTATGTAAAAAACGAGATTTTGGAAAAAATCGAGTTACGCACTTTCTACATTAAGCCATCGATATATACTATAGACTATACATATGAGACTATACTTTAGTATATATAGTCTGCCTGTGTGTCTGTCTGTTGAAAGTACGCTCGCTTCCGAATAAAAAGAGCTAGGAAGTTCACATTTTCCCTAAATGTCTTATGGTTGCAGATCGGTTGTGATTGTAAGTGGGCGAAATCGGCTCAGAGTTAAAAAAATTTCCCTAACAAGGACTGAAAATACCCCCTAACATTTACGCTATTTACGATTTTTTTTAATTTATGATTTATATGCACTTGAAATTTGTTGCGTACATTCCTCTTGTAGCGTAAAATCACCAAAAAGTAAATAAAAGATTTAGCGGGCGAAATGGGAGAAAAAGGGATCAAAATGGTACCAATGATATGACATTGTAAATTATAAACATGAGAATTGGCCATGCCTCTGATTGCGTAGATACGTAAAATAGAGGGATTTATCAAAATTAGTACTTTTTAGGGATACAATTGGTTGAAATCTTGAAATTCGGTGTATGCATTTATCTCACTGTGTAGACACGAAACATAAAGGATTTTTTTCGAAATTTGTACTTTTAGACATAAAGTGGGCAAAAGGGATACAAATGGTACCAACAAAATGACTGCAGCTATAATAATGAAATTCGGTGTGTACACTTCTTGCGAAAAATAAAGTGATCTTTCGATATTCGTACCTCCAGGATCAAAATGATAAATATGGCACCACTCAAGCGGTTGTAGCTAGAATCGTGATATTCAATATTTGCACTCGTCTGACTACCTAGACACGGAAAATAATAGTTACGAATTTAGAAAAAAATCTGAATTCGTTCTTTTAGCGTCCAAATGAAAAACGGAGTAAAGCTGGCAAAACCAGCAAACCGCTGGTAGAAAAAGTATTCGAACTTTTACTACCAAAATGGTACAGTCATTTAGGCTGTAGCTGGAATCAAGAAATTGCTAATGGAGGAAATCGACCCTGAGTGAATGAATATTGAAGCATCATTATTTATAGTTTAAAATAGTAAATAAGTATCGTATTGTGCATAAAAATATCACAATTTTTCTGTTATGGTACCGCACTTCTAAGTAAAATCGACAGCATATTAGAGATGGTGATACTGTGGAATGCTCCCAGTGGCGGAGGGTATATAAGCTTCGGCCAGGTCTTTTTACTTGTTTAGCCTGGTGTCTTCACACTGAGAAATTAATTTTAGTACATATTTGGAAACAAATTTGCCCAACTTTGGGAAATTGGTTGACAATTTAAAAAAAAGTCGCTATACTTGACCCAGATGATATATTTATTAACAAACTTGAGTTACTTGACGTTTTTAGTTTTTCAGTTCCTCATCCTGTTGCATCTTCACAGGACTACAAAGTTCCAAAGGATACAATTTTTTCGCAACCTATAATAACTACATTAGTGTCAAAATATCTATAAAAAATACTTTAAATATCATGCTTCTATCTGTATTAGATCAGCATTAACATATATTTCAAGTTTATCCCTTAGTTTTCCTAGTTTATTCATATCTTGCTTTTTAAGAGGCAGAATTTTAAATGGTTGTCAAGACTAAACTAATACAGACAGAAGCTTCAAATTTAAAGGGTCGTGTTACTTTTGAAGAACATTTCATATATCTTAAATATCAGAAAAAGAAACTGACGATCTCACCTCGTAAGTTGACAAAATATACTAAATTTTCAATACATTTTTCTAAATTATCAACAAATCTATATAAAGAGTGATTTTTTTGAGGTTAGGATTTTCATGCATTAGTATTTGACAGATCACGTGGGATTTCAGACATGGTGTCAAAGAGAAAGATGCTCAGTATGCTTTGACATTTCATCATGAATCGTCTTACAAACGAACAACGCTTGCAAATTATTGAATTTTATTATCAAAATGCGTGCTCTGTTAAGAAAGTTCATTGCGCGCTTCCATTTTATGGTCAGTTTAATCGACCCACTGAAGCGGCTATTCGGGCTATTGTGACTAAATTTCGCACCAAATTTACATTGTTGGACATTAAACCACCAACACGCTTACGTAGAGTGCGAACTGAAGAAAATATCGCAGCTGTATCGGCCAGTGTTAATGATGACCACCAATTTTCGATTCGTCGCCGTTCGCACCAATTGGGTCTCTGTTACTCAAAAACGTGGAAATGCCAAAATTGGACTAAGCGGATGGACCACCTAAGACGCAGCCGCGGTCAACATTTAAATGAAATTATCTTCAAAAAGTAAATGTCATGGACCAATCTAACGTTTCAAATAAAGAACCGATGAGATTTTGCAAATTTTATGCGTTTTTTTTTAAAAAAAAGTTATCAAGCTCTTAAAAAATCACCCTTTATATATATATAAATCAATGTGTGTCTGTATGTTGTGTATGGACGCAAAACCGGTGGACCGATTCGCCTGAAAATTTTACTTTATCTAACTTCTTGACAGAGGATGGTTCCTGGATATACTACGTCATTACAAAGGGGGGTGCTACCTCCTACACAAATGTTTTAAAACTATCAAAAATTACTCATTTTATCTTCCAAAGCATACGAAGTAGGGGAAAAGAGAAAAATGAACCCGTGCAACGCCGGGTACAAAATACTAGTCTGTAATAAAATTTCTTATCCATGCTCTCCATCTCTGGATTATGCTGGAGATGTGATCCTAAAAAGTCAAATCTGGAGCAACAGTTGTATGATGGCTATATCAAAAGAGGGACCTACATATGTGATCCACTTTTTTACAGATCATCTAAGTTGAAATAATGCTATAACGATATCGGAAAAAAGTTATTTATATAATAAGAGTAGTAAGTAGTCAAATCGGGAGGGATATTTACATAGGGTTTATACCAAAAAGTGGACCAAAATGATGTTTCTATTCAAGATGATAAAAATAATGATAAAAATCAGGAATTTCATTTATATGGGGACTCTATCTAACTCTGAATCAATTCTATTAATATGCAGCAGCATTCTTCCATGTCCCACTAAGATAATTTATGTAAAGTTTTGATGGAGGTCGGGTAATCATTGCGACATTGGCTAGACGGACATGACATAATCGATTCAGAAAGTGATTCAAAGTGGGAAGAGGGAGGGATTGTTATCGTGGCCCTATCTAAACATGAGTGGCTATGGTCACCATATTAATAGAGTACGTTCTTGGTGCTCTTTGAATGTATATGTCAATATTATACACATTTAAGATCAACAGCCGGTTATGTCTAAAAATTGCTCCATATCTATCGACACAGACAACAGAGGTGCACAATATGTCTGAAAGGATCCTGAAACTTCAAATGTCAGCTATGATGCCGATTAACAACAACTTCATTATTAATTAATATATATAAAAAAATTTATTCGAATTATTTATAACTAAAATTATAACAAGAACAACGATTCAGTCTATTTGGCTGAAAGCCCTCACTTAAAAACGGAAACGGAGAACCGATGAAGGCAAGTAAGCGTTCTGGGGCGACTGAGGGTTGGCAGCGCGGACTGGAGCTTGAGAAGCGAAGTTAAGAACGGGAGCAACACCACCATTGATGTTCTGAGAGTTACCGCCCAATGAATCGTATTGGCCTTGGATGGCACGTTGGGCATTGGCAGCATCTTCAGCGGTGCGGTATTTGACAAAGTGAACATCGGGCCTATTGTTGTTGCCCTTGTTGATGTTGTTGAGTTTGTTGGCCAAATCACCGATATCGGCTTGTTTGTTGAGCACATAGATGGCGGTCTGTTGCTGGGCGGCTTGTCTGGCCAAAGCGAGGGCAGCATCTTCGAGTCCCTTGTTTTCGGGTCCCTTGATGAAGACAACACGGAGACCTTGTTTCACGCTACCGGCAGCACGTTGAGCGGCATTGGCATCATCGAATTCACCTTCGGGCGCCGAGAAAGTATAGAATTCCTTGTCGAATTCTGCGGAGGGACCAGTGTACGATGGAGCATCGTTGGAGACACCAGCGTCGAAACCACCATCAATGTCGCCACCAGCACCTGGTGCAAAGGATATGTCACTGCCAGATTGGTCAGTGGGTTGGTAGTCGTAACCCAAGTTGGCGGCGCAAGCGACGCCGATCAAGCACAAAACCTATGAAGGAAGAGACAAAAAGCCACACTCTATCAGTTCTAATCCTGTTTGTTTGTTATCCATTTTTGAGACTTACAATAAAAGCACGCATTTTGTTATGAAGTTCTTTTGATTCTGACTATTTGAAGTCTAAACTAATTGTGTACATGCCCTCTACTCGTAGTCCTCTTATATATATATTCGTCGCGTTTTTGTTTGTACATTTCACGTTCGCAGAACCGGTAGATAGGCGGTCGTTATGTTGATTGTTGTAAAGCTTATGTTTTGTTTATATTTTCTTAATTCAACGCAGCTACCATTTTGGTTTTATTGAGAAGTGATTATAACAAGCTTATTGTTAAAGGCTTATACAATTCATATTTGGTGCGAAATGTCAATAGAAGAATTTTATGCGTTATTCGATCATATTTTCATTTTTGACAGCATCTCCATGTCTGGCATAATCTGCAGGTATAGCTTTTAATTCTGTGTAGTTTATGCAGAGGACAGTTGTTTACGAACATGTTGATTGATTATTCAATCTTCCCAATGTTTATGAAATTTGGCGACGCCTTTATTCAGCATTTTGTCTCAGAACTGTGGAGTCGGAAGCAGAAAAATTTGCTGGAGTTGGAGTCGATGGCTGAAGAAAGAAAAGATTTATAAATCTTAAAATATACTGCCTATGTAATATCAGAATTAGAAGACGTATTTGTTGTTGATTAACTGTATAAGATCCTTTCTAAAACAGATCAACTAAAATATAAATATGTTCAGAAAATTTTTTAACTAATCAAGCTCGAGGTCTGAGATTTTTCTTGTACTTTTGTTTTTCGTGTAACAGACGATGAGGACGTAAACAGTCGATGTTATGTTAATTGTTAATTAATTTAAACTTTTCAATTCCTGAAGTTGTTTCTAAAGGAGGGACGAAATATTGAATAAATAACAAGTAAAAACGGCTTTAAGTTCGGCCGGGCCGAACTTTGTATACCCTCCACCATGAATTGCATTCCACAGAGGTTGTCGGTTTTCTTAGAAGTGCAGTAATATTACAGGAAAATATATTTTTTTTAATATAGCCAAACCAAAACAAATACAAATATTGAAAAATTAATTTTATAAATAAATATAATATTTTAATTATTTCAAACCACGCTTATAAGGTAATGAGAGGAATGTATACACCGAATTCCATGATTCCAGCTGCGCCTAGTTGGTTGGTACCATTTTTATCCATTTGACGTTTCTACGCAATTGGAATTTCATCATTCTAGCTGTAGTCGTTTAGTTGGTACTATTTTTATCCCTCTGTACCATTGTATCCCTTGAAAGTACTAATTTCGAAAAATTCGTCTATTTTCCGTGTCTACGCAGTCAGAGGAATGTATACTCCGAATTTCATGACTCTAGCTGCGGCCATTTGATTGGTACTATTTTTATCCCCTTTTTCATTTTAACCCCAAAAAGTACGAATTTCGAAACATCAGCTTATTTTCCGTGTCTACACACTCAGAGGAATGTATACTCCGAATTTCATGACTCTAGCTGCGGTCATTATATTGGTACTATTTTTATCCCTTTTCTTCATTTTAACCCCAAAAAGTACGAATTTTGAAAAATCCGTGTATTTTACTTATCTATGCAATCAGAGGAATGTATACATCGAATTCCATTATTCTAGGTACAGCCATTTTTATCCCTCTATTCCTATTTTACCCCTTAAAAGTACGAATTTGGAAAAAATAACTTTATATTATATTTCTACTCAATTAGAGGAATGTACACACCGAATTTCGTGTTTCTAGCTGTTTTCGTTTAATATGTACCATTTTTATCCCTTTTTTGCCCCATTTCACTCCCTACAAATAAGAATCACTTTATGGTACACGTTTTTGCTATAAGGGGAATGCGCATACCAAATATCAAGCAAATATAAACAGACATATTCAAAAAACATGCTTAAATACACTAAAATATTAGGGATTATTATGGGTATTTTTAGTGCTTTAGAGGGAAAAAATTTCCCCATTGGGCCGATTTCGCCCCATTTCAATCCCAACCGATCTACGACTATAAGACGCATTAATGGAAAATTTGAACGTTCTAGCTCTCTTTGTTTAGATGCTAGCGTGCTTTCAACAGACGGACAGACGGACGGACATGGCTAGATCGTCTTAGAATTTTATGACGATCAAGAATATATATACTTTATAGGGTCTCAGGTCGATATTTCAAGGTGTTACAAACGGAATGATAAAGTTAGTATACCCCATCCTGGAGGTGGAGGGTATAAAAACAAAGAAAATCCCATGAATATTTGGAGTCGAACAATTTGAAATGCAGGAGTCGGAGTTGAAGTCTAGTAATTTTGCCTCGACTCCGCAGTCCTTGTGTGTCCTCAGGGGTAATAACAATCTCCTGTAATGGCCCACTACATATTCGCCAGATTCCAAGTGTACGAAACATCCTATCATACGTATTCCTATCATCCGTATATAAGTTATAACAGCTCTAGTTTTAGGGATGTTAGGGTGATTTATATGGGAGCTAGTAGAAGTGGCGTGGTAAACTCGCCACATCTTCCACATATGAAGTGCTTGTAAAATCTTTATTATATACCAAAATATAGCTAATTCAGAATACCCGTATGGAAGTTTCATTGGTTTTTATTTAACATAGGAATATGAACCATTTGACTGGAAGGTACCAGAAGGGGCACCATCTTCAAACCTAAGCCCATCTTCAAACTTAAGCTAAGTTTGGGAAAAATATTACCATGTGCAAAGTTTGTTATGAAACGGATTTGGTCCAAACATGCATAGTTCTTAAGACACTCCTTTAATGAGTTACACTTTTTTTCCTGATTTGCATTTCCCCGTACTTTTTATTTCCCGGGACACGGGAATTTTTTTTTTCCATTTCCCGGGATCCCGGGACAGGGCGGGAAATCGGCGTGAAACAAACTTATAATGCCCAATTCCACGAAGTGATGTAGAGTATGAAATGTAGGCGGCAGATTTTTTAAATTAAGAGGTTTTTTGAAATATAAAAATTTTTAAAGCAGTCAACCCATTTGAAAACTCATAAGATAGTCTATTTCTAATTTTATTGGAGAAAGTGAGCGCGTTAGAGCAGTAAATCGTTAATTATCAGTTCCATTTCGTGTAGCTTCGAAAACCTTATTTATATTTTGAGGCAGTAATATAGCCATTTTAATACATAGTTGTTACTTTAGATTGTATATATTTTTAATTTATTGTATTATTATATATTTTTTTAATTTATTATTAAAATTGTGTATAGCACCTGTACGATTTCCCCACAGATATTAGCATATCAAGACTTTTTTCATAAAGAAATTAAAAATTTTGAAACTGAATTATCTCAAAATATTAACAACGTTATTATAGCCTTATATTCTGTTATATTCAGTTTATATGAATTATATTGAATTAGCATATTCAAGTTAGAAGATTTATATCGCCTAGATGACACATATCTAATTAAAAGGGATCTTTTTTAAATTATTTTGTACCTTTTACAATTTTACTGTGAAAAAGTAGTGAAAAAATGTGCGTAAAATTTGCAGCTGAATTCCCGGGATACGGGAAACTGAAAATATGCAAATTCCCGGGATTTCTCACGCGGGTCCCAAATGATATATACCCTCCTACTCTGTAGAGTAAGGTATAATGCAAAACAGATATAAATATTTGGTTAGTATCCGTAAACATACAAGTCAGACAATGAAAACAAGTAGGGAAAAGCTAAAGTCGATGGCGAGGCCGTCTATATTATACCTTTCACAACGTCCTGCGTCTACACCTGGTTTTGACTAGTAAATCCGGATTAAATTCTTTTGCATATGGTATTCCTACATGTTATGGGACCCATACACAACAAAATTTATTTTAATTTATTGCAAATGTGTGAAAAATACGTCCTATTGGGTCTGGGATCAAAATATGGGGTCATATTGTCCTATGTGTATGGAGGCAATATGAAAATATGGTCCACTTTAACAGTAGGTATTCCTATGTGAAATAATTCATGATCTGGAAAATGATCCGATGTAATATGGGGGGTTTTAATTCGCTAATAATCAAAATTGAAGGGACAATAGTGTGGTGGCTATTTGAAGACAAAGGCAATGTGGTCCAATTTTACGGTAGATATTCTGGATTGTATATACGATGGTGTGGAAATTTTAAGTAAATATGTACTAAAACTGAGGAAAATTGAAATTAGTATAGCGCTAAGGCAAAAATTTCTCACATCAAGTACAAACTTTTCATTGAAAATAGGATATGCTTTGAACTTGATTCCAGTTCAACTTTTCCTCAAAGCAAGTAGAATTTACTCAAACTGAGGTAAAATTTTCTTCAAATCAAGTAAATCTTAACTTAAACTGAGGAAATTTTTTAAGAAACTTTACTCAAATCAAGTAAATTTATACTCAAACTGAGGAAAATATTCCGATTTTTTCCTTAATCCAAGTAAGTTGTTACTCAAACTAAGTAAATTTGTACTCAGCCTGAATAAAATTTTCTTTCAACCAAGTAAATTTGTATTCAGCCTGACTACGACTATTCTGATAATTGAAATAAATTATTTCGCTTCAGAGTATGCAACACTCATATGAAAAATGACGTGGCACATGAGGTCAGAAATTGGGGAAGGGAATTACTAAATAGTTGAGATGAACTCGGAAATCACTTGGAGCAACTATGGTTTGCGACAACGCTCCCAGCCACAGCCAAGTTGAAACCGTTTTTGTAAATACAACAGCTACCCGTTTCCATCTGGCCTTACAAACTTTTTAAATCCTATGGTCCGAAATAAAAACATATGCAAAAACTCATCTCAACATATCAAATGTAACCCCACCTGGATTTTGCGAGCAATGCTTCGTCTACTTAGAAAGTATAATAGACAAAGCTAAAACAATAATTACTGCCGGTGTCTCCGCCACGACTTTCTATCAAAGATCGGCTAAATTAGAGGATATGCTTTATAGTTTATATAATCAATTTCGCTTTTCATTGCTTATAAATCTAAAAAAGTTCTTTTGAATTTCAATATTGATTTTATCATTTTAATATTTTAATTTCCCTGATATTGGGAAATTAAAATATTGTCTTTTCTCAGTATTAATTTGTATTTCCACAATAATAATTTGTATTTTCTCAATATTAATTTGCATTTCCACAATAATAATTTGTCTTTTCTCAACATCAAATTGATTTCCTCAATTTCAATTAATATTTCAGAATTTCAATTTGCACTTTCCCGATTTCATTTTACAATTCTCAATTTTAACTTATATTTTCTAAATTTCTTTTCATTAATTAATTAATCGTTTCTCAATTTCAATTTATATTTCAACAATTATGTCACTTAGCCTTGGCGAATGTGCTCCGTTCTACCCTATTGTTACTTGTTTCTCTCTTCATAATAGATTTTTCGCAGGAAGAGAAATCCATATGACCCTTACACGACTTAGCAAAAATGTAGGAACTAAAGAGATTAAAAAAAACTTGGAATTTTTCTGCCCTACAGAATCTAATGGAATTTCAACGCAATTTCTCCTTTCCCATACCTCTCCACCCACGTAATAAGAACGATCTAATTATTAATATTTATACAAAACAGATTTATTTAAAACTAAAAATATAACAAGTTGAACAATGCAGTCTATACGACTCGACCTCTCCCCACTTACAAACGTCTACGGAAAACCGAGGAAGGCAAGTAAGCGTTCTGAGGAGCATGAGCGCTGGCACCGCGAATGGCAGATTGCGAGGCGAAGTTAAGGACGGGAGCAACACCACCATTGATGTTGTGAGAATTGCCACCCAATGAATCGTACTGAGATTGGATGGCACGTTGAGCATTGGCAGCATCTTCAGCGGTGCGGTATTTGACGAAGTGAACATCGGGCTTATTATTGATGCCCTTGTTGATGGAGTTGAGTTTGTTGGCCAAATCACCGATGTCGGCTTGTTTGTTGAGCACATAGATGGCGGTCTTTTGTTGGGCAGCTTGTCTGGCCAAGGCGAGGGCAGCATCTTCGAGTCCCTTGTTTTCGGGGCCCTTGATGAAGACAACACGGAGACCTTGTTTCACGCTGCCGGCAATACGTTGAGCGGCATTGGCATCATCGAATTCACCTTCGGGGGCTGAAAAACTGTAGAATTCCTTGTCAAATTCAGCCGAGGGGGCAGAGTAAGAGGGACCATCGTGGGAGAAACCAGCATCGTTGCCACCAACGAAACCACCGCCAATGTTGCCACCGAATCCACCACCAATGCTGCTAGCGAATCCTTCATCACCACCACCAAGGGATAATCCAGCGCCAGAGGGGTAGTTGTAGCCCGACTGCTCGGCACAAGCGACGGCGACCAAACACAAAGCCTATCAATTAGAAGAGAGAGACACATTAATTTTAATCCTGCTTTTGGTATCCTCGGGGGAGCACTTACAATAAAAGCGCGCATTATGTTACTGAGTTCTTGAGATTCTTGCTACTTGGAGTCTTAACTGTTTGTGTGCATGTCAATCTGCTCGTCATCCTCTTTTATATATATTCGTCGTCTTTTGCACTCATCTGACATTTGACTTTAGCCCAGACGGCGGCTGTTGTAATGATTATGTTTTATGTTTTTTTTATTATTTCCACGCTGCTATCTTATCGCGATTGTATTGAGAAGCGATTATAGCCAGCTAACAATAACATGTTTTTTGTCTCGTTTTTGTAAATTTCAGCCAGCGATATGCATGCAGTTCATAGTTGGAGAATGCATGGACCTCAACGAAATTTTAATTGTGGCGCCGAAATCATAATTATGACGGCATTTATCATTTGGCAACTGTGCTAAACACAAATTTGTTTTATGGCATTTTTTTGTATTTGATTTGACTCGTCAATCACCAGTATTCGCATCAGTTAATGTGCAAATAAAAAAATAAATTGATATGTTTTGGCTATTGTTTCTTCACGTCAATTTTGTAGGAGTGTGGCAATTCCGCCCTGTTCGATTCCTAACGCTTCTGCGGTGGTTTGTTTTTCAAATTAATAACACCTTTGCCGGCGGTAGCCGATGTGACAGCTTATTTGTGTTCAGTCTCTGTATTCGGTTTCTCATGGAAAGACTTACAGCGGAGCAGCTCTTACTCACTGAGAAATTTCATTTCCAAAATTAGTGTTCAGTGGAAAGGCGAATATTTTGTTGAAGATAAGCCAACTTTCGATAAGCAAAACTATAATTTATACGCCGAGGATCATTATCGAAAAACAAGATCTACTTCAACGCAATCCGCTTCAGAGCTGTGCTTCCATACGACTGGTTCCATATGTCACGATACTGTAGAAAATTTTGCCTTGTTGGAGGATTTAATCAAAAAATGATCTACGGAGGCCGCTCGATGACTATAAAGCACTTCAATTGTTTTTGTGGAAATAATTAACGGTCATTGGACTATGCAGAAATATTGTGCTATTTTCAGGATTGAGTGATCAACTGCAAAAATACTCCAAAGCTCTTTAAGTGGGATCGATTTTTTTTGGAATTTACCTCTATAACCCCCGTTTTCATGTAGCTGCGTTAAAATAAAGTTAGGACTAACCGAGATATAGATGACACTTTGTGTGTACATTGACATCTGTAATTCTTGGTTAACTATAACGGAGCTACATGAAAACGGACGTGAGTGCGATATTTTACTCATTCACCTTGAAGAGTGGAATTTTTCTATCATTAGAACTTCTATAAGTGGGATTTTTTCAATTGCTCTACCTCTGTTATTGGGATTTCATACTATCATCATTTGAAGGACCAGGTAAACTGAAAATATTAAAAAACAGACTTCACAGAAATCGAATTTCGTTTTGTAACATGGACAAAAGTTTGTCAAAGAAAAAATGTTGCAATAGGCGAAAACGCTATGAAAGAAATGGCCTTACTAAATCTTTAGGCACCTCTCAAAACGCCGCTAGCTTCACCTTTTTATGTTCGACAACAAACAAAGTATCTGGATTAGGGGGAACCCTCTATATGTGGGAAAACAGCCTTTCCATTCAGCTCCCACTTATCGTGGCACGACTGCACATACTAATATTTTTACCTTAAAGTATTTCAATCGACTTCGAATCATCAGCTGTCCATCTTAGTTTGTAATCAAAGTACAGGTACAGAGAGAAGTAATTCTTTCGAGCTATGAACTATCGCTATTGAATTGCTCCAAGTTGGTTCAGATTTTCAAATTTTTTATTTTAGTCTACGTTATAATTAATTATTAATAATTAAGAACGCCCCTCCAACCTGGAACATCTAGCAACAACCGATAACTTGAAATTTTACAGAATTGACATATTTTGTATATAATTGAGACCTCTAGCTGGACAAAAACAGAAAACTTATGGCAGTTTTTGCTTACGTTCTTATTGGAGATTGTGTCTGTTAGCTTCCACGTATTGCTGCCAAGCAGAACAACTTGAATTAAATATTCTTTGATATAGTCTCCATATAGATCTCCCTCCGATGTACCCTATTAATGCTCTAGAATTAATTTCGGCTACCGTGAAAATTAACTATAAGCGTCCGTGTTTTTATATATAACCCATACAAATATCACACCGATTTACCTATTACAACTCTAAACCATTTTTCAAATTCATTCATTCAAATTCAAAAGACATCACATGAAATTCAAAAATATCAATTAAAATTCAAAAATTCCATTTGAAATTCAAAACTCTACATTTGTAATTCAAAATACAACATTAGTTATTCAAAATACACCATTCAAATTCAGAAAATATTCCATTTGAAATTCAAAAATGTTAGCAAAGCAAAATGTATATTAGGTGGGGTAACATTTATTTTTTATTTACTACTGGAAATTCTGCAGTTTAGAAAACAGATTTAATGAAGTAATAAATAGATAATAATTAAAAATATGTTAAATGTCGGTAATTTTGTATATAGTTCACCTCCACCATTACAACGGTGTAGAATTTATAAAAGACTAGCAAATACCTGCTACCTTGTATGCGGAAAATTTTCACATCCAACAGTTTTTATACAAATACTGTGATAACTTCAGTATTTTGTCTCACTATCCATTTCATAATAAAGCTCACTCTACAGATTAAGAGGATATATATCGTTTGGCAAAGAAAAAAGTGTAACACATTAAAGAAGTGATTAGAGAATTTTTCAAACTTTGCACATAGTAATATTTTCCCCAAACTTAGTTAATGTTCGGTGATAAGCGAAATTGGCGGGCACTTGATGGTACGATCCATCCCACGGATATTCCGAATCAGTTATATTTTGATATTTGAGGATTTTGCTACGCCTTTCTAGTACCTCCCACACATATTACTCCAGCCTACTAAAAATTAAAGCTTTTGTAATTTCTATACGGATGATCGGAATTTGATCTTTGTCAAAGACTTCATTTGTCTATACTAGCAATATATCTCATACCTTCAATTTAAACCTATAAATTTTGTATGATTTTGTTACGCCTCTTGTAGTACCTCCCACACTTTTGTCTCTATCCTAGGTAAAATTAAATCTTGTATAACTTATATACCGTTATATTGATTGATTAATTTATTGTACTGATCGTTAAACTGTTTTCTGAGCTGGTAAAATGTTACACTATATACGAAATTACAGAAATTTTACATCTTTATAACTATTATCCCCCCCTAATGTACGTTTTGCTTAAATTGTAGTTTTGTTTACATTTTTGAATTTCAAATGGAATCTTTGAATTACAAATGGTGTCTTTTGAATTACAATTGAAAATGGTGTACAATATGCATTTTATTTCGGATCATGATCGAATTGTTAGGGTCATGTTATAAAGGGTGTTTTTTTAAAAGGTATAGGAAAGTTTTTCAAAAAAAAAACACATAAAATTCAGAAAAATTCATGAAATCTTTATTTGAATCGATAGTACGGTCCATATAATTTAAAGTTTGAAGATTATTTGATGCAAATGTTGACCTTGAATGCGCCTCAAATGGTCCATCCGCTTAGTCCAATTTTGGCATTTCCACGTTTTTGAGTAACAGAGGCCCAATTGCTGCGAACGGCAACCGATAATTGATAATTCGTGCATTTAAGGCAAAATTTGGTTGAATCATGATGTTAAGTTATTTTGCACTTTGTATGTAAGATGACGGATTTTCTACCTACCAATATTATGGTGTTTAAGCTTTTTTGAAAATATAATTATAAGAATATTTATTTTTTGAATTGACTTGAAGTATTATTTTATTATATTTTCCTGTAATATTACTGCACCTCTACGAAAATCGACAGCCTCTGTGGAATGCTATCCATTGGTATATAAAGTTCGGGCCCGCCGAACTTAACGTCGTTTTTACTTGTTCAACTTCAAATGGAATTTCAATGAAGTTTTTTGAATTTCAATTGACGAGTTTTGAATTTAAATTGACATTTTTGAATTTCAAATGGAATTTTTAAATTTCAATTGATATTTTTTTAATTTCAAATGGATTTTTTGAATTCCAATTGTTTTTTAATTTCAAGTGATGTCTTTTGAATTACAATTGAAAATGTTGTAGTTATTTGTTTGAGTTTTACAGTGGTCCAAAATGGATACTATTAGGTGATTTATGAAGATATAGCTTCGTTGACGATATAAAAACTTTTGAAGGAGTTCTTAACGAACTGAAAAAATTGTCACCCCACTCTGAAATTTTAGAGAATAAAATAAGCTGGAATACATAAAAAATACGAAAATTGAAGATACGTTTTTCAAGATATTCAAGGATTAAGAATATTATTAATTTTTGGAGTCCTTGATCTGCAGGTGATATCCTTTATTGATTATATCAATATCGATAAAATCGTAAGACTCTATCAAAATGTATTACCCTATTAACGATATTATCTCTGCATTCGCCGCGCATGGTTTCCAATTAGCTAATGACCAGTCAGCACTGAGATCAATCTTGATGCATACATTCTATTGTGGTTGAGAAGGTAGGCCTCTTGTTCAGGCTTTCGGACAGACAATTCAGTCATGACGGCACCTCAATGCACTGAATATCTAAATAGGGACGTACTTCCCTTTTGTCAAAGACTTCCGCCTTAAAGGCTCTACTGCTGCCACGAACATGGAAGAGTATGCTAGACCAGCTTTTCATAGAATATCACCGGAACTATGTTTTTTATCCCCACGTCTTTGAATGGTTATCATACCAGTGCTCCATAAGTGATTGTAGGTAGCATGTTGGTTGTATACATCCACATATCTAATTCTGTCTGGTCCAAGTTCCCAGCTACTATCAATTATTCTGCCAAAATTATTCTTCTCTAGTCTAGATCTACAAGTAAATATAAAGTTTATAACAACTAGCCATCAGTGGGAGGAGAGTACTCCTCATTGCGATATACTCTTATTACCCCATCGTTGGAGGAATAATTAGGCAGGTTTCTAAAGGGTGTAAAACACATAAAATTCAGAAAAATGCATGAAATCTTTATTTGAATCGATAGTACGGTCCATATAATTTAATGTTTGAAGATTTTTTCATGCAAATGTTGACCTTGACTGCGCCTCAAATGGTCCATCCGCTTAGTCCAATTTTGACATTTCCACGTTTTTGAGTAACAGAGGCTCAATTGCTGCGAACGGCGACGAATCGATAATTGATGGTCATCATTAACACTGGCCGATACAGCTGCGATATTTTCTTCAGTTCGCACTCTACGTAAGCGTGTTGGTGGTTTAATGTCCAACAATGTAAATTTGGTGCGACAATAGCCCGAATAGCCGATTCAGTGGATCGATTAAAACTGACCATAAAATGGAAGCGCGCGATGAACTTTCTTAACAGAGCACGCATTTTGATAATAAAATTCAATAGTTTGCAAGCGTTGTTCGTTTGTAAGACGATTCTTGTTTAAATTATAAACCAAACTGAAGATGTTTGACAGTGAAACAAAACACGAAACGTGTGTCAGCTGTTTAAACCAATGTTGCCAAAAAGATAATAGCTAAAAAATCACCCTTTACATCCGATTGTCTCTGGCATTGTCGATTGCCGATGTGTTTACATTAACAAGGCAAGACAGACACATCGTTTATTCTAAATCTAAATATCTAAATCGATCTAAACATAACTGTCTTTCTATCCGTTTATATATCTGATTTGTAAGCATATTACATTATATTTCACCTAGAAACTGTAAAAATGGACCACGGCAGCCCAAACTTTTTATACTTTTTATACTTTAGCGTTATAAAGAGTGATTTTTTTGAGGTTAGGATTTTCATGCATTAGTATTTGACAGATCACGTGGGATTTCAGACATGGTGTCAAAGAGAAAGATGCTCAGTATGCTTTGACATTTCATCATGAATCGTCTTACAAACGAACAACGCTTGCAAATTATTGAATTTTATTATCAAAATGCGTGCTCTGTTAAGAAAGTTCATTGCGCGCTTCCATTTTTTGGTCAGTTTAATCGACCCACTGAAGCGGCTATTCGGGCTATTGTGACTAAATTTCGCACCAAATTTACATTGTTGGACATTAAACCACCAACACGCTTACGTAGAGTGCGAACTGAAGAAAATATCGCAGCTGTATCGGCCAGTGTTAATGATGACCACCAATTTTCGATTCGTCGCCGTTCGCACCAATTGGGTCTCTGTTACTCAAAAACGTGGAAATGCCAAAATTGGACTAAGCGGATGGACCACCTAAGACGCAGCCGCGGTCAACATTTAAATGAAATTATCTTCAAAAAGTAAATGTCATGGACCAATCTAACGTTTCAAATAAAGAACCGATGAGATTTTGCAAATTTTATGCGTTTTTTTTTTTAAAAAAGTTATCAAGCTCTTAAAAAATCACCCTTTATAAACAACATATTCTACCGTGATATTGTATGAATTGTTACATCATGTTGTATGATACCAACCAGGAATGTTGTGTCATCGAAGGTGTCGGTTCATGTTTTTTATAGTCAACACACAAATGTCCCGTCCGATTTGACGTTAGGATTTAGCAATGAAGCCGTCCCTCTTTAGCCTTACTTTACTTTGTTAAATAATAAACAACATTCAATTACGTATTCTTAAAAAAATTATTATTCATTCGACTATTATAACTAAATTTCAACAAAAACAATGATTCAGTCTCTTCTGTTAGTGAATTAGTGACGGAAACGGAAGAGGGCCGAAGGCAAGTAAGCAGCCTGGGGAGCCTGAGGTGCGGCAGCGCGGACTGGAGCTTGAGAAGCGAAGTTAAGAACGGGAGCAACACCACCATTGATGTTCTGAGAGTTACCGCCCAATGAATCATATTGGCCTTGGATGGCACGTTGGGCATTGGCAGCATCTTCAGCGGTGCGGTATTTGACGAAATGTACTTCGGGTTTGTTGTTGGCACCACTGTTGACGTTGTTGAGTTTGTTGGCCAAATCACCGATATCGGCTTGTTTGTTGAGCACATATATGGCGGTCTTTTGTTGGGCAGCTTGTTTGGCCAAGGCGAGGGCGGCATCTTCGAGTCCCTTGTTTTCGGGTCCCTTGATGAAGATGACACGGAGACCTTGTTTCACGCTGCCGGCAATACGTTGAGCGGCATTGGCATCATCGAATTCACCTTCGGGAGCAGAGAAAGAGTAGAATTCCTTTTCGTATTCAGCGACAGGGGCCGAATAAGAGGGAGCATCATTGGACACAGCACCGCTACCGCCACCAATGCTGCCCACACCACCTGCTCCTGGGGCGAAGGATAATCCACTGTCGGAGTGACCCACGGGTTGGTAGTTGTAGCCCAACTTGTCGGCACATGCGACGGCGACCAAGCACATAACCTATGAAGGAAGATACAAATACGAGTGATCCATTAGTTTTAATCCTCATGCTGATGTCCGCGAGGAAGACTTACAATGAAAGCACGCATTTTTTAATTTGTTCTCAAGATTCTTACTACTTGAACTCTAAACAGTTTCTGTTTGTGTCAATCTGTGTCACGACCTCTTTTATTTATACTCAGCGTTCTTTTGCCAGCAACTGTTGGCGTTGGCAGAGCCAGCAGTCGTTCTTGAGATTGTAATCGTTATGGTTTTGGTTTTTTGTTGGTTTTTGACGCACAGCTTCTCTCGGGTTGTGCAGAGAATCGATTAAAACACGTTAGTACGGCCACATGTTTCCGCGTGCGTACGCTCAGTCAGATCTTTCAAAATATGTTTGTAGTTACAGTCACCACCAACAAGTTTCAAACATTTGTTAATTGAGAGATCCGACCAAAATCAAGTATCAGCAAAACATATGTAAAAATATGCCCGAAATTATGTATGTATATATGTATGTACATACATTGGTATCTGCGTATATGAGTTCCGTTAACGGAGCATGTAGAAAAACCTGGCCATATTTGAAACATTTCAATTAATAACTTTTATAGAATTTATGCGAAACAGGTCTGCTGAGGGGAAATGTGAAACACTTTTTCGTAAGTGGGAAAAACCATTTAACATTTTCACAGTTCTTGTTGATAAATGCTCTGCTAAAACAAGTCTACGTAACAATAAAAATTGAACTAAATTTTTGTTGTGTCAACCTGGACAAAAATGCATCTAATGCTCCGATTATGTTTTTAAAAATCCTCAGAAACTGGCCACATAGGTATATTTTTATATACCTACAAATGTCCTTTCCGATTCGATTTCTTTGCAAAACTTTCAATTTAGTCTGTCTATGATGGGCCCAAAGTAAAGTTGAGTATAAAGCAATGGGTTATGTGCAAAGCTGATAAGATTTATTTGATATTTTCAAAGAATTGTAATGGATCAGAGAGTGGTTGCTTGTATCCTACCTAGGGTTTGGGGTTTCCCGGACTTTTTTCATTTCCCGGGAAAACGGGAATGAAAATTCACGGGAAAAAGTAATTTGTTTATAGGTATGTTCAATATGGTTTAAAATATCAACTATAACTAATAACTGGTGTGTTTTTCAACACTGTCATATTACAAACGAAAAACGAATGTTATTGTCAAAATATTTTACAAATTATTTTTCATTTTACAAATATTTTACTCTGCACCTTTTCAAGATTATATTCGGAACATACAAATATATATTGAGAAATGTAAATACATATTAGAGACATATAAATTCATAATGGGTAATGTAAATTTATAATAGGAACATGTTAATTCATAATGAGATATATAAATCATAATTCATTGAGAACAATTAATTCATAATAGGAACATACCAATTCATAATGAAATATACAAGTTTGTAATCAGAAAATCCAAATTCATAATCAGAAAATACGTTTTCATATTCAGAAAACATGAATTCATAATGAGAAAATATAAAATCATATCGAGAAAATGTAAATTTATAATAGAAAAACGTACATACATAGCTTCGATTATAAATTTTAGAGTTCCTGATTATGAATTTATATTTTATGAATATGTATTCCTGAATAAGAATTTATATTTTCTCATTATCAAATTGGATTTCCTCATTTTGTATTTATATATCTCATTATCAATTTGTATGTTCTTATTATGAATTTATATTTCTCAATATGAATTTACATTACACATTACGAATTTACAGTGCTGATTCTGAATTATCATGCTCCTATTATGAATTTACATCTCCTGTAATTAATTTACATTTCTCATCGTGAACTTACATATTCCAATTATAAATTACATTTTCTCATTATAAACTTGAAAAGTTGTAGACTAATCGTCAGAATTAGACATTTATATCGCAGGTAGAAGTGACTGACACCTACACTAGATTCAAAATTGAAAACGATTAAGGAAACAAATAACTCATATGACGGAGAATTTAGAATTTAATTTAGAATATCCATTCGTCTGGAGACAAAAATATTTTATAGAAACAGGGGGCAATATTCTGAACTGTAAAACAATAGAAAATTAAATAAATTCATAACAAGTAAAAATATTGAAATAGTCCAGTCATTAATTCTTACAAAGCGCCATTTAAATACACCGTAGCGCATATTTATATTCCTATTAGATTTCTCTTGAAAGTTTCCAGGCGAACAATTTTTATTGTATTCCTATTTTTAGACCATTTCTTTCTGGCTACATATGTAAAGTAAATTGTTCTTTAAGAAGATCTCGATTCATCTAGGAAAACAAGAAATGTACATTATGTATTGTCGGCATGATACTTTTATTTCACAATAAAGATCCTGCAAATAACCTCACAAAAAGTTTTTATTCCCCTAGCTGAGTTTTGCATAAAATGGTTATTTAGCGAATTTAAAAAGTTTTGTTTGTATTAATATAATATAAACAAATACTCATTATTGTCAGTAATGTAAATACATATATGAATTTGAAATACATCTAAAAATTCCATTTATATAGTAACATTAAATTATTGATCAACATAATAAATAAATTATTTTTTTTAATATTTCCCGTAATTCCCGTCCAAATTTTTCCGGGAATTCCCGGGAAAAACGATTCGGGAATTCCCCGACCCCAAACCCTAATCCTACCCAAATTCAACAAGGTCCTTACTAATTAATTATTCCAACTTTCGATATTCATATGCTCTAGTTAATAGTCTTATCAATACAGGTGAGCAACTATAAATTCTTATTTAATCAAATTTAATGAAAATCTGTTGCAATATGTCACTCTACTAGATGTAATAAACACCATATCGATAGCTTTTATTCAAAAGTGGCTATGAACCATTTTCTCGAAAATGAGTTTTTGGCGCCAAAATATTCTCAGATTTGGATGTCATCTGTCATATAAATATGGAAAAGATTTTTTCTAAAGCCATTTTTTTAATTTTCTGATTTGCATATCCTCTCACACGTTAGTTTGCGACTGCTTAAGTGGCTATGAACATAACAATAATAGAAATAAAAAAAGTTCAACAATGGAGCAGAATACATCCGAAGGTTATTATTTGCTGCAACGATTTTGTTTAAAATATTTTTCTTAATTTAGGGCATATCGTACTATAAAATTCCATCATTTCGCGTTAACAGCATTTTGATTCCTAAGTTATAAGGCTAAAATACGATAAATAGTGGCTGTAAAGTCAAAAATTTTGAAAAGTATCTTTAGAAAAAACTGCTTAACTTTTTATTATATTGAGAATATAATATATTTGTGTCAGATAAGTTTCAAAATCCTGGATAAAGAAAGTTTAAACATAAGCAATTGCAACCGCGAATTTTGGAGAAAATGTTGGGCAGAGAAAATTGATGGGGGCCAGTCTTATATTCCATCCCTCTAGATGTGACTATGGGACAGTTTTGGGCCTGTCCTTCCAAAAAAATATAAAAAATGAAAAAATGTGTGGGGACCACCTTAAGGGTTGACGATAGATAGGTAGGTACGTTCTTGGGGCTGAAAAAATATTGGAGGTTGGTCATATATCTGACTCGCCTTGGGACCTTCTTTGGAAAGATAGAGTGGTGGGAGCAAATTTTATAAAAATTAGTTTTTGTATGGGAGCACCATTAAGGAGTGGTGATAGGGGGTCAGTTTGTTCGGAAAAAGTGTTGGGCAGGGAAAATTAAAGGGGGTGGGTCTTACATTTAACATAGCTAGGGGCGACTCCTGGACAGTTTTGGGACTTACTGTTATAAAAATAAAAATAAAAAATCAGGGGGTCAGTTTGTTCGGAAAAAGTGTTGGGCAGGGAAAATTAAAAGGGGTCGGTCTTACATTTAACCTAGCTAGGGGCGACTCCTGGACAGTTTTGGGACTTACTGTTATAAAAAATAAAAAATCGTGTGGTAACCACCTTAAGGGTTGAATATAGGGCTAGGTTGAAAAAAATTTCTACTAGGGATCTGCTTGTACCAGTAAGAGCAGTATGAACACATTTTATAAACAATTAATTTTTGTACGGGAGCCCCCTTAACGAGTGGCGATAATGGATATATGTGTTCGAAAAAAAATGTTGGGGAGGGAAAATTAATGGTGGTCGGTCTGACAAAAGTTGAAAAGTGTTCAAGAATTTCAAGGAGGTTTCACGATCACCATGTTTCATTTAAAGGGCAAGGTAAATTGAAAAAATAAAAAAAAAACGTTTGGTGACATGGGCAAAAGTTTGCTATTAAAGGGAATGTTTTACAGATTGCTATATATTTAGGCATCTCTCGTCAAAACGTCGCACATTGCCTGAAGAGTGTCCGAAATTCTTTTTTTTCATGTTCGGCGATTTGGATAATTTTTTGGTATTTCGTTGTCAGATATCTGAGTATTATTATTCCGTAATATTAGGCTGATATATTTATTATTTGTATTCCATGCCTCAGATATTTTTTCGAACACGTGGAGTTAAAGGGTTCTTGCAAATCTCGACGTAAATAAATCTCCAGGCCCGGATGGCATTTCAGCACTGGTTCTGGTGCTCTTCGACGCTTGCCCGTCCCCTTCGTAATCTTTTCGACATTGCATAGCGTGCAGGGGTTTTCCCAGCGCATTGGCAGATTGCGAACATCCTGCCCATCCTTAAAAAAGGTGAGGCTAATAACGCTGCTAACTATCGACCGATCGCGATTTGCTCAGCGCTCTCGAAGGTTATGGTGAGTATGGTAAATCACCATCTTGTGAGGTATTTAGAAACCAATGACTTACTTAATGATCGACAGTATGGCTTCCGTAGGAATCGATCTACGGGAGACCTAATGACACTGCTATCCGAAAAGTGGAATCGATCCATCCACCAGCTTGGTGAGAGTAAGGTTGATCTAGTTATCTCCAATGTCTTTGATAGAGTTTGGCACGGCGCACTCATATCAAAGCTTATAGCTTTTGGTGTTGGTAGTGACTTCTCTCGATTTATATCGAGCTTCCTCAGTGATCGCACTATACGTGTTGTTGTAGATGGGTTCTCATCCGACGAGCATTGGTTAAACGCAGCAGTACCACAGGGCTCTGTCCTTCCCCCTCCCTTTTTCTTATTTTCATCGACAACCTCTTGGATCGGACTTTGAATCCAATATACTCATTCGCGGATGACAGCAACCTGTGTCATTCATACTCAATCGATCATAGATCAAGTCGTCAAGAAATTGAGGATAAAAGGAGATTGATGGATGAGTCACTTAGCCAGGATTTGCTGGCCATCTCTGAATGGGGTCGAATGAATAGAGTAAATTTTAATGCACGTAAGACCCAGTGCTCCTTGTTGTCTCACAAGCGATTCACTGTTCCAACGGTGTCATCGATTTTAATGAACGGTGTAGATATTGAGCAATCAGATGTTCTCGATGTTCTTGTCATGAAAACGTGATGTTCGTTGGACAAAACATGTATTTGATGTGTC
The DNA here is from genome assembly GCA_947397865.1 of Polietes domitor. NCBI lineage: Eukaryota > Metazoa > Arthropoda > Insecta > Diptera > Muscidae > Polietes > Polietes domitor. The sequence goes on along the minus strand of OX377618.1, from coordinate 189,487,925 downwards.
GAAAGATGCATTCAAATGTTTAGGCTTTTTAAAACGATGTAAGAAATATTTCACACCCACTGATCTTCTCAATATCTATACTACCTACATCAGAGCAAAGATGGAATAAAACTCCCATATATGGTCGGGTGCTCCAGCTTCATCGCTGGAGCTACTTGACCGTGTCCAGAGGAGGGCGATGTTGTTGATAGGCGACGGTAGGATATCCAATTCTATTGTCTACGTGAGAACGTTCGGTAGAGATACGTGACTCTCCAGGAACGCACACCCATTTGTTGTCGATTGGACAACCGGCCGCACTACACATTACAGAATATATTCGTTCTTCGCCCGTACTATCCGTATGTGGAATCGACTTCCGGCAAATACCTTTCCCTCCAATTACCACATTCAGAGTTTCAAAACAAATGTCAACAGACACTACTCCCTCTTTCCTCCTTTCAATACCTGATCTTCCTTCCGCCAACACAATGCACTGCATTGTGGGGGGTCATTTCGGTTCAGTGAAAAAAATGACAATTGTAATAGATTTGATATGCATTAAAAAGTTGGAAAAAGTGTCATATAAAAAATTTCGTAGAACAAAATATAAACAACATCAAAATTGCAATGTTCATGAACTTCGGTGTTCTGCATCTTTTAAGCGCTGTGGAGCGCTGTTTAACGAAAGATGTCAAATTATAGCTTGAAATCTCAGCTTAAAGTTAAGAAAAAATCAGCTGCTCCTACCTGGTCCTTTCAAAAAAAAAAAAACAGTAAAATGATGTTAAAAATTATGTTAATGATGTTAAAAAATATTAACAGACTATGCTTAAATTACTTATTCATGTTTTTTCTATTTGAGGTGGGCGTAAAAGTGGGCGGATATTTTTCAAATTTCTCACAAATGATTCTGAGTGTTTAAAAAAGCTATGTGCCAAAAACAATACCCTAGGTTAAAATTTAATTTTCATTTTGTATGGTAGGTGGGCGGATTATTTTGATTTTTCCATTTTTTCTTGATTCAAACAAAAAATGCCTATGTGTCAAGATTCATTGTCCTTCGACAAATTCTTCTATTTTTAGCCGCTCGTTCTATGAACCTTAACCAATGTGCGTCGCTAGCTTTACCTCTTTAAGTGGGATAACAGACAATTGAGCTTCCACTTATCCAGGTTCGACTTTATTTTTTGTATAGAAATATAGATGATTGTCCGCAGTTTTTAAGCACCGGTCTAATTAACATGGTCGACTTAATTCAACGATGAGTGAGGAGATGTAATGTAATTAAATTAATGGATTTTTAACAGGATTGAGCCGTAAGACTAAAACCATGATAACCAGTTACTACAGCCAGCGACCACAACCTTTGTGGGAATCGAAGCCACAACGCAGACGCTGATAGCCGCGCAAAAGCTACAATATCCAAAGAAAGAAGGAAAGGAAAAATGTTCCAGCTATTTTTTTTTCTATAAAAATTTATTAAACTAAAAATCAACAAAAACAATGATTCATATTATGAATTAGTGACGGAAACGGAAGAGGGCCGAAGGCAAGTAAGCAGCCTGGGGAGCCTGAGGTGCGGCAGCACGGACGGGAGCTTGAGAAGCGAAGTTAAGAACGGGAGCAACACCACCATTGATGTTCTGAGAGTTACCGCCCAAGGAATCGTATTGGCCTTGGATGGCACGTTGGGCATTGGCAGCATCTTCAGCGGTGCGGTACTTGACGAAGTGTACTTCGGGTTTGTTGTTGTTGCCCTTGTTGACGTTGTTGAGTTTGTTGGCCAAATCACCGATATCGGCTTGTTTGTTGAGCACATAGATGGCGGTCTGTTGTTGGGCGGCTTGTTTGGCCAAGGCGAGGGCAGCATCTTCGAGTCCCTTGTTTTCGGGGCCCTTGATGAAGATGACACGGAGACCTTGTTTCACGCTGCCGGCAATACGTTGAGCGGCATTGGCATCATCGAATTCACCTTCGGGAGCAGAGAAAGAGTAAAATTCCTTTTCGTATTCAGCGACAGGGGCCGAATAAGAGGGAGCATCATTGGACACAGCACCGCTACCGGCACCAATGCTGCCCACACCACCGGATCCAGGGGCGAAGGATAATCCGCTGTCGGAGTGACCAACGGGTTGGTAGTTGTAGCCCAATTTGTCGGCACAAGCGACGGCGACTAAGCACAAAACCTGTGAAATAGACAAAAAATAATCCTTTAGTTTTAGTCCATCTTTTTGGGCTGTCCTCGAGTAAGACTTACAATGAAAGCACGCATGTTCTTTTTGTGGTTCTCAAGATTCTTACGACTTGAACTCAAAACTGTTTCTGTTTATACAAATCTAAGCGACGACCTCTTTTATTTATACTCACTCTCCAAATTATGTATTGTAAATATGTTATGATATTTGAGATGTGTTATCGCCATAAACGAGTGCTGGAAGATGGTATTGGCATCCACCTACAAATCGTTAAATGGCCGCTCGTAATCGCCTTTGTTGGTATTGCGACGACTGGGGAGTTTAGCTCCATTGTTTCCGCAACGTGTTTTTAGCCTTTGATGTCTTGAAATACCCAATTTTGCATATTAATTCTTGTTTAACTCAATAGTTTGTTGTAAACTTGTCATAATTGTTTTTTTCTTTTTTGAGGAATGCATATTTTATTTGATCACGCTTTTGTTCCGGTGCGGCGCCGCGCCATTCGGTTCGGTTCGGATTAACTTTGGCCAGCTTTAGTTGTCCATTGTAATTGTGAAATCGATTTGGTTTACCTCCGAGTTGTTGGCTGTGGTCTAGTACCATGGAATGTGGGTTAGAATGGGTTTGTTGAACTTTTCCAAATTGTGTGATCAAGAATATATGCGGGTATTATGCGATGATGATCTCTAGTTTATGGCCTAACGGCGACACATTAAATTATACGAGGTTAGCGTCGCTTACCTTTTTCAACTCTTCTGCTTTAGGCCATGTTAAGACTAAGGCACCAACCACCATTGATTTTGTTTTCGTTGATTGTTTTTTTTTTACTTTCGTTATCATTACTGGTTCTGCACATTTACCGCGCTGACAGCTTCAAGATAAATTAATTAACTTTGTTTTGTTTTCAAAATCAAAGCTAATGGCTGAAAGAAAAAATAATATTAACAATGTATGTTCCGTACATGTCAGCGATGCTCGGATACAAACAAACCACAAACAAAGCGGGTGATACGACAACAAAGTTATCGCGGCCGAATTTCGCCACATAAGGTGCATTCCACAGGTGATTATAGATTAGGGAATTCCCATGCTCCAACTCGATGTGAAATGTCTGAATTGACACCACATAAAGTGTGATTAAATTAAATTGTTTCTTTCCAATAACACTGGTCTGCGGTTTTCGATACAACTAATGAATGGTGTAGATCTTATCAAAAATAAATTGTTTTAATAATAACAAAAACAATATTGTGAACATTGTTTGATGGCGAATGACAAAGATAACGCATTTTTCACCACATTTTGGCTACGGAAGCGGAAATCACGGATGCGACCGACCACAATAGATGGAGTAGTCGTATGAAATGTATTTCCATGTTGTTGACGTCTAGGGCAACCATTTAGAAAAAAAGTTGATCACATTAAATATTAAATATTTGCATAATATTGTCGCATTACGGATAGTTAAAAAAAAGAGTTCTCCAAGCGCAGATTTGAAACATTTTGAGAACGAAAAAAACCATTCTTAAAATTAAAAAAAAACTTTCACAGAAAACTCTATAACTTTACAAATAGAATATTTAGTGTTATTACAGATCGCGGAATATTATTATTGCTTCAAATATATAAAATACTATAATAATTTTTTTTTATTTTATTTGTACAAATTCCATATAAATAACTTTCCAAGCCTCAGCGCCATAGTGGCATTATTGAGGCAAGCCGGCAATATATTATTCTAATTTATATACAAATAAATTAAAATTCAATTAAAAAAAAATAAGTTACAAAATCCACATTTTATAGTAGAAGCGTTTCAAATGAATTATATATAGAAATTTCTTAAATACAGTTTTAAAAGTAGAAATTCTGTTAACAGATTTCAAAGCTGATGGTGGGTGATTATATGTAATAACACCCACATAATCAATACGTTGTTTTGTCCTTTCAAGTCTACACCGTGGAACTCTTAAATTATTTCGATTTCTAGCGTTAAAGTTTGTTTGGTTCTGAAAAAATTATATGGTGTGATAGCCAATCTTATTAATTCGCTGATGATTTTGTATTTTTGGAATATAGTTTAATTAAATTTCGAGTAATTTGATGTAGTGAAGGTTCACCCAAAATTCTGGGCGATTGTTCATCTTCTACTTGAGTTACAAAAACAAAACGTCGGGTCAAGTTCGCTTTTAAAAGGTCTTGAAATTTTTGAAGTATACAATTTTTAGTTTTTGGAATTTTTCTGCTAGACCTAGTTTTGTCGTATTGGTACTAAATTAAAAAGGACACTTTAGACTATACATGTCCAAATTTCGTCTTTCTATGTTAATTTGTAGAGCTATTTTATAAATGTCCTTTTTATATCCATAAAATTAAAAATTAATCACAATCTATATTTTTCGTTAAACTTGAGATCCAACAGAACAATGCCGTGAACTTAGTTTTTAATTTTCTGATCTAGTTGTCGGTCATAAGGACTTCATTTTTTTAATAAATATGCAATTAAATATCGATAACAAACTTGTCATAATTTAATAATTTTTTGGCAGTTTGGCTCTCCCAAAAGCCAAATTTTTATAATTTAGCCCTTTTTCGAAAGATTTTCGCGCGATTTGGTTATTTAGAGTTGGCATCAATGGATACTGGCGTCCGTAGCAAATGATTCAAATCAGTCAATTCAGCGGCGTTCTCTAGAACTGGGCATCGCCAAGACCACTTTATGGTAAATTTTGCATAAGGATCTTGGTTTACACCCGTACAAGATCAAGCGTACTCAAGAATTGAAGCCGATGGACCATTTGACGCGACGTACGTTCTCCGATTGGGCTCTGGAGAAGAAGCGTCAAGATTTCATCGCAAAATCATCTTCAGTGATGAAGCTCATTTTTGGCTCAATGGGTTCGTCAATAAGCAAAATATGCGTTATTGATTTTGTGAAAACCCGCATGTGCTTCATGAATCACCACTTCATCCACAAAAAAACAGTTTAGTGCAGTTTGCATTCCGGTGGCGTCATTGGACCACATTTTTTCGCCAGTGAATGACGATCGTTTTCGCGCCATGAGTACCGATTATAATTGGCCTGAATTTGAAAAAGTGATCTTGGACGACATGTGGTTTCAACAGGACGGTGCCACAAGCCACACAGCACACGTTACAATCGATTTATTGAAGAGTAAGTTTGGTGAGCGTGTTATCTCAAGAAATGGACCAGTCAATTGGCCGCCTCGTTCGTGCAATTTAACGCTTCTAGACTTTTTTCTTTGTGGCTACGTCAAATCATTGGTCTATGCCAACAAGCCGACGGCGTTGGAAGATTTCAGAGCCAACATTGAACGCGGAATAGCGACCGAAATGTGTGACCGAGTCATCGAAAATTGGGTCCAACGAAGCGACTGCTGCCGACGTGCCCGCGGTGGCCATACGAGTCGAGTTCCACTCATAAATGTTTTGATTGTATTTCAAGTCGATCATAAAGTATTTAAAATATCTCAATTAGTTTTCGTTTTATTTAAAAAAATTGTCAAGTCCTTATTGGAAAACCTTTATTTCAACTGGAAACATCTATGGTGAAGTGAGTCAGAACAATTCAGATTTATATATAACTCCAATACAAATTTCAATCCGCATGTGACTTTTTCCGCTCTATATACACCATAAAAATCTTTCCATATATCACTTTTTCCCCGAATTCAATTGTAATGGGATAGAAAGTGGAGGGTATCATATAGTCGGCCCGCCCGACTTTAACCTTTCCTTACTTGTATTTGGTTTTGAGCATTACTTTCATTTCCAAAGAAAAATTATGAATATGGCTACGCAGAGTTAAGGTTTCATGCGTAGCGTGCAGAGTTGTGCAAAAAATGACCGGTATTGTAAAAGGGGGCGTGTTACCTCCCATACGAAGTAAAAACATATTACCGAATACAGTCAGTTCTATCACACCTGGAGTGCTGAAATTTTGTGTGAGTGCATTCAACATCAACTTGCGTAGTTGTGAAAAATGGATGGTAATGGGAAAGTGGGCGTGGCCCCTCCCATACTAAGTTAAAACCTATTATCGAATCGAATATATTCAGTTATATGATACCTAGAGTGCTGAAATTTTGTTTGATTGTTTGAGCATCAACGTGAGTAGATGCTATATACTACATGCCAAAAATGGGTGGAAAAAGTGGGCGTGTCAACTCCCACAAATATATTCAGTTCTATGACATCGAGAGTCTGAAATTGTGGGTGAGTAGATCCAGTGTAAATGCACGTATTTGTGCAAAATTGAAGGAAATTGGGTGTGACCCCTCACTTACAAAGTAAAAACCTGTTTTAGAGTATATTCGCTTACACGACACATAATAATCATAAATTGTTGTGTGAGTTAATTTAGTTGCAAACTGCTTAGACAATATACAAATGGGGGGATTTGAAAGATTGGGCAATTTTGATTTGAATTTTTTAAATTCAATCACAAAAAAGAAATATCCATTCGTCATGAAAACGGCAATTTTTTGACATTTCTTTGATTTTCTCCGTGGAAATGGATATTTTCATTATATTTCATTACTATCTCATGGACGTATCTTGAATATAATAGGTACATATATTAGCCTGGCTAAGCGGACATGGGTTTAGCTAGTTTTTACATAAAATATAACACAAAAATTGAATATTTTACATTCTACCGAAATACCCATATTTTTGTCGAAAAAGATTGATCTTCCAAAAATCATGAACGAATTTGAACCCTAGTGATTCTTATACCGTCCACCTCCAGCTTGGGGTATTCTAACTTTGGGTAAAATAGAAAAAGAGGATAAAAATGATACCAAACAAATGGCGACAGCTAGAGTCATGAAATTCGGAGATACATTCCTCTGACTGCGTAGACTCGAAAGATGAAAAGGTTTTTCCAAATTCGTACTTTCACGGGATACAATGGGAACAGAGGGATAAAAATTGTACCAATTGACCGGATACAGCTAGAAAAATGAATTTCGATGTGTAAATCCCTCTAATTGTGTAGACACGTAAAATAAAGAGTTTTTAGAAATTCGTACTTTAAAGTGGGTAAAATGGGACAAAAATGGTACTGCTACAATCATGAAATTCGATGCATACATTCCTCTGACTATATAGACACGAAAAAAAGGTTTTTTTTTATAAATTCGTACTTTTTACTTTTACGGCAAAAATTGGCTGAATGAGGTTACCTTGCACTGTGTACGTGAGAGAAAATGCATTTTCAAAATTTGTACTTTTGGAATTAAAATACAACCCACTATCTTCCAATATTTATGGTATTTAAGTTTTTTTTTGACTTGGCTTTGACTTTTTTAATTGACTTGGAGTATTATGCAATCCATGGTGGAGGGTATATAAAGTTCGGCCTGGCCGAACTTCATACCGTTTTTACTTCTTTTGTATAAGATGGCGTGTAATTTTGATATCTAAACGTGTAGAGCTTTAATTACAACTTTGGTGACCCCCACTGAATTTTTCCGACAAAATTTTAATTCTTAAATGTCCTTTTTGAAAGGACTTTTCTGATTTTCACGTAAAAAGAGTGAATTTGACTCATATAATGATGATCCTCATACAATTACACGATATAGTTCAGACAATAATAATTCTCTCAGACATTAACTTAAAACATTTTTTTCACTTAGTAATGTTCCCTCGACCAAAAATGAAAACTTTGACCTACTGTAAAAAAGAAACTCAGACCAGTTGGCCACAAGTGATAATGATCGACACAACATGAACAATAGGGTCGCTACACTTTTCCAAAAATACTGTTGGGCAGTGTAATTAATTAATTTCACAATTAATTTTTATTCTCTAAAATATAGTTCCGAGTTTACATCCGTTCATATGAAAATGGGGTTCATGGCTAATGAAAAAAGTGTTAAAACCACAAATAATAAACACAAGTATTCCGTATTTTTATCGAAACAGAACGTGCAGTTACGGTCATTGGCAACAATGGTAGCCTTTCACTTGCCATTCAGTACTTATGGGTTGATATACATGCCTTCATTTAGTGATACTACACCACAAATAAAAAGTGATATTTTATTGCCTTTCCTTTGGGAAAGAAACTTAATACTTGGCCACGCCACTCAATGAAAACCAATTCGAAATTAATTTTGAAATAAAAACAATAACAATTTTATTAGCCTAATCAATTGAAAACAATTGTAACATCTATACTATTCCTACATCAGCATTGGCCTCTTACAAACGGAAGCGGCGCAACACTGAAGCAGGCAAGTAGCTGTTGCCTGGCGCCGAAGCGGATGGGGTAGCCACTGGAGCTTGGGAAGCAAAGTTGAGGGCCGAAGCGACGCCACCATCGAAATTTTGTGATCGGCCACCCAAAGCATCGTATTGACCTTGAATAGCTCTTTGGGCGTTGGCAGCATCTTCAGCGGTGCGGTATTTGACAAAGTGAACCTCGGGCCTGTTGTTGTTGTTCTTGTTGGCGTTGTTGAGTTTGTCGGCCAAATCACCGATATCGGCTTGCTTGTTGAGCACATAGATGGCGGTCTGCTGTTGGGCGGCTTGTTTGGCCAAGGCGAGGGCAGCATCTTCGAGACCCTTGTTTTCGGGGCCCTTGATGAAGACGACACGGAGACCTTGCTTCACAGCGTTGGCCAATTGGTCGGAGGCGGCGGGATCATTGAAGTCAGCATCGTTGGCGGAGAAAGTGTAGAACTCCTTTTCAAGTTCACCTTGGGGCGCACCGTAAGAATCCTGGGCGTCGTATGAAGCAGCGCCGCTGGAACCAGGAGCAAACGATAATCCAGAGTTCGAGTGATCCACAGGCTGGTAGTTGTAACCCAGCTGATCGGCACAGGCAACAGCCACTAAGCACAGGACAATGAAGGCACGCATGATTGCTAGTGTTTGTATTGTATTTGATTGAAAGAATGTTCGTTTGAGTATGATCGCTTGACGGTGGCGGAAGCCTTTTATATGATGATGATAAAAATAATTAAAGAATACAGTTCATGTCGAATTTAAGACCGCAAAGCTTTTAGTGCTATGCATAAAATTGAATTTGGATTGGATTTCCTATTAGCATTCCGATTGTCGGCTCATATTTCTTGGCGGAGGGTCGGCAATTTGCTTCGTTCGTTTATTAATTGTCATGTCAAATATTGTACAAATAGAAATAAATTTGAACAATTTCGGAGGTGTTGTAGCTTCAAAATGCTGTCGATTGTGTCTTAATTAAAATCCAGTGAATTATGGTCGGATCAAATTATGCAAACGCGCTGGAAATATTTATATTTCTAACATAAGAAGATTAACATATTTAATGCATCATCACAGCATTGCGACAACATAGTATCAACAAATTTACACTGAATATAGAAATATTTGCGATCATTAATTCCCTCGGCCAAAACTGGCTAATTGTTATAGCTTCTTGTGTCGGTGAAAAGTGCTAGTTTATATGTACGAGGGTGGATCGGATCACGAAGAACAAAACATAACATTTTGTGTTTACACCAAAAAGAGCGTAAAAAGTCAAAAGAGGGAATTTCGCTCTTTGCCTGTTATCTTGCAGAAATGCGAGCTATGCCATCGAACAGCAATAACATTTGCTTCTGCAAAGCACAATTGATTTTCGTTATTTTACTGTTTTTAAAAGTTTTTGCTAAGAAATTGAAATATATTGCAAACATTTAATAATCAAACACATATATACATTTCAGTTTTGTGTATATGTCCTCAAAGGTGTAATTTCAGATTTTTTCCCATAAACATAAAAGGAAAAAAGAAAGGCAGTTATTTCAGATTTCAAATTGTTTTATTTTAAGTTGCTCCTTAACGCTGCAGTCTTTCAGGTGAAACAGACAACATACTCATAATTCATCACAATTCAGCAGAATGGAAAAGAATTGGAAAAACATTCAAGATGGAAAATCTTTATTTGGTTGAGTGAAAGCTTTTCGCTGTTGAGCGTTAACCAGGTTTCCATCCTTTTATAAATAAGTGTAATTTATGTATATTTCATTTCATATAATTTCTTAAATTCATTAATTGTTGAACACAGTTCAACAGCTATCAAATCGTTATAAGAAAGCAGAAGAAACTCGAAAAAATTTTCATAAATCGCGATTGGAAATTAAGGGGAGCAATTCATTCCCAGGTAAATTTTATTTTGCGATAGGGGTGATTACGACACATTCTCCTCATCTTTATACCCTCCACACCACACCCTCATCTTAGGATGGGGGTATATTCACTTTGTCATTCCGTTTGTAACACCTTGAAATTTTCGTTGGAGACTCCATAAGGTATATAAAGGGTGGTTAAATTGCAAGGGCCGATGTTGAATGTGAACCGCACCTAAACGTCAAGTTTTTTTTCTGCATTTCATTTGACATTTCTCAATTTCAGTCTAACTCAATTTGAACCATGGAAAGATGCACAATCGAGCAACGCGTTAAAGTTATTCAGGCTTATTATGAAAATGGGCAAGAAATGGCAACAGTGGCTGATAAATTTTCGAAGAAATCATCTTTAGTGATGATGCACATTTTCAGCTCAGTGCATTCGGCAATAAGCAGAATTGCAGCATTTGGGCGAATGATAATCCAAGAGTGATTGTCGAAAAACCAATGCACCCACAAAGAGTGAATGTTTGGTGCGGTTTATGGGCTGGCGGCATCATCGGACCGTATTTTTCCAAAACGATGCCGGTTAGGCAGTTACTGTGAATGGTCTTCGCTATCGTGAGACGATAACGAAGTTTTTATGGCCCGAATTGGAAGATATGGATGTGGACGATATGTGGTTTCAACAGGACGGTGCCACTTGCCACACAGCTAACGAAACAATGGCTCTTTAGCGCGACAAATTCAATGGTCGCCAAGATCATGTGATTTGACTCCGTTGGACTTCTTTCTTTGGGGTTATTTGAAAGAAAATGAGTACGTCGATAAGCCCGCAACAATTCAAGAGCTTAAGGATGAGATAATTCGGCACATTAACCGCATATAACCTCAATTATGCCTCAGCGTCATCGAAAATTTGGACCATCGGATGGAGGTGTGCCGCCGAGGTCGAGGCGGCCATTTGACCGATATTTTTTCCATACATAATTGAACTATACCAATATTATCATAATAAAAAGAAATGACAATAATTTTCTAAATGATTTGTGTTTTATTCAAAATCAACATCGGCAATTAAAATGTACTTTATATTTTGTGTCGTGGTAAAATTCTAAGACGTTCTAGCCATGTCCGTATGTCTGTCTGTTGAAAACACTATCGAAATGAGCTAAGAGGTTCAAATTTTCAGTAAATGTATCTTATAGTTGCAGATCGCTTGGGATCAAAAGTGGGCGAAATCGGCCCAGAGGGAACATTTTTTCCCTAACAAGGACTGACAATACACCCTAATATTTAGATTATTTAAGCAAGTTTTTTTGAAATTTTCTGTTTTTTATACACTTAAAATTTGTTGCGCATAACGTGGAAACACCAAAAAGTACAAAGAAGATTAGCGGGCGAAATGGGGTAAAAAGGGATAAAAATGGTACCAATAGGTGTGTACATCCCTATAATTACGTAGACACGTAAAATAGAGGGATTTGACGAAATTCATACTTTTAAGGTATACAAGTGGAAAAGAGGGATAAAAATGATACCAACTAAACCACTGAAGTTGAAATCATGAAATTCGGTGTATGCATTCATCTGACTGTGCAGACGCGAAACATAAGGGGATTTTTCGCAATTTGTATTTTTAGGCAGAAAATGGGACCAAAAGGCTGCAGTTAGAATAGTGAAATTAGGTATGAGTGTGTAGATACAAAAAATAAAAATATATGTTGATATTTGTACCTTTGAGATCAAATCGGGATAAAAATGGTACCAAGCAAACGGCTGTAGTTAGAATCATGAAATTCAGGGTTTACACTCGTCTGTCTACACTCGTCGTACTTTAAGGGTCAAAATAAAAAAATAATAAAACTGGTACCAACCATACGGATGGACCTAGAATCCTGAAATTAGATTTGTACATTCCATTTTAACCTTATTATACCCTCCACCTCTAGGATCGGTGTCTACTAAGATTGTCACCTCGACCATGTCAGTCCGTCTATTAAAAGCACGCTAGCAGATAAACGAAATGAGCTATAGCTTCCAAATTTTGTCATTTTAGGTCGGTTGGTATTTAAAGTGGACAAAATCGGTCCACAGGGAAAACATTTTCCTCACAAGGGCAGAAAATACCCTCAATAACACTTAATATTTAGAATATTTAAGCATGTTTTTGGAATATGTCTGATTATATTTACTTTATATTCGGAATGTGCTTTCCCCTTATTTTTAGGGGGTAAAATGGGATAAAAATGGTACCCATCAAACGAAAACAGCGAGAGACACGAAATTCGGTATGTACATTCCTCTAATTGAGTAGATACATAATATGAAATATTTTTGGTCCAAATTCGTACTTTAAAGGGGAGGGATAAAAATAGTACCAACCAAACGGATACACCTAGAATAATCAATTTCGTTGTATACATTCCTCTGAATGCATAGATACACAAAATAAAAATATTTTTCCAAATTGTATGCTCTCAAATGGGATCATAGGGATAAAAATGGTACCAATCAATTTAAAATTAGGCGAGTACAATGTACACTGTACATTCCTCTAATTGCTTTGACATGTAAATATAATAAAGGTAATTTTCGAAACTCGTACTTTTAAGGGACTAAAATGGGAAAAGGGATAGAAATGGTACCAACCAACTGACAGCAGATAAAATCGTGAAATTCGATGCACACATTTCTTTGATTGCAATGTAGAAAGATTTATCAAAAGGATTTTTTCAAAATTCGTAAGAGGTAAAATGGGCTTAGAGGGATAAAAATAGTACCAACCAAGCGGATACACGTATTATTATTAGATTCTTCTACATGTATGCACGTTGGTCCTAAATTTGGTGCGTTGATTTCAATATTTAGTAAAAACGTCATATTTACTGAATCAGAAAACTTATCAATCTTGATTTTGAGATGGTTAATTTTTAAATTTTTTCCGTGAGTCGCTCTAATGCTTGAAAAATTGTAGGATTATTAACTAAAGTATACCATTATAAATATATGTGTGTATATACAATAAGATTAAAATACTTTCTTTTGTTATTTTAGGTTTACGTACTACCTGATATTCAAAACAAATCTGAGGCTGATTTGAAAAAAATTCTGGCAGAAAGGTAATTCAGTCTTAATTTATGCAAATTTTAAAATCTCTTCATTTGAAATGTTCAACAACTCTTTTGAAGACAATCAAGAGCATCCAAATGAAATATACATATGTTATTGAGAACATTACATATCCAAAATATTTATCATTTTAAACATTTAATATTAATATCAGCGAACCACGCCTATGATGGGATTGACCCAAGCATTCTGAGGACAAAATATAATATATAATATAATAAACACAGAGTTTTGTATCTCAAATTTACGACAATTTTTCAAATTTTAAACATAACAATTTTTACTTTCCACAAAAAAATAAAAATGTATTGATGGGATTTAGAATAGAATTTCTAAATTCCAATTGATATGTTCCGAATTTCAAATGAAAAATTCTTAATTTCAAGTGATATTTATGAATTTTAAATCGAATTTCAACTGAAGACTTCTGAATTGCAAAAAGAATATTTTTCATTTTTAACCCTGAATTCCTAATTGAATTTCTAAATTATAATTGATCGTTGTTGTAGAATTCACATTTTAAGGCGATCTTACACACATTATATTTTACATAGCAATACCATCATACAAATGCCTCTCATGATTTGATTTCTTTCTACTATAAGAAATACATGGCACCACCACATGTTTTTCAATATTATATACATGAGGTTGGGTCGCGGTCCATACAAATGGAAAACATTTTCTAGTCACGCCATGAAAATAAATTGGATTGTTTAATGGTGATTCCCAAAATATTTCGTTCATAGATCAAGCCATCTGTGAGCTAAACGCTCGTGAATATAACCCAAAAATCATGTTTTTCGGTGTAATTTTTTTGTGTTACATTTTTTTCTCATTTTTTTCTGAAATAACAGGCCCTTGAAAGAACTTTAAATATACATTTTCTTGTCTTAGAGTAACTTATTGGTCGACTTATTGGACGTTTATAGTAATTTTATGTGGATTTTCACACTGACTACTGAAAACTTTTTCGTATTTGCTTGTGGTATTTTATAAAAAATAAATAGCTGCAGTCAATACCTTTCGAATGATGCCTAAATGATGGACATCGGAATGAAATTGACGACGCAGCGTCCATTTTTGTAAAAAGTGTTTGAACCTTTTTGGCTATGAAAACCATCGCCTGCATTAAATTATTTCACAAAAATTGAGTCAGTGACGTCCTTTTTCATCCAATTTTTTTCATCATTTAGGCATCATTCGAAAGGTATTGAATCCTCCTATTTATTTTTCATTACACCTCTTACAAAATGTTTCGAAGAAATGTGAGTTTTTAGCTGTCACCTTGAAAATCCAAAAAAAAAGTATTGAATCCTCCTATTTATTTTTCATTACACCTCTTACAAAATGTTTCGAAGAAATGTGAGTTTTTAGCTGTCACCTTGAAAATCCACAAAAAATCAATAGAAACACCCAATAATTCTACCAATGAGTTATTCTAAGACAAAAAAAAATAATTATTATTTAAAGTGCTTCCAAAGGTCTATTAGTTCAGAAAAAAATTTGGGCATGATTTTTAGAGGTGTTTTCAGGAGCGTTTAGGCCGCAAATGGCTTGACCCAGTGACGAAAAATTTTGTAGATCATCATTACAAAATTCAATCTTCTTTTCTGGATGGTGACCGATGCAATTTATTTTCGTGACCCATCCTAATTTCCTTTTCCTCATTATGTTAAATTTGGCTAATTTGTTTTCGTACGGGCTCCTCAAAGTACCTGATTTCGGAACCACAGGAAATGGTGTAGGGTACAATATCGGTCGTTTTCATCCTAATGTAGCTTTTCATTACTTGTTTGGTGACTAATGTTAGTAGCCGTGATTTTTCTCGGTATTATTTATTTCACATTCCCTTTTATGCCAATGCTACAGTTTCAGTCGAATTAATTCCTTCGAAATATTCAGAACCCGTATAACGGCGATAAAGTGATTATTGCCATTATTTAAATATTGTTGTTATGGTTTCTATTTTTAGTATGTTATTTGGAATTATTTTTTTTTCTCTCTTTCTCTAAAAACATACACAAATTTTAAGCTATTTGCTACTTTTTAATCTCTGGCGCCAACCGTGCACTATGCGCCGAGATGACAAAGTATTGGATTTCAATGTTAATATACATAAATGTCCAATTATCGCATCAATGCTATTCACATACCTACCAGCGTAGAGCGGAATTCATTTGGCTGTGATTATTATGCCCAGTCGATGATTCATACTCGTCTATGGCTAGCTCAGGCAAGTTTGTAAGGCCAAATGTTGTGAAGTAAAGAATGGAACTTGACAAAATTAAAGACAACAACAGACCGTAATTTTGAAGCATTTACTCCGAATACAGGCAAACACATTAAGTGCGAAGAATAATATGGCCAATTAAAAATCTTTCAATATATATATATGGTCATCCAAAAATCACCAAATTGAAAACTGTTTTGTGGTGTAATCACAAAAAAAAAACAGAACGGAAATAGCTGTATAATAGCATGATCAAGGTAGTATCGAAACACAATTTGATGATTTAAATTATCAAATGAAAATGAGCTGTTTGTTGCTCCTTAATACAATATTTAAATGCTCTTAAAAGCTAACATTAGTCATTCTTACATTATTACTAACATACATAAATTTTTTTTTTAGTACTATATATTATAACGTTTATATGTTGTAGTTATACATACATGTCGCTTATACTAAATCTATAATATATCAAAAAATTTCCCCCAAAATACGAATTACTAACAAAATACGAATTACTAAGAAGGCGTTAAGTTCGGCCGGGCCGAATCTTATATACCCTCCACCGCGGAGTGCATTCGACAGTATTACCAGCAGATTAAAGGATGTCGACATAGAAGTACAGTACCATATTACGAAAATTGTGATATGTTTATGCTCATTACTATATTTGTTTACAATTTCAAACTATAATGCATAAGTATGGGCACTGTTTAAAATCGACTACTATATATAAATAAAATCCTGTAATTGTGAAAGTGAACATGCCTAAATATTAGGCGATTGTCAGTCGCCATTAGAAAGAAGCATTTCAGATACAGACAAAGTGATCAGAAAAGTATAAATTTTAAAGATATCCCCATTCACCATATCCCAAGATTCGCCCCATTCCCCGACCAAATGTACAAATTTCGAAAAAACCCTTTTTTCGAGTCTTCATAGTCAGAATGTATACACCGAATTTCATGAATTCAACTTTAGCAGTTTGGTAGGTCCCATTTTTATCCCTCTTTTTAATTATATCCCTTTAAAGTACGAATTTCGAAAAATCTCTCAATTTTACGTGTCTACGAATTATTGGGACCTACACACCGAATTTCATGATTCTCCCTTTTTGTGCCATTTCGCCCGCTAAAACATTTATTTTCTTTGTGGTGCTTCCAAGCTACAAGAGGAATGTCCGCAACAAATTTCAAATGTATGAAAATCAGAAATTTAATTAATAAGCCAAGGCTACCAATATTTGTATACTATGTATATATATAAAGGAAATAATACTTCAATTCATAAAGTAAATATAAGGGAGCAATCATAAATACCCTAAATATTGGGGAATAGCGAGCGTATTTTCAGCTACAGTCGTTTGGTTGGTTATATTTCCATCCTATTTTAATTTCAAAAGTATAAATTTTGAAAATACCTTATCTCTCACGTACGCAGTATAAGACAACTTCATGATTCTATCATTTTTTTGTCGCAAAAGCAACAAAATAAAGTACGAATTTGTAAAAAAATATTTTACGTGCTTATTCAGTCAGAGGAATGTAGACACCGAATTCCATGATTCCATATCAGCGGCCATTATGTTGGTACCATTTTTATCCCCTTTTTCCAATTTTGCCCCCTCAAGAGTACGACTATCTAAACTCTGTTTATTTTACGTATCTACATAATTAGAGGGATGTACACACCGAATTTTATTATTCTAGCTGTATTCGTTTAGTTGGTACTATTCTTATCCCCTGTAGCCATTGTATCCCTTGAAAGTACGAATTTGGAAAAAACGTAATATTTTTCGTGTCTACGCAGTCAGAGGAATGTATACTCCGAATTTTATGATTTTAGCTGCGGTCATTTGGTAGGTACTATTTGTATGCCCTTTTTCCATTTGAACCCCAAAAAGTACGAATTTTGGAAAGTTCTTTTATTTTAAGTGTCTACGCTATCAGAGGAATGTATATATCGAATTTCATTATTCTAGGTGCAGTCGTTAGGTTGGTACTATTTTCATCCCTCTATCCTCATTTAACCCCTTAAATGTACGATTTTATATTATGTATCTACTCTATTAGAGGAATGTACACGCCAAATTTCGTGTTTCCATCTGTTGTCGTTTGATAGGTACCATTTTTATCCCTTTTTGTCGCATTTCGCCTCCTACAAATAAAAAACTCTATGGTGCTCTTTTATTCTATAAAGGGAATTCGCATAGCAAATATCAGGTAAATACAAGCTAATATGTTCAAAAAACAGGCTGAAATACTCTAAATATTAGGGGTATTTTCAGTTCTTGTGAGTGAAAAATGTTTCCCTCTGGGCCGATTTCAGGTGCAGTCGTTAGGTTGGTACTATTCTCATCCCTCTATCCTCATTTAACCCCTTAAATGTACGATTTTAGAAAAAATATTTTTATATTATGTATCTACTCTATTAAAGGAATGTACACGCCAAATTTCGTGTTTCCATCTGTTGTCGTTTGATAGGTACCATTTTTATCCCTTTTTGTCCCATTTCGCCCCCTACAGATAAAAAAACTCTATGGTGCCCTTTTATGCTATAAAGGGAATTCGCATAGCAACTATCAGGTAAATACAAGCTAATATGTTCAAAAAACAGGCTGAAATACTCTAAATATTAGGGGTATTTTCAGTCCTTGTGAGTGAAAATTTTTTCCCTCTGGGCCGATTTCGCCCACTTTCAATCCCAACCGATCTACAACCATAAGACACATTTAGGAAAAATTCCTCCTAGCTCATTTCGTTCGGCCGCTATCGTGCTTTCAACAGACAGACAGACGGACATTAGGGCGTACCTCAAAAAAAAAGTTCGCCGTACACCTTCAAATATGAAGTATTATTGAAAGGTAGTTTCAAAAAAAAAATTTTTAATTTTTTATGCCGAACGTAGGGGTCGCGCTTTTACATTTTTCTATGTAACTTGTATTTATAAACGGATTTTAAAGTGTGATACATCGATGTTTTTGTCTCGACGAGGCCGATTTTTTTGTCTTTGAAGTCATTGAGCTCAAGCACCCCCTTCTGGTACTTACCCATCATTTCTCAGTTGCTACTACCCTAATGTACCACTCTAATAATCGAAAATTAAAGCTCGCATAAAATCATGAATCATGTTTGAGCTCAATGACTTCAAAGACAAAAAAATCGGACAAAAACATCGATGTATCACACTTTAAAATCCGTTTATAAATGCAGAAGTTATATAGAAAAATGTAAAAGCGCGACCCCTACGTTCGGCATAAAAAAATAAAAAAAAATTTTTTGAAACTACCTTTCAATAATACTTCATATTCGAAGGTGTACGGCGAACTTTTTTTTTTTTACTTGTAACCTGGTACGCTCTAACGGACATAGCTATATCGTCTTAGAATTTTACCACGACCCAGAATATATGAATATTTGTTACAAACGGAATGACAAAGTGAATATACCCCCATCCTGGAGGTGGAGGGTATAAAAAGGGAATTACTCATCATTTTTTATATAAAACTTAAATGAACACTTAACACTATCACTTATAACTACTATTTACAATATAGGGTGAACCGTTGTCTGTTCCAATCATTGGCATGCGTTCAAAACTACCTAACCTTCGATGGTAGAATAGGAGCTTACCATCTCTATACAAAATACCCCCCTCTGTTTATAGATCAGTAGAGGTAAAAAATTCGTTTAGCCTTGGCCAATATGTGATCCATATGCCTATAGAACTCGAAATTGGTTTGGAAAATGACCCCAAGGTACTTAATTGTGTCCTAATTGGTCTATTCCCTATCCTGATGTCAGGAACATAACTCCTGACATTTGGATAAAGAAATCGTCGTTTCCCCTTAAAAATAATGCTGTCACACTTTGCTATGGTTAGCGTCAGTTTCCATCTGTCGAAATAAGTCGATAACTCTGAAAGATAGTCATTCAGTCTTGCGTTAGCGGTAGAAGCTAAAGGCCCCGATGAGGCAATAAGAATGTCGTCGGCATAAACTAACAGCACCCTGGGGTGGTTGCGGAATGTCACATAAAAGTATATTGTAAAGGACTGGTCCCCTGTGGTGAGCTGTTTGTTATAACAGCAAACAGTACGTTGCTTTAACAAATTTTGGCTATCCATTAACTATTCCCTACACCACCCTGTGGAATATTCTAAGATAATTTACACCAAATGTTTGTAGCACCATTAACCGTGCTAACCCTACCTTTAAGCTCACTTAGCGGATAGTAACTTTTTATATTCAAAAGACATGTTTTAAAATTTCTTTTATTGTTGTTTGCGAGCTATACATTAGAGCTTTAATTACACTATACGAAAAGAATAAACGAAACCTAAAAAATTATTTCATGTCTGCATTAAGGCATATTGAGTCATAAAATTATTACTCTGTCCTACAGTCATATTACACTTAAACCAGTAGATGTGCGTCGGAAACTATAGGTGAAATGAAGTTATTTCTTGTTTTTCATGTCATCATCCTACTGCCTCTTAAAAGAACTACAAAGTTCAAAAGGATACAATTTTTCAAAAGTTATTTTAAATACTTATTAGCACCCAGTAATACTGGAGTAAATGCCAAATTAATTAGGAAAATGTGTGCAAGAAATATTTCAAATTTATCTGTAAACAACCATTTCAAGTTTCCCCCCATAAAAAGTAAAATAATGGAAAAAACTAAATAAACTAAGGGGTAAATTTGAAATGGTTGTTAATGCTGAACTAATACAGAAAGAGGCATGATAGTCGAAGTATTTTTAATTTAACACTAATACAATTATTATAATGGGTTGCGAATAAGTATTTAAAATAATTTTTGAAAAAATTGTATCGCTTTGAACTTTGTAGTTCAGTGAGGAGCAACAGGTTGAAAAACGGCCATTAACATCATTTAGCCTATATGTCCATACGTACAGTTGCGGTCAAAATAATAGCAGCGCACCACAGCTTAATATACATTTTCATATATTTATTTCTGTGATAATTTTTTTATTCCTACTTCTGCATTAAGTGCTGCGTTATGAGGTTACTAACACAAATTAATTGTTTATTTGGTGATATGATTTTAATTACTTAAGAAATTTCATTTTTTTGGATTATTCGACATTTTGGACCGGTCAAAATAATAGCAGTGTTAAAAAATCTCAAGAAAAAGGAATTTTTTCTCAATTTTTCAATTTGATTTGACGTTACAAGTAAGATATTATGAAATTTACACTACTTCGGAAATGTTATTGTATTATTTTTCTTCATAAGTAGGGCGATGAGAGCATTGTGGAGAAGAAAATCGAGTTCATATAAAAAGGTTGAAATCTGAGGGAAAATAATATAGTGAAGTTCGACTTTTGTTCCAGTGAAATGGAATGGAATAAAATGATCAGAAATTTGATATTATAAGAAGAAAAATAAAAAAACTTGAAAAAAATCCGTTTATATTGCCTACAATCATTCGCCGAATAATAATGTCTAGTATAAAAAACCCACTTATGCCCGCCACCGAAATAAAAAACAATGTCTGTCCATCTTTGACAGCTTAAAATGTTCGTAGAATACTAAGAAAACATAATCTGTAATAAAAGACATGGCACAAAAAAATTGCAATTCGCAAAAACACACCTGATGTAGCCAACCTAGAAGTGGGTGCACGTTTTATGGTCAGGTGAATCAAAAATTGTTTTGTATGGTGGGACAGTCCCTCGATAGTTTGTAAGACGTCCACAGAACACGGTATCCATCTCCAGTTATAGTACCCAAACTGTCAAATAGGGAGGATCAAACTTAATGGAATAGACGTTTTTTTTTTCATATTATGGAGTTGGGTCAATACATTGACCCAGAACTACCATTGACTCTGCCCAGTACTGCAAAATACTGCATAATATTATGCTTACGTCGTATACAGAATACGGAATGCCCCTTAAATGGGTCTTCTACCAGGTCAATTATTCCGAAAACACCAACCGACTCGCAAAAAGGTGGTTTGAAGTTAATAATATCGATGTTGTGGAATGGTTCGGGCAGACACCACACCTAAATATAATCAAAAGTTTTAAATTTGATGACTAAAATGAGGTCTCACTAGCAATACTGAAAAACAATAACGATGTTTGACACGTAATTATGGAGGCATGGTCAAAAATACCGCATGAAAGGTGCATAATACTAGTGAACTCCAATAAACGACGTTATGAAGCAGTAATAAGCTATAAAGTCAGTGCAGCTAAGTGTTAGATTCAAGAAAATATCGTTATTTAAATAATTATTCAAAAAAGTTTTCAAATAAAGTGAATTGAAACAAAATATTTTTAGTTTTTATTAGTGTTGCTATTTTCTTGACTGGTCTCATTTTTGACATAAATGGTTCTAAAGGCCCAATCTCAAAATTACAAAAACTTATTTTTTTACTTAAAGCCAGATTAAGAATGGCACAATACCACCTTTCAATCACCGTAAAAACTTTTAGGATTTTCGAAGTAAAACTGATATTTTTTTTGTCGACATTTTTTTATCTCGTCGCTGCTATTTTTTTGACCGCAGCTGTATATTCAGTTCAAGTGTAACGACTTTTTTAAATTGTCGTACGGTTTTAATTTTTTAATAATTAATTTATTATTTTTAATTTTGACATCAATCACATGTATAATTGCTTTAGAATAAGTAACAGCAACACCATCATGAAACTTATGGAGCGACCTTCTGTTATTATTAAATATTAATAATTTGCACAAAAATCGAAGGTTTATTTTTTATTTTATAAAATAAATAAGAAAAAATTAAAAAAATATATTTTTTTGAACATTCTGGTGTAAAACTAGAAGCTTGAAATTACAAAAAATATATATTTGTATCTCATACTACAAAATACTTACGACAAAACAAGTATGTAAAGGCTAAAGTCGGGCGGGCTTTAGCCTTTTCCTGCGCTTATACCTTGTTATGATTATCCCCCAAGAATGGCTGTAATAAGTTGAATCTGGAGTTTTATATGGCTAAATCGGAAGGGCCATATGAGAGGAGCGTATAACATTGTATTGTGGACCACGTGAGGAGGAAAATAAGATTGAATTGTAAAAGTAATATGTGGGTTTTAGAACGGTTATAGGGATATTTGAACGGGGTCTATCTCTAAACAAGAACCCCATGTGTTTGGGGGCTATATGAAAACATGGATCCCAGTTCAAACCAAAATATATATATGTAATAGAAATAAGTACAAGCAACAGATTTTAAGCTGGCTTCAAAAGAACCTGTTTATGTTTCCAAGTAGAATTAATCCTTGATTTGTTTTATGTGATTTCCCAACAGATGTCGGCTTTATCAATGTATATTCGTGAGCTAGCAAGTTTTTTTTTCGATTTTAGTGGTCTTTTTATGTATTTATACCTTCCACTAGTGTTCATTTGTTTATAAAACCCAAAAGAAACTAGTTAGACCATAGTTTATTATAAAGACCCGCTTAAAAATATTCCCACTCGTTTTCGCAATGTGTGCCTGTCCATTTTATCCTGCAATCAATGCATATCACAATTATTGTCCGATCTTAACGAAATTTGATACAAGTAATTTTTTGGATCATGAACGGATGCTATTTAATTTCAAGTAATTCGGTTTAGATGTAGATACAAATGTCGCTGCCGGTTTGAAACCACAAACCATATTCTTTTAATATTGCACATCCCCAATAAGCACAAAGTCGGACTCGGATCCGATTTGAGTCCGACATCTCGGTTTCTCGCTTTCTCTGTTCCGATTCGGATCCGATTTGAGTCCGAGATGTCGGACTCCGTTTTCTCTGTTCCGATTCGGATCCGATTTGAGTCCGAGATGTCGGACTCCGTTTTCTCTGTTCCGATTCGGATCCGATTTGAGTCCGAGATGACGGACTCCGATTTCTCTGTTCCGATTCGGATCCGATTTGAGTCCGATATGTCGGACTCCGCTTTCTCTGTTCCGATTCGGATCCGATTTGAGTCCGAGATGTCGGACTCCGCTTTCTCTGTTCCGATTCGGATCCGATTTGAGTCCGAGATGTCGGACTCCGCTTTCTCTGTTCCGATTCGGATCCGATTTGAGTCCGAGAGGTCGGACTCCGCTTTCTCTGTTCCGATTCGGATCCGATTTGAGTCCGAGATTTCGGACGCTTTCGATTCAGGTTTGCAGTAAAAATTTGGAGTTTTATTTTTATATTTATTAATGAATTTATTTATTATTTTGAATTTATTACTTAGTATATATGTGGTGAAATAAGCAACAATTAGATGAAAAGTAATATGACATTAAAATTTAATATATTAATAAGTATATGACTCATATGTAACAGACATCATATTAGTGTATAAGACCAGCGGAGCAAAAAATACTTCCAATATGCAATGGACAGATTTACGAAAAAAAACAAAATATAACAACCCAATAAGCACATCGGATCCGACTTCTCTGATTTGGTTTCGAGATCGGGTCCGATTTCGGTTCGAGATCGGTCACGAGAACGGGAGCAATTCCCTCTTCGATATCGGACCGAGAATTGAGTCCGATTTCGAAATGATATCGGACCCGAACTCAAAACGATGTCGGAACCAACATCGAAGTGAGTTCGGATCCGATATCATTTCGAAATCGGACTCAATTCTCGGTCCGATATCGAAGAGGGAATTGCTCCCGTTCTCGTGACCGATCTCGAACCGAAATCGGACCCGATCTCGAAACCAAATCAGAGAAGTCGGATCCGATTCGGATCCGATGTGCTTATTGGGTCGCCATATATTCTAACTAGAAACATCTATGGGTAAGATTGTTTCCGATTTAGCAATAGTCCCCATACAAATGTTGCTCCTGATTTAAATTTTTCCGCTCTAGAAATCGCATATTATACCCGATTTTCTTCAAATTTGCCACAATACCATATATTCTAATTAGATATATCTATGGTGAAAGTGGGTCTGGTCGCTTCAGATTTATACATAGCACCCATACAAATGTATATCCCGATTTGACTTTTTTAGAATCCACGTATTTTAAAAGATTTTCTTCAAATTTGGCACAACACCTTCTACTTCAACTAGAAACATCTTTGTTGGAAAGTGGAAAAGATTGGTTCAGATTTATATACACAAATGTGGTTCTTATTTGACTTCTTCCGATCCAGGAACAACAAACTTTTGCCGATTATGGCCAAACTTGACCTTAACGCTGGTCATCGTTCCAGGTTTTAATATATATTTTCTTTATGGGACTTTAGCCTCTCTTATTTACTTGCAGGAAAGATACTGATCGTTAATTGTGATTGCAAAATATATTTTATATATGAAGAATCTCTACTTGGATCTACAGAAAAATTTGATTCATGCGATGTCTGCTTTGAGTCATATATAAACATTTATAGCCTTTTCAGATTAAATGAAACTATTTTCACATTTAATTCTAGAGCAATAATAGGTTTAATCTGAAGAGCATATGTATAGATTGTTTCTAATGTTTGTGCGAGTAAGTGTGATGCGCTGCTACAATTATTTATAATTGGTCTATGTGGTTGTTCTTTAAAATGAGAGAGAAAGATTTTTAGTTTTATATCCTAGTAATTTTTGGGATAAACAAACTTAATTAAAAACTGTCAATCAATATAATTCGAAAAGTCATTAAAATGATTCCAAATCACATGTCTTCTCGATTGAATCTTCCAACACAGCTTTTATTTGGTCACATTATTTTATTATTATGGAACGAATAATACGATACGATGGCTTTTTTGCTGTTGTTAAGAGTTTCCAGTTTTGTATGATTTAAATAATTTAGTGTAACACTTCTGCGTCCGAACATGTATTCGCGCTCTGCCAGAACAGTTTCATTCATTTGCACCAATTCAAAACAAGCTTCAGCTATAGCAACAAATAAACATAACCGCATTAAGCTATGAGGTTAACGACTTGAGAAATCCATTTTTTTTTGGCAAATGTGCATCGTCAATATCTGTGTTGATGCTTATCATAACAATATAAATATTTTAAATATTTATTGGCAATATAATAATCTGTTGCTTTTACGCTTCTTCCGAATGTGCAAATTTCGTTTGTATAAAAGACACCCACAACTGGCGATAACAGATCAAAAGCAAACGAACATTCCATCAATTAAATTCACAAAAGTGAAATCAATACCAAAGATAACAATGCGTGCTATCATCGTCCTGTGCTTAGTGGCTGTTGCCTGTGCCGATCAATTGGGCTACGACTACCAACCTGTGGATCATTCGAGCTCTGGATTATCGTTTGGTCCTGGTGGTTCATACGGTGCCGGCTCGAACAACTACCCTTCGTACGGTTCCCAGGGCGAACTTGAAAAGGAATTCTATACCTTCTCAGCCGACGATAGTGACTTCAATGATCCCGCCGCCTCCAACCAATTGGCCAATTCTGTGAAGC
Source organism: Polietes domitor (assembly GCA_947397865.1). Taxonomy (NCBI): domain Eukaryota; kingdom Metazoa; phylum Arthropoda; class Insecta; order Diptera; family Muscidae; genus Polietes; species Polietes domitor. Next base: position 189,461,842 of record OX377618.1, on the reverse strand, counting down.
AAGGTCTCCGTGTCGTCTTCATCAAGGGCCCCGAAAACAAGGGACTCGAAGATGCTGCCTTGGCTTTGGCCAAACAAGCCGCCCAGCAACAGACCGCCATCTATGTGCTCAACAAACAAGCTGATCTCGGTGACTTGGCCAACAAATTGAACAATGCCAACAACAATAACAACAACAGACCCGAAGTACACTTTGTCAAATACCGCACTCCCGAAGATGCTGCCAACGCCCAAAGAGCTATTCAAGGTCAATACGACGCCTTGGGCGGTAACTCACACAACATCAATGGCGGTGTTGCTCCCGTCCTTAACTTTGCTTCACAAGCTCCTCTGGGCGCTTCATCTTTCCAATCTCCACGCAACAGCTACTTGCCCTCGTCGATTTTCCGCCATTAAGCTGATTTTGTTATAGTAGCATATATATCTGAATGATATGTGATTACTCATAGCTTTTATTGTTAATTTGTTTGTAGTCTAAATAAAATTGTTATTTGTTATTTTAAAGTTTGCCTTTTAATAACTCCACGAAACGTCCGTGATTAGAATGTGACATAAAATTTGGTAATATTTAAAAGGCTACACATTAGAGTGTGTCACGCGGAAGTTGTCCAAATCGCTCCAAATATATGGAAGAACAACTCCAAGGATTGTAATACTTTGTAAACATTCTTATGAGGCACAAGAAGAAAAAATGGAAATTGCAAAATTAAAATTTTCGCGGAAAATTTGGCTAAAATGAATTTAATCAAGTATGATGGGTTAATTTTTTGGCTGACGATTGAATACCCAACTCCTTCCGCAGACTGAAAAAAGCGAACGGACAAAGATGTAGCCATATTGAAAGATCAATTCAAGATACTATGTATGTTTGAACCAAATCCATTTCATGACCGTCTGGAACATTTTATTATGCATGAAAGAAGCGCCCATAAAAACACAATTGATAAAACGTTATTGAGGTAGGTTCAAAATAAAATCGTGACATCATTTTAAAAGAGAGCCGAGTGAAAGTGTATGAAATAGCTGGCATCACAAACGTCTAAACGAACAGAGCGATTTGCATATATAAAAGCTGAGAGCTTTTGTTTATCAAAATTGATCACATTCCGAGTAAACCTCAAACGAAAATGGATGAATTACACTATTCAACCAACAAATTCTCCGTGTGATTAATGACTGGAAAGAAATTCAAAGCAAATAACTGAAGTTGAATGAGAAAATAATGCCTATTTTGGTGGACTTGAGAGTCATTCTACAAGTTATTCGTTCTACGGGTTACTATATTGTAATAAAGAGTGATTTTTTTGAGGTTAGGATTTTCATGCATTAGTATTTGACAGATCACGTGGGATTTCAGACATGGTGTCAAAGAGAAAGATGCTCAGTATGCTTTGACATTTCATCATGAATCGTCTTACAAACGAACAACGCTTGCAAATTATTGAATTTTATTATCAAAATGCGTGCTCTGTTAAGAAAGTTCATTGCGCGCTTCCATTTTATGGTCAGTTTAATCGACCCACTGAAGCGGCTATTCGGGCTATTGTGACTAAATTTCGCACCAAATTTACATTGTTGGACATTAAACCACCAACACGCTTACGTAGAGTGCGAACTGAAGAAAATATCGCAGCTGTATCGGCCAGTGTTAATGATGACCACCAATTTTCGATTCGTCGCCGTTCGCACCAACTGGGTCTCTGTTACCCAAAAACGTGGAAATGCCAAAATTGGACTAAGCGGATGGACCACCTAAGACGCAGCCGCGGTCAACATTTAAATGAAATTATCTTCAAAAAGTAAATGTCATGGACCAATCTAACGTTTCAAATAAAGAACCGATGAGATTTTGCAAATTTTATGCGTTTTTTTTTTTAAAAAAAAGTTATCAAGCTCTTAAAAAATCACCCTTTACATATCTTTAGCAGCAATTATTTGTTATATCGCTCACTTACTTCAAGAGTGTTATAAGTCGAAAAAACCCAATTTTTGAGTTAATGATGCAGAATTAATTCTTCGATCATTCTTCATTTTGTGTACTCATAAGAGAGAGATTGTTATACTCAAATAATATACTCAAAGTAAAAACGGCGTTAAGTTCGGCCGGGTCATGGATTGCATTCCAAAGAGGTTGTCGGTTTTCGTAGAACTGCAGTATATTGCAGGAAAATATAAATTTTTTAATATAGCCAAACCAAAACAAATATAAGTATTGAAAAAATAATTTTATAAATAAATATAATATTTTAATTATTTCAAACCATTATTTATCTCAAATCAAAAAATAAATATTCTTACATTTATATTTTCAAAAAGCTTAAATACCATAAATATTGGTAGATAGTGGGTGCTACAGTTGGTTGTATTTCCATTCTATTTTAATTCCAAAAGTACAAATTTTGAAAATCCATTATCAGACGTACATAACCAATTTTTTTCGTAAAAGAACAATTACGAATTTGGAAAAAAACGTTTTATTTTGCGCGTCTATGCAGTCAGAGGAATGTATACACCGAATTCCATGATTCCAGCTACGCCCAGTTGGTTGGAACCATTTTTACCCCCTTGACGTTTCTGCGCAATTAGAATTTCATCATTCTAGCTGTAGTCGTTTAGTTGGTACTATTTTTATCCCTCTGTACCATTGTATCCCTTGAAAGTACGAATTTCGAAAAATCCGTTTAATTTCCGTGTTTACGCAGTCAGAGGAATGTATACTCCGAATTGCATGACTCTAGCTGCGGTCATTTGGTTGGTACTATTTTTATCCCCTTTTTTCATTTTAACCTCAAAAAATACGAATTTCGCAAAATCAGTTTATTTTACGTGTCTACGTAATCAGAATAATGTATACACCGAATTTCATTATTCATATATATAGAAAAGAAAATCAAACAAATGCTATCCTAAATCAGAGACGGGCAAAACTAATAACAAATACCTGGCTTTTTCGCGTGCGAAGCAGCGGGTACTGCTAGTATTTTATAAATAGAGATATGCTGGGATTTGATTATATAAATAATATATATATATATAAATCTACAAAAATTTTTAAACACGGCTAAAATAAGAGTGGAAGAGGATAGATGTTGGCTGTAAAGTCAGAAATTGTGAAAGGTGTCTTTCAAAAAACTCGCGCAACTTTTTTCATATAGAGAATACCAAAATATTTTTTGGCATATGACAAATGCGACATTGTTTCTTAATACACATGCAAAGCCAGATCCGTTGGATAGATCGCGAAAAAACATACAAAACGAAAATGTCATGCATTCAGATCATTTTAAGCATATCTCCCTCGAGAATGAAAACTTTTTCAAAAATATCCAATTTTTATTTTGTGTTTACCGAAATACCCACACTTTATCTCAGAAAAGATCGATCTTCCAAAAAATATGTTAACGCTAGAATTGTTGGTAGCGTGAAGAGCTTTTAGTGCTGAAATTTCCAGACAAATTTTAGACCATTTTAATTTTTCAATGTCCTTGTTTAATGTAGTTCATGCCTTCAGCATATTTATCAAATACCATGAATTCCTATTTTATATCTAGTATTTACTCATTGTATTATTTGAATTAGATTTTGAGTAACCCTATTATTTAAATTATTTGAGTTATCCTGTCATACCTTTGTATAAAACCCCCAGTATTTTTTATTACGATCTGGCAATTAGTGGCCTCTCCTTTTGTCAAATCACCATTTTATTACAAAGCGAGCCTGCCTGACAGCACAGCTGGATTGATTCTTCCCTTTTCCGACCAGCCGTGCAGCCAGATCAGTCGTGCCGTAATCCCACTAATCTCAATCTCAATAAATATGTAAGTTTGGATTTGAAACAAAAACTCTGTTTTGTTTGTACAAGGTAACAACCAGGACAATCTAAATTGTCCTTGATATAAGACAGTAAGGGCACAAATTGAATAAATTATATATGGGTAGTGATCTAAATCACATCTCTTCGGACGTCGTAAAGTCCAATATTTCGCGATCTTAATCACATATCGTCATTTATGGACGACGGTAAGTCCTCAATCTCGTGATCTTAGTCAAATTTCACTGGTTGAGTTAGTGAAAACATTATCACAAAACCAGTGGCAATCTTTAATAAAACTACGACATTCCACATTGTTATTAACAAAATTCCATTAGGGATTTAACAGTCCTTCTTCAAAAGTTTTTTTATTTTCTCGAAAAAGGGTCAACTTGACCTATTAAGACAGGAGCTAGGGGGTTAAGATCTTCTACAAAAATGATCGTCATAAAATTTTTGGTTATAGTTCTGACAATAAGAATTCTCTCAGACATTAACTTAAAACATTTTTTTTTTGTAATTTTAAATTTATTGAGGCTTTTTTGAAATCATGTATGTTATATATAACAATATATAATGGATTTTCTTAAAACTATAATGTATTGATTTAATTACAGTTAAAAAATTTCAGCATCTTGCTTTATCTTAAATCGTTAAAACATATATAAATATTTCAAGAGGTTTAGTATCCGTGTTTGCTCCCGACACTAACGTAATATGAGAGAATATCTCAACAAAAGAGTGTGCTTAAGACTAAAAAAAACTAATAATAAATCTAAATACTTAATCTAAATACATATACAAAAACATAAACAAAAACTAACAAAAAACTTAACCCCTGTGGGATCCAGTGTAAGATTTGACGTAAAATTGGGGACAAGGTGGAGGACAAGTCCATTGTCATATTGATACCAATTGGTGATAGATAATTTGTATTATGCCAGCTGAATGCTACTTGTTCGTTAAATACGTTCTGAATTAAAGGGTTCTCATGATTCGAGACTCTGTTTACAAAATCTTTCATCAGTTTCATCACGTACACAGGGATTGGCGTGACTGAGGCATTATCATAAATAAATTTGTTTGAAAAACGCTTATTGTAACTTTGGAAGTTCTTCCCAATGCAAGATTTGAGGATTTTCCTTTCTAACTTAAAACATTTTTTGTAAGTATAATGCTCTCTTCTACCAAAAAAATTAAAACTTTGACACAGAAGATACTCAGACCAGCTGAAGTATACATTTATTCTACAAAAATTATCTATTCATTACCTTTAAGAATTATAGGGTCGCTATTATGTTCCAATCAAAATGCCTTAATTTTTTGGACAGTGAATTATACCCTCATTAGGGTACATATCGTTTGCGACAGAAAAAATTGTAGTGACTTTAGAGTTTTAGTATGTTTGGACCAAATCCGTTTACGACTTTTAAAGTTATTTGATAATGATATCCGTTCTTACGTCTGGTTGTTGTACACCATTACGAAGGTGGTTAAGGAATCTATTTAACGTATACACATGGTAATATTTTTCTTAGTTTAATTTCGCAGATAGACTAAATTTCCATATCCCATCTGGTACCTCCCATAAATTAAAACCGATAAAACTTCCGCACGGACATTCGGAATCAGCTATATTATTAAATTTTATAAAGTTTTTTATAATCACTTAGATTGTGCGAAATATGGAGGATTATGTCACGTCCCACACAACTCACCCTAACCTGCGTAAAAATAAAGCTGTTATTAATTGTATATGAATGATTGTAATACTAATTTTATAATTGTAATGTTTTTATAGTCGTTATAGCCACATAGAATTTGGACAATATTGCCACATCCTTTCGGGTACCTCCCACACAAATTGGAGTGAGCTATTGTGAAAATAAAACTGATATATCTTCCATTCGGATTGTCGAAATAAGTTGAAATTTTATATTTGAAAATGTTTTTAAAATTATTTTAAACCTGTAAAACATCTATGTTTCTGTCACACCCCTTCCCACACAATTGTTCCTATCCCAGGTAAATTTAAATCCCTCATAACTACTATATCCGTGCCTGCCCTTCACTATTACTGGATACCTGATCATGTTTTAAAAATACGTTTATGTCGTGCATCCGAAAAAAAATTTACAATTGAAAAGAGGACTGACAAAGCCGCGAAAAACCTTTCTTACAGAACCGTTCAGCTGATTTAACCAACATTTAATTGGCACAGGAACTGAAACACACTGTGGTATTATTATCGTATCCATGACTATCCAAAACAAATATTTTATAAATAAAACAGACTATAGTTTTATTAGCCTATATAAATCAACAATAACAACAATAACAATGCTTAAATATACGCAATTAAAATAACTCCATCTTAATGACGGAACGCGGAAGCGGGCAAATAGCTGTTTTGTGGTGATCTAGCCGATGGAGCACGAATTGGAGCTTGAGAAGCAAAGTTGAGGGCCGAAGCGACACCACCATCGATATTTTGTGATCTGCCACCCAAAGCATCGTATTGGCCTTGAATAGCTCTTTGGGCGTTGGCGGCATCTTCGGCGGTGCGGTATTTGACAAAGTGTACCTCGGGTCTGTTGTTGCTGTTCCTGTTGTCGTTGTTCAATTTGTTGGCCAAGTCGCCGAGATCGGCTTGCTTGCTTAGCACATAAATGTCGGTCTTTTGTGCGGCAGCTTGTTTGGCCAAACCCAAAGCAGCATCCTCCAAGCCACTGTTATCGGGACCCTTGATGAAAACAACGCGGAGACCTTGCTTCACGGCGTTGGCCAATTGGTCAGAGGCGGCGGGGTCATTGAAGTCACTATCGTCAGCTGAGAATGTGTAGAATTCCTTTTCGAGTTCCGGTTGAGGAGCAAAAGATGGTGATCCATTGGAACCTTGGTCGTCATAAGATCCGGGGCCACCGTATGAAGAACCACCATATGAGCCACCAGCACCAGAGTTCTGTTGGTAATTATATCCGGAGTTGTTGGCACAGGCCACCGCCACTAGGCACACGACAATAAAGGCACGCATTTTTATCGTTTGTATTCTTTTAAATTTGCTTGTAGTTGATTGAAGATTTGTTCGTTTGATTGTGACCTATTATCAGTAGTGTCGGGTCTCTTTTATATGAGTGAAATTTTGAGATGCGTTAGAAGCTTTTGAGAAACAAAAAAATATGAATTTATTAATAAATATATTAGTTATTCAGATTAATCTGTATTAAATATTTCGCGGTATGCTAAAACGTTATTCGGATGTTCTTTAAATTCTAAGTGGTTCTATTGATTAAGACTACGAATACAAAGAAATGTGTCCATCATTATCGCTGTTATGTTCTTATTTTCCTCTTGAACTTCGATGAAACATGGAGTGTTCTTGCGAAAATTAGTTATATATAAAAAAAACTAATATATAACAACAATCATATGCTTGAAAGTATTAACTTATATCAAATATGCGTTATTAATGCAAACTAATGTGGTTTTAAAATTTGAACAGTAGATATATAGTCCATTTGGAAAGCGATGTATTGTGGATTTTAGAAACAGTTTATATATATATATATAATATTCATCTTCCATAACCGGCTGCCGGTTCTCACACATTCATATACCATTCTATAGGCCAAAAATAGTTTAAGCGTCAAAAATAAAATAATCACCATATAATGAATAAAGTACAATCTTAAAAATTTAAATTTGGGATTCCAAAAAAACACTAGCCTTTATAGGGAAGCTTTTTTAAAATTAGTTTAAAAAACTTTAGCCTTGAGAAAATTATTTAATATCTTTATCTGACAATCACATTTATAAAGTGAATTACGCGTATGTCAAACTATCATGCCTATCCTGCAGGAAAAGTAATAATTTGTAATAAATGGCAATATATGATCTATATTGTCAGCTGAAACTCAAAATGACGAAACCTATACTTTCACAAGTTTTTAGAGAAGCAAAAAAACTTTTAATTATGAAGTACGTATTGAATTAAATAGAATATTGTTTAGTTCAGTCATATGCAAAAATCAACAAGTAAGGAAAGGCCAATACAATTCAATTTGGTGAGGATGTGCAAATATATATTGCATGGAAGCTATATATAAATTTTCAAGTTAAAATAAAGTTAAATAAAGGTGCCCTTTCAATTTTAATAAAAGTCGGCAAATTTATGCGGAAAAAGTCAAATCGAGAGCGAAATTCGTATAGGAGCTATATGACTCACTTTCACCACAGATGTTCCTAGTTGAAATATAAGATGTTGTGGCAAATATGAAGAAAGTCGGTTAAATTATGTGGAATATATATAGAGCGGAAAAATTGACAGCGAAATTTGTGTGGGATCTCTATCTAAATCAGAACCGATCTGACTCACTTTCTCCATGGAAGTTTCGACACGGAACGACATTTGTATGACAGCTAAGTCTGAACCGATTTGATTCAAATTATGTAGTGCCCGTTCCGTAGTTGTGCCAAGTTCTGTTAGGATCGGGCAATAATTGCGACTGTATTTGGATTACAACAGATGTACGGGCAGATGGATTGCTAATTCGACTCAGAAAGTGATCTGTATAATAAAGTATCTCGTTTCCTTTTGGGTGTTACAAATACATAATGCCCTAGTGGAGGGTATGAAAACTGCAAAAATATAAATCGTAGGAGTCAAAATATCATTACTTGAAAGAAAGAAAATATTTGAAGATTTTTATTATAAAATCGTTATTTCTAGGCGAAGGAGTCTAAAATTTAAAAAGTAATTAAGATGGTTCTGGACTCTCTGACTACGTAGACGCCCAACATAACAGGATTTTTAAAGTATTTACTTTTAGAGAAGAAAAAGAACATAATCCGGATCATTTTCCGAAACAAAAAGTTACAAAATCGTAAATAGCGAGACAAAACATTACAAATTCTACATTTTTCTATAGTAACTGATCTATTAGAAAAATAAACCTGGAGCTTTCGAACAATATGTAGTTTACTAGCAGTACCCGCTACCTCGCACGCGAAAAAGCCAGTTATTTGTTATTAGTTTTATGCGTCTCTGTTTTTGGATAGTATTTACTTACATATTTTCTCTTGGTGGATAAATTTCACGATTCTAGCTATAACACTTTAGTTTGTACCATTTTTATCCCGCTCACACCTTATAAGAAGAAAATTTGAAAAATCCATTTTCATTGCGCTTCTGGTCAGAGAAATTTACATACCGAATTTCACGATTCTAGCTGTAATACTTAAGTTGGTACCATGGTTATCATTTTTTGTCCCGCTCACCCCTTAAAAGTAAAAATTTCGAAAAATCCATTTATGTTTGCTAGTCTACGTTGTCAGAGGAATTTGCACACCAAATTTCACGACTATAGGTGCAATACTTTAGTTGGTACAATTTTTATCCCTTTTGGTCCCGCTCACCCCTTACAAGTACACATTTCAATCAAATCCATTTAGATTGCTCTTCTACGTTGCCAAAGGAATTTACGCAACAAATGTTTGTCCCTCTCAGCCCTTAAAAGTAAAATTTTTGAAAGATCCAATTTTAATGCACTTATACATGGTCATAGGAATATACATAGAAAATTTCACGATTCTAGCTGTAATACTTAAATTGTAGCATTTTTATCCCTTTTTGTCCCTTTCCTCACTTAAAAGTACAAATTTCGAAAAATCTCTATTTGTAGCTCGTCTGTATGGTCATTGCAATTAACACGCCGAATTTCATGTTTCTAGTTTCGATGTTTATCCCTTTTTGTCCCATTTTACCCCCTAAAAGTACGAATTTCGAAAAATCCTTTTATGTTGCAAGTCTACGTTGTCAGGGGAATTTACACACCAAATATCGCGATTCTAGCTGTAATACTTTAGTTGGTACCATTTTTATCCATCTTTGTCCCGCTCACCCCTTATAAGTACAAATTTCGAAAAATCCATTTATATTTCAAGTCTACGTTGTCAGAGAAATTTAGATACCGATTTTCACGATTCTAGCTGCAATACTTAAATTGTACCATTTTTATCCCTTTTTGTCCCTTTCCTCACTTAAAAGTACAAATTTCGAAAAATCTCTATTTGTAGCTCGTCTGTATGGTCATTGCAATTAGCACACCGAATTTCATGTTTCTAGTTTCGATGTTTATCCCTTTTTGTCCCATTTCACCCCCAAAAAGTACGAATTTCGACGTCTACGCCATATTTGGGAACTACCCTGAAAATTTCATGAGCCTGGCTTCAGCCGTTTGGTCTGAGGCCTAGTCAATGATAAGTCAGTCAGTAACGTCAGTCCGTAACACAACTCTTTTATATATATAGATTCAAGAAAAGTGCGTGGTTTTGTCCAGCAAACACAGTTCTTAATAAATTTTCACAATTTTATAAATTTGACAAGTTTTATACATTATTTTTCTTGAATTTATTAAAAAAAAAACATATTTGTGTCAGTTAATATGATAGTAGTCTAAGTCACACTTTATCCGTTTAGAGATATGCAATGGTTTACGTTTTAGTCAATTGTAAAATATTTTTCAACCGAAGCACAATTTTTTTCTTCGAATATTCTACTACTAAAACGATCTTTATAAAAAACGACATCGTTGGCATTTCTGTAAGTAGTGGCCCCACTTACAGAGGATGCACCGCTTTCACTCTCCTCAAAATTGATAAAATTAAACAATTGAAAATGGTTATGTCTATAAAACCAAAAAAATATTTTATTTTAATTCGAAAAAGTTATATTTCCTTTCAAAAAATTAAAGAAAGAAAACATTTTATTTCCAAATTAATATAACTTACATTTAAAGGTTTTTCATCTAGGAACTTTATATTGAAATTATTTATTATTACTTTTAAAATGATTTCGTTTTATATATTATTCAAATTATCTGAATCACTTCAAGTTGACATTAATGTGTGTTTAAATCATCACACATCACGACAGAGGATATAGTGTGACTTAGACCAATTTCAAACTACTACTAAAAACAAACTACTACTAAAAGAATCGTGAAATTTGATACGTAAATTCCTCTGACCATATAGAAACGAAGTAAAATTGGATTTTTCGAAATTTGTACTTTTAGGGGGTGCGCGGCAAAAAAGGGATAAAAAAACAAAGAGTAAAATTTGGAAAAGCTCTTTCACGAAATATAGTTGTATCATCCGGTGTACCACAAGGAAGTCATCTTGGTCCGATTCTATTTACAATATTTACTAATGATCTTCCCTCTGTAGTTCGTCATTCTAATATTCTATTGTATGCTGATGATGTAGAAATATTTCGATCCTTTGAAGATGCCACTGAACAACGTTTTCTACATTCTGATCTCGATAGTTTTCATGAATGGTGTAAAATTAATTTAATGGAACTAAATATGTTGAAATGCAAACATATGCCATTTTCTAGAGCTAGAAATTTAGAAACTTCCGTATCCTATTACTATCATATGAATTTAGGCTTAATCTTATCAAGTTACCTTCTTTGAAAAGTCGCCGTACTATGTTGAACATTACTTTCCTTATGAATGTTATCCAGGGCAACATCCATTCCGAGCTTATTCTGAGTAGAATGATGATAAATATTCCGACAAGACCAACTAGATATTTTCAGTTGATCCACTATAATTATTTCCGTTCAAACTATGCCAATAATGATCCTTTGCGCCGCCTGTTTGTTCAATTTAATAAATTCTATCACATTATTGAATTATCAGAAAACAAAAACTCTATTAAAAGAAAAATTATCCTGTATTTAAATACTTAATTTGTAGTATCTAAGTGTATATATGTATATGTTTTTAGTCTGTAAGGATATTTGTATCTATAGACTTAATTATAAAAAAAAAGTTGTACCAATTTAAGTATTGCAGCTATAGTCGTGGTTTGGTATGTAAATTCCTCTGACTACGTAGAAGTGCAAATCTAAATAAATTTTTCGAAATTTGTACTAATTATGGGTGTGCGGGACAAAAAGTGATACAAATTGTACCAACTAAATTATTGTAGTTAGAATCGTGAAATTCGCCGCGTACATTTCTCCGACCAAGTAGGCGCGCAACATAAATGGATTTTTCGAAATTTTTACATTTAACGGATGAGAGGGGCAAAAAGGGATAAAAATGGTACCAACTAAAGCATTACAGCTAGAATCGTGAAATTTGGTATGTAAATTCCTCTGACCACGTAGAAGCGCAGTATAATTGGATTGTTCGAAATTTGTACTTTTTAGGGGGTAGGCGGGACAAAAAGTGTTCCAATTTAAGAATTGCAGCTATAGTCGGGAAATTTGGAGTGTAAAGCGCAATCTAAATGGATTTTTCCGAAATTTTCTTATAGGGGGTGAGCAACAAGGGATAAAAGTTGTACCAACTAAAGTATTGGAGCTATAGTCGTGAAATGTGGTGTGTAAAATTATATTACATTATAAACAATGAGCGGGATAAAAATAGTACCAAATAAAATATTTCAGCTATAGTCGTGAAATTTTGTGTTTAAATTTCTCTGACAACGTAGACTTGCAACATAAATGGATTTCTCGAAATTTGTACTTTTAAGGGGCAAGAGGGACAAAAGGGGATATACAAATGGTACCAACTTTAGTATTACAGCTAGAATCGTGAAATTTAGTGTGTAAATTCCTTTGAACATATAGAAGCGCAGTAGTTTGATTTTTCAAAATTTGTACTTTAAAAGGGTGCGCGGGACGAAAATGGATAAAAATGCTGTACAATCCTTTAATTACGTAAACGCGGAACATAAATGGATATTTCAAAATTTGTACTTAGAAGGGGGATGCGGGACAACAAGGAATAAATGTGTTACCAAATAAAGTATATATTTTTAGGCGAAGCAAAAACACATGTTACCCATAGTGATTTTTCAAAATATGTACTTTTTGGGAAAGAAGTGCAAAAAGTTATAAACTGGCTGGCTGAATCTAGAAACATGAGATCGAGGTAGAAAATTATAAAAATTATACATACGAAGTAGTTCAGCTAAAATAGTGCATCTCGACAAGCACATTCCTTTGACTGTGTGTGAGTGCTTGCTAATAGGAGGTTTCCAAATTACTATTTTCGATTTATCTATATTCACCAAAAGAAAATTAAATAAATATTTTTATAAACTACTACCGCCAAATACGAAAAAGTTTTCAGTAGTCACTGTGAAAATCCACAAAAATTACTATAAGTCGACAAATAAGTTATTCTAAGACAAAAATCAAAATTTTTATTTAAAGTGCTTTCAAGGGTCTATTATTTCAGAAAAAAAATTGGGGATAAAATTTAACACAAAAAAATCACCGGAAAAACATGATTTTTAGGGCTATTTTCATGAGCGTTTAGCTCACAGACAGTTTGATATAAGAACGGAATATTTTGCAAATCATCATTGAACCATCCAAACTTTATTTTCGTGGGTGACTGGAAGTTGTTTTTCTACCTGTACACAGCCTAATGTACATCTGTGTAACGCATTTCGAGTAACCTTTCAGCTTAAGCTTATCTCCACAACACTTGCACTAGAAACATCCAACGAATTGGTGCCGTTTTCCAAAGAAAATAATATTACATTTTAAACAGACAATACTTTTATTAGCCTATCTACATCAACAATAACAATAATAACAACGCTTAAATATATTCAATTAAAATAACTTCATCTAATAATGACGGAACACGGAAGCGGGCAAATAGCTGTTCTGTGGAGATCTGGCCGATGGAGCACGAATTGGAGCTTGAGAAGCAAAGTTGAGGGCCGAAGCGACACCACCATCGAAATTTTGTGATCTGCCACCCAAAGCATCGTATTGGCCTTGAATAGCTCTTTGGGCGTTGGCGGCATCTTCGGCGGTGCGGTATTTGACAAAGTGTACCTCGGGTCTGTTGTTGCTGTTCCTGTTGTCGTTGTTCAATTTGTTGGCCAAGTCGCCGAGATCGGCTTGCTTGCTTAGCACATAAATGTCGGTTTTTTGTGCGGCAGCTTGTTTGGCCAAACCCAAAGCAGCATCCTCCAAACCACTGTTATCGGGACCCTTGATGAAAACAACGCGGAGACCTTGCTTCACGGCGTTGGCCAATTGGTCCGAGGCGGCGGGGTCATTGAAGTCACTATCGTCGGCTGAGAATGTGTAGAATTCCTTTTCGAGTTCCGGTTGAGGAGCAAAAGATGGTGATCCATTGGAACCTTGGCCGTCATATGATCCTGGTCCACCGTATGAAGAACCACCGTATGAGCCACCAGTACCAGAGTTCTGTTGATAATTATATCCGGAGGTGTTGGCACAGGCCACCGCCACTAAGCACAGGACAATGAAGGTACGCATTGTTAACTTTGGTATTGGTTTGACTTTAGTGTATTTTATTGAAGGTATGTTCGTTGGATTGTGACCTATTATCAGTGGTGTCGGATGTCTTTTATATGACTGAAATTCGCAAATACTTCTAGTGCATTAGAATATTATTTATTATTAAATATATTCAGCATTCTGAGTAAACTACTGTGTTGCATACTAACCCATACATAATATGGATCTTCATTATGGCACATATTCTAAGTGGTTGTATCTAAAGAGTGATTTTTTTGAGGTTAGGATTTTCATGCATTAGTATTTGACAGATCACGTGGGATTTCAGACATGGTGTCAAAGAGAAAGATGCTCAGTATGCTTTGACATTTCATCATGAATAGACTTACTAACGAGCAACGCTTGCAAATCATTGAATTTTATTATCAAAATGCGTGCTCTGTTAAGAAAGTTCATCGCACGCTTCCATTTTATGGTCAGTTTAATCGACCCACTGAAGCGGCTATTCGGGCTATTGTGACTAAATTTCGCGCCAAATTTACATTGTTGGACATTAAACCACCAAGACGCTTACGTAGAGTACGAACTGAAGAAAATATCGCAGCTGTATCGGCCAATGTTAATGATGACCATCAATTATCGATTCGTCGCCGTTCGCAGCAATTGGGCCTCTGTTACTCAAAAACGTGGAAATGCCAAAATTGGACTAAGCGGATGGACCACTTGAGGCGCAGCCGCGGTCAACATTTAAATGAAATTATCTTCAAAAAGTAAATGTCATGGACCAATCTAACGTTTCAAATAAAGAACCGATGAGATTTTGCAAATTTTATGCGTTTTTTTTTTTTTAAAAGTTATCAAGCTCTTAAAAAATCACCCTTTATTAAGAGTTCGTATACTACGATTTGAGTCTATCATATGCGTCATGAAGTTATTTATATTTTAAATATTGAAATATTCCTTATATGTATGTATGAATGTGATATTATTTTATAATATACAGTGGCCGGCAAAAGTCAGCATATGACCTCAATTCGGCTCCCGGACGAGTTCAGAAGCATTACGAAGAAAAATAATGATGCAGTTTTGTTTAAAATCTCTATTTATTAACAATTACTCACTTAATTAGAAAAATATTAACGAAAAACTAAAAAATGCAATGACAAAAGTCTACATACGACCTACATGTTATGATTCAATTTCTTGAATTCTGCAGGAAGTGAGAACAAATAGTTTGGCAAAATAACGAATCTCTTGCAATTATGTAATTCAACAGTTCAAACGATATTTCATGGCACGAATACTATTGAAAATAAAGCTCGAAGTGAGCACCAAAGAAAGTTTAGACGAAGAGGTGCTAGCTAGGTATCTACAAGAAGTGGCCAAAAATCCGTTGGAAAATGCAAGAATGCTGGTCGAATAGATCGGAAAAGGTTATTTTACGATTGTGCATCCAAGAATGTTAAAGCGCTGTATATAATAATGGTTTCGACACAAGAAATAAAGCAAATTGGGTCGTATGTTGACTTTTACCGAAATCCATTTTTTATGGCATAAAGTCAAAAAAAAGATACAATCTTGTAATTTTGCACATTTGCTAGACATAACATACTTAAAAAATGGAAAATAAAATTTGGCCGATCGGACCACGCCCACTACCACCTCCCATATAAACTCAATATACAACCAGCATAATTATCAACCTGTATTTGTACAGGGTGACCAAAAACAAAATTTTATTAAAGCTTAAAAGAATGAAACTTATTTCGTATTGACGAACAATGTTTTTCTGATCATTATTACAAAAGCAAAATATAGCATACAAATATTCTACTTGACACTGCAATTTAAATAATTATTTCAGGAAATAATACAAAATGTATACATGTGTACAGAAAAGTGAATGACGTTATATACCATTTTTATAGGTACTTACAATACCTTTAAAATGAGATGTTGATGAAATCTGATTCAGAGATATGAACAAATATGTGTACTATGGCTAATGGAAATTGTTCTAAAATAAAGTGGCAATTGTAGGAGTTTACCGAAAAATGCTGACGAGATATTAATTCTACCATAAACGTCACACTCAGACGAACACACTTTTACACTTTCACATTTCACTTTGAGTTTGGTTGTGTCCTACATATAACTTTTGGTCCACGACATTTATAGGTTATGCTCACTACGAATCACAAAATTAAAACACTTGAGAAAACTGACAACACTGCAGTAATAACTAAATATTAAATATCATTTTTCAACTACTTACGCCAGCCTTCAATTTCAATAATATAGTCACTTCACTATTTTCTTTTTACGACTTAATGATAAGTATTTTGTAGAACTCTTCTAGACCCGAATTAATCCCATTTGTTTCAACGGCAAACTTCAAATGCCTCTCAGGCTTGCAGTGTTGCCACCTTGTTTTCTCCAATACATTTTCTTGATAGCTTGGAGTGCTACCATTAAGAAAATATATACACATTTAGCAATTTCCAATTTACATTTTTTGAATTTCTGCCCAAAAATATGGATTTGGGACCATAGTGCTTGGTTTGGTCGCTGTCCATACAAATGTAAAAACAATGTCCACAATGTCCTGTCACACCAGGAAAATAATGTTTGGATTGTTTCATGATTATTTGCAAAATATTTCGTTCGATTAAGCCTTGTAATTTTTTCTATGTTGCATTTTTTTTTTGAATTAATAGACCCTTGAAAGCACTTTAAATATAAATTTTGATTACTGTCTTAGGGTAGCTTATTGGTCGAATTATTTGAAGTTTATAGTAAATTTGATGCGTTTATTTTTCATAGTGACAACTTAAAACGTTTTCGTATTTTGTGATATTATTTTACAAAAAATAAATAGTTGCCGTCAATACCTTTCGAATGACGCCTAAATGATGTAAATCGGAAGGAAATTAAAGAGAAAGAGTTTCTAAACTCTGGCTCTGAAAACCCATCTCCTGTATTAAATTATTTCACAAAAATGAAGTCAGTGAAGTCCAATATTCATCATTTAGGCATAATTCGAAAGGTATTGATTCCTGCTATTTATTTTTCATAACACCTCTATCGAAATTTTTCCAAGAAATATGAGTTTTTAGCTGTCACTTTGAATAACCACAACAAATCGATCTAAACGTTCAATAATACGACAAATGCGTTATTATAAGACAAGTATAAAAATTTACATTTAAAGTGCTTCCAAGGGTGAAATAATTAAAAAAAAATGACAAAAATCGACATAAAAAACTGTTTTCAGGAGCGTTCAGCTCACAGATGGCTTGACCCAGTGACGAAATATTTTGCAGATCATCATTAAACAATCCAATCTTCATTTCTGGGGGGTGACCGCTGCAATTTATTTTCATGACCCTTCTAATGTACATACATAATACATATTCAATAGATTAGTTAAAATCACATATTTTGCAGAATTAATAATTTTTATACACTCCACGAGAGTATTATGTCTTTGTGCATTTGTTTGTAACGCCCAAAAGGAAGCGAGATAGACCCATTGTTAAGTATACCCATCGACTTAGAATCACTTTCTGAGTCGATTTAGCAATGTCCGTCTGTCTGTCTGTCCGTCTGTCCATCTATTGTTGTAATCAAACTACAGGTCGCAATTATAGTCCGATCTTAACAAAAATTGGCACAAATAAGTTTTGTGGATCAAGGATGAACGCTATTTTATTTGAGGCAAATCGGTGCAGATTTAGATATAGCCCCCATACAAATCTCGCTCCCGATTTGACATTTTCCGCTCTAGAAACCCCATATCGTACTCGATTTTCTTTAAATTTGGCTCAACATCTTATAATCCAACTAGAAAGACATATAAAGAAATTAGGTAAGATCGGTTCAGATTTAGATATAGCCCCCATACAAATGTCGCTCCCGATTTGTAGTTTTCCGATGTAGAAACCACATATTGTAGTCGATTTTCTTTAAATTTGGCACAACATCTTATAATCCAACTAGAGACACCTATGCAGAAATTCGGTAAGATCGGTTCAGATTTTGATATAGAAACCACATATTGTGGTCGATTTTCTTTAAATTTGGGACAACATCTTATAATCCAATTAGAAACACCTGTGCTGAAATTGGGTAAGATCGGTTCAGAGTTAGATATAGCCCCCATACAAATCTCGCTCCCGATTTGACATTTTCCGCTCTAGGAACCCCATATTGTACTCGATTTTCTTCAAATTTGGCACAACCTCCTTTAATCCAACTAGAAACACCTATGCAGATATTAGGTAAGATCGGTTCAGATTTAGATATAGTCCAAATACAAATGTTGCACCCAAATGTTTAACCGATTTTGGCCAAACTATACATATTATATTTCACCTATTTCGTTCCAGATTTCAATATACCCCCATATGTTCTTTCCGATTTAACATTTTTTGTCAAACAACTTCAATTAACAGGATATAAAAATCCTTCCCGTTTTCGCTTTTTCACCGAATTAAATTATATACGGATAGAAAGTGGAGTGTATCATAGAGTCGACCCCGCCCGACTTTAGCCTTTCCTTACTTGTTATTTTTGTTTACATATGTAACAATGAATATTTAAAAGGGAACCAACAAATTCGGTAACTTGGGTTTGCGTAGGAAGGTGAAAACAAAAGTGAAGTCTCAAATTTCAATTGTTTGAGTTTCTTGTAATTCGAAATTGTTTAGAAATTCTTCTTATTTTTATTGGATTTCTTCGAGTACAAGACAATCTGTATTTGTTATTCGAAGAGATATATATCAAAGATTTTTAAAATGAAGAAACCATTTAAAAATATTTTTTGTTTAGCCGTTATCTGCAGAATAATGATTTTAAGAAACATCCTGTTGAATTATAATTAGAACCCCAAGTCTCTATAGAAATCATATTTAGACCCATACCTCATCAAAAAGCTTGGTAAGTTTTATAAATGAGAGGGTTAAATGATTTTAGTTTTAAAAGGCAGTGAACGCATTTTTAGTAATTCTCAAAATTGGGCAATACATACATATCCGCTATTTGGAAATCTATAATCTTGCTTAAGGCAAAAAATGATTTAGGACCATTTTTCAAATATATAATTATTCGGAAAAAATTCCGCTGATACATTTGGTCTATCTGCAAGTTTAAAAATATTTGGAGAAGAAGAAACATCTAATAAATTTGAAATGCATTTACCCCAATCGGCAGTTACGTTAGTTATGCATTTTTTCAAATTTCCCTGACTATGTTTCCATTCCATATTTTTACGAGAATTTCCGAAAAAATATTTTAAAATAATATAGTTTTTATTTTATGACTTGAAGTGCGTAACAATTTCAAATGCATTAATTTGCATGAAGAATAATAAATTTGAAGATTTCATATTGTATAATAATAATTTTGTACACTCAAGCTAGGTTTTCACTCTGTCGTGAAAGTAGATTTTCTCATTTTAGATTTTATAATACATCATAGACATTTATGAAAACCTTGGATTTAAATAAATAAGAATAAAACCAAGTAAGGAAAGACAATAGTGGCGGGACGACGACTATATAATGCCAAATATTACTCCTAGCATTTATTCCTGGCTATGATTACTAACTAAGGTTTTTTTGTTCCTAACTAAGGTTTAAGGTATCTATGTGGAGAGTTATTTGAGTGGGGATATATCAAAACAAGGACCGATGTGTATGCGAAATTTACATATGGTCCACGTTTACATTAGGTACTCCGAGATGAAATATAGCATGATCTGGAAAATGTTATCATGTTAGTTCTAGAGGAGTAATGGTGTGATTTGGAGGTCAATTTTGTAAGAGGGAAATACCAAAACATGGACCCATGTATTTAACTATCACGGTAGTTATCTTAGTTGAAATATAACATTGCCTGGACAATATTATCAATATCTAATGAAACATGGGGGTCATAGAGCGCTAACACCGTACGACAATTTCTAAAAGGATCGTTACTATAGGCAATATGAAGATTATTGTCGTTTTTAGTTTATCATTTCCCCCATCCTGTTGCCCCTACACAGGGCTTCAAAATTCAAAGGATGCAATTTTACAAAAATTATTTTAAATACTTATTCGCGTTACCGGTATCTGATATATAAGAAGAGAATATCTGTTAAAAATGCCATTTCAATTTCCCCCCTTAGATTATTCATATTTTACTTTTTAAGAGGGCGAATTTGAAATGGTTGTAAATGCTAAACTAACACGGATTGATGTATACCAATTAAAGTAGTTTTAACAGATATTCTCCTCTTTAATTTAACACATAGACCGGTATCATAGATTGCGAATAAGTATTTAAAATAATTAAAACAAGTAAAAACGGTGTTAAGTTCGGCCGGGCCGAGCTTTATATAACCTCCACCATGGATTGCATTCCACATAGGCTGTCGATTTTCGTAGAAGTTCGGCAACAGTACAGAAAAATTTCAAGCCAAATCAAACCAAATAAAAATATTGAAAAAATAATTTTATAAATAAATATCAAATTTTCATTATTTCAAACCACGCTACCAGTACGTTTAAAATATAACTATCGAAATAATAATTCAAGTCAATTCAAAAAGTAAATATATGACAGCAATCTTCAAAAAGCTTAAACACTAAAGGGTTTTCATTCCAAAAGTACAAATTTTGAAAATCCATTACACAGTGCAAGATAGCCAAATGATTCAAAAAAATTAAAAAAATCGAATTTGGAAAAATATTTTTATTTGGCTTGTCTATGCAGTCAGACGAATTCCATGATTCTAGCTGCGGCCATTTGGTTGGTACCATTTTTATCCCACATTTCCCCTATAAAGTACGACTTACTAAAATCTCTTTATTTTACGTGTCTATGCAATTAGAGGTATGTGCACACCGAATTCCACCATTCTAGATGTAGCCATTTCGTCGGTACCATTCCCATTGTTCCCATTGTATCCCTTGAAAGTACGCATTTGGAAAAACCTTTTTATTATTCGTGTCTACGCAGTCAGAGGAATGTATACTCCGAGTGTCATGACATGTATACACAGAATTTCATTGTTTTAGGTGCAGACGTTTAGTTGGTACCATTTTTATCCTTTCCCATTTTACCCCTTAAAAGTACGAATTTTCAAAAAATACTTTTTTATTATGTATCTACTACATTAGAGGAAATCAGACAAATTTCGTGTTTCTAGCTGTTGTCCTTTGATAGGTACCATTTTTATCCCTTTTTGCGAATAAGAAACACTTTAGGGTTGCCTTCTTGATATTCAATATCAAGTTCGTACTAGCAGACATACATATTGGAAAAAACAGCCCTAAATACTGTAAAATATAATGGATTATTATGAGTATTTTCAGTCCTTGTGGGGGAACAATTTTTGTCTTAGGACCGATTTCGCCCAATCGCAATCCCAAACGATCTACGACTATAAGACACATTTATGGAAAATTTGGACACCCTAGCTCCTTTCGTTTAGATGTTCACTCCACAGTAGGTGTTTTTAGTTCAATTACAACATGATGTGGAAAATTTGTTCATGATCTGTTGTAAAATTTGAATTCTAGAACATTAATAGGGTAAATCTGAGGGATATTTGTATGGAGGTGATATCTAAATCTGAACTGATTTTCTACAGAAAAAAATCTTCCGCCACATTTCACGGCGATCGGACAATAATTGCGACCTGTACTTTGGGGACATGGAGAGCAGACATACAGCTGATGATTCTAAGCCGATTACTGGACTTAAAGGTCGTTTATTTGTTGTCGTTCCAAATATTTGGCGTGAAGCTAACTTTTAATGCCCCATTGCACGAAGTGGTGTAGGGTATAATTAAATAATAGCACTTCTCGAGAAATAGTTAATTTCTGAAGCTTACCAACTGCCCCAGACAGAAGAAAATTTATGTATTTGGTATCAATGGATAGGAAAAACTATTTAAATCAGCATATCAAAATGAAATGTTGTATCAATATTGGATTTGACACTAAAAAATTTAAGATTTTTATGAAAATAATTCCATAATTCCTAATATGGCTAAAGTTTCCACAATTCTGTCTTTACGTTGTGCAGATTTGGTAATACACAATGAAAATATTTGCATTTTCAAATTCAAACGACAATAATTTCTTCTCATTAAAGCCATGTATTTTGTCAAGTATTTTGTTTCAAACTAACTACCTTTATTTGATGAAAATCGAAATAATTTTGTTACAAACAAAAAAACTTATGTTGACAAATACTTGTAGGTCCTTTTGATACAATACTGGTCATGCAACAAATCAATTTAATATTTCCCCGGAATTCCCTTTTGGCCATTTATGTGTAACGCGAGAGTGGCTCACATCGGTCCATTCTTTAATATAAACTCCATACAAAAGTTCATCGCGATTTGACCTTTTTCTTCATCTCTTGAGTCTATAAGCCGCAAATATTAAACGATTCTGGTCAAATTGATACCACACGCAGTGGGTCATATTGGATCATGTTCTGATATTGCTCCTAATACCCCCCTGATTTGACTTATTAGATCCATAGAAACCCCATATTGCAGCCGGATATTGTATGAGTTTTATAAAGAGTGATTTTTTTGAGGTTAGGATTTTCATGCATTAGTATTTGACAGATCACGTGGGATTTCAGACATGGTGTCAAAGAGAAAGATGCTCAGTATGCTTTGACATTTCATCATGAATCGTCTTACAAACGAACAACGCTTGCAAATTATTGAATTTTATTATCAAAATGCGTGCTCTGTTAAGAAAGTTCATTGCGCGCTTCCATTTTATGGTCAGTTTAATCGACTCACTGAAGCGGCTATTCGGGCTATTGTGACTAAATTTCGCACCAAATTTACATTGTTGGACATTAAACCACCAACACGCTTACGTAGAGTGCGAACTGAAGAAAATATCGCAGCTGTATCGGCCAGTGTTAATGATGACCACCAATTTTCGATTCGTCGCCGTTCGCACCAATTGGGTCTCTGTTACTCAAAAACGTGGAAATGCCAAAATTGGACTAAGCGGATGGACCACCTAAGACGCAGCCGCGGTCAACATTTAAATGAAATTATCTTCAAAAAGTAAATGTCATGGACCAATCTAACGTTTCAAATAAAGAACCGATGAGATTTTGCAAATTTTATGCGTTTTTTTTTTAAAAAAAGTTATCAAGCTCTTAAAAAATCACCCTGTATATGACCTTGGGACATCTCTTGTGAAATGGACGTTCTGTTCTTTTTATAGCTGCCATAGAAATCTCTCACCCACGATTTTGATTATAGCAAATTACACTGGTTTCTTTTTATTTAGTTAAACAAGTTGCGAATTGGATCTATTTCTGGTTGTCTTTGCCCTAATTGAACTATGTTTAATATTAGCACACAACCTGTCTGCACTATTTTGACCGAATTCAAAAACTCCATCGCTATTAGAATTCCGCAATCCATTCTAAACTGGAGGTTAAACAAATATAGACATTTTAATAGCAGCTGCATCAAAATTTTACGGTCTCGGTTTTATTAGTTTTAATTAATTAAGAACATAACAACAAATTGATTTTGTCTATTGTTTTAAATATGTGTTTTTTTTTATATAAAATAATATTATAACACAAACGAGAACATAAAAACTCTAAGACGAATGTGATGGACGCATTTCATTATGCTTAAATTGCTAATCAGTGATTCATGTTAGAATGCCTCATGTTAACTTCCGAAATACGTTTTAGTATGCACCGCCATATTTAATACAGATTGCTCTGAATATCTAATAAGTTTATTAAAAAATTCATAATCTGCTGCTTCTGCGAATGCAGTTGCGAAATTCGGTCATATAAAAGACACCCACTGCGCTGATTATAGGTCACAAACCAACGAACATATCTTCAATCAACTACACCCCAATCAAATCAGTACCAAACATAACAATGCGTACCTTCATTGTCCTGTGCTTAGTGGCGGTTGCCTGTGCCGACAAATTGGGTTACAACTACCAAGGAGTAGATCACTCGAGCTCTGGATTATCCTTTACTCCCGGCGGTGGCTCATATGGTGGTGGATCTTCTTATGACGGCCAAGGTTCCAGTGGATCAGCTGCTTTTGCTCCTCAAGCTGAACTCGAAAAGGAATTCTACACCTTCACAGCCGACGATAGTGACTTCAATGACCCCGCCGCCTCCAACCAATTGGCCAACGCCGTGAAGCAAGGTCTCCGCGTTGTTTTCATCAAGGGTCCCGATAATAGTGGCTTGGAGGATGCTGCTTTGGGATTGGCCAAACAAGCTGCCGCTCAAAAGACCGACATTTATGTGCTGAGCAAGCAAGCCGATCTCGGCGACTTGGCCAACAAATTGAACAACGACAACAGGAACAGCAACAACAAACCCGAGGTTCACTTTGTCAAATACCGCACCGCCGAAGATGCCGCCAACGCCCAAAGAGCTATTCAAGGTCAATACGATGCTTTGGGTGGCAGATCACAAAATTTCGATGGTGGTGTCGCTTCGGCCCTCAACTTTGCTTCTCAATCTCCAATTGGTGCTCCATCTGTCAGATCTCCACAGAACAACTATTTGCCCGCTTCCGCGTTCCGTTTTTATTAGATGAAGTTATTTTAATTGAGTATATTTAAGCATTGTTATTGTTTTTATTGTTGATTAAGGTTTGCCAATAAAACTGTTATTTCTTTCGATATTATAATTGACGTTTTTGAATATATGTATCTAACAACTATCGTTCGAGATCACAACATTTAGGTCAAGGTAAAATTAAAATGCATCGCATTTTAAACAATTGTGTCCGATTATATAGAAGTTGTTCATTTTCTATAACTTGATACATATTCAAGTGCTGCCATTTTATTCTTAATGAAACATTTTTTCATATTTATTTTGAAAATTAAAAATATTGCTTTTCTAAATTTAAATAAAGAGTGATTTTTTTGAGGTTAGGATTTTCATGCATTAGTATTTGACAGATCACGTGGGATTTCAGACATGGTGTCAAAGAGAAAGATGCTCAGTATGCTTTGACATTTCATAATGAATCGTCTTACAAACGAACAACGCTTGCAAATTATTGAATTTTATTATCAAAATGCGTGCTCTGTTAAGAAAGTTCATTGCGCGCTTCCATTTTATGGTCAGTTTAATCGACCCACTGAAGCGGCTATTCGGGCTATTGTGACTAAATTTCGCACCAAATTTACATTGTTGGACATTAAACCACCAACACGCTTACGTAGAGTGCGAACTGAAGAAAATATCGCAGCTGTATCGGCCAGTGTTAATGATGACCACCAATTTTCGATTCGTCGCCGTTCGCACCAATTGGGTCTCTGTTACTCAAAAACGTGGAAATGCCAAAATTGGACTAAGCGGATGGACCACCTAAGACGCAGCCGCGGTCAACATTTAAATGAAATTATCTTCAAAAAGTAAATGTCATGGACCAATCTAACGTTTCAAATAAAGAACCGATGAGATTTTGCAAATTTTATGCGTTTTTTTTTTTAAAAAGTTATCAAGCTCTTAAAAAATCACCCTTTATTAAAAACTTACTTCCAAAGTAACAAATTTTCGTGTTTTCAGATGAAGTTCATTTTCATCTCCGTGGCTATGCGGGATATGGGGTTCACAGAACCCACACGTGACTATTGAGCAGCATATGCACCCACAGAGAGTCACTGTTTGGTGTGGATTTTGGTCTGTAGTGAAAAATTGGGTTGATTTGATGGGGACTGGAATGATATTGTGTTCCTTTATTAAATGACAAAGTTCAACCTTTCTAATAAAACCAGAAATATTTGATTTGAACTGGGACAATGTCCTGGCTCAAGACCAATTTGCATCAATATTGAATATAATGCAAATTTATTTACAAATGGCATGGTGTAATTTATTATTTGACTGCAGACTACCACTATCATGATTTCTACCCTGTCAAATGTTTCCTCAGGAGGCAAATGAGCGTTGACACTAGGGTATCCAATTATTCGGACTTTTATGTTATTCGATTAATCTTTTATTTGAAAACAAAGAATTTCTAGTTAGTGGAATAATTACGTCGAGAGTTATTCGATCAACCGATTAATTGAACAATTGTCCACTTAAAAAAATAATTAATAAGAGTTACACAAGATATACCAGTTTACGGGTAGTTCGACTATATATTGAAGGTTTATTACGTATCTGATTTTATTTGAAAATTGTAGTTTCAAAATTCTTAATTTCTTGTCAACATAAACAACCTTCCCTTAATTGAGCATAATATCAGAATTATCCATTGACTTTTTTCGAATATGGATCATGTGATTTATAACAGAACTGACTTTATTATCACGGTGTTAACCTCAATTTTGTTTGCTACTATCACTTTTCTATGAATTTACTATTCTTTAAATTTTAAATAATTCCGAAACTATTGGCCAGTTTTTGTTATATTTTAAATGAAGTCGGATAAATCGTTCTCGAACAAATATTTGACAAAGTTTATTCGATTAATCGAATAAAATGTAATCGGTTGGATACCCAAGTTGGCACGGCACAAGTATTGCTGGGTAACTATACCTGCAGATACACATACTTACATATGCAACTCAATGAGATGCTTGTAAGTGCTTTATTACTTGGTGCGATTTTTTAAAAACGGATATACGGCAAGTGGGTTGTGCTTCTCGTTTCCTTTGTGATAATCATTAGCTTAAAGAGGCCGGGTATGTTGTTCAAAAGTCGCTGCGAAGCCGCCAGTGTAGAAATCATGATAATGGTAGCCTGCAGCCAAGTAATAAATGTCACATTGTCATTTGCAAATAAATTTGTATTCTATTAAATATAGATGCAAAATGGTCTTGAGCCAGGACAATATCCTAGTTCAAATCAAATATTGATTACAAACCATAAAAATACAAACAGAGGCCGATAGCCTTAGCTGCTAATGCTTTTTATATATAGTTTATTATAATTTCAATTGTAATAAATAAATAAAATAAATACAAACAAAAAAACTAAAACCAGAAATTTGAAAAATAATCAGTACAGCCGATCCTAATTTAAAATGTTACATGGCCCACCCTTTTAATCTTCCTCTGAACCTATTGTGAATGGCGTTCAAGTTGCTCCCCTTTTCACTTTATAGCGCATAGGAAACCTTGTTAATATGTCAAGAATATTAGCGAAAGCAATTTTGGTTCGTGACAAATATTTGTGCCCAATTATACAATTTTCTATGGGCGTTTTCAAGCGGTACTCGCTATCTTCATCTCGAGAAACAATAAGACGGATTTTAATGGATTGTCCTCAATATAAAATAATAAAAAATGTTGTCGTAATAGGAAAAAATAAATTTAAAAGCTATTAGTGTGGTCTGATTT
The DNA here is from genome assembly GCA_947397865.1 of Polietes domitor. Taxonomy (NCBI): domain Eukaryota; kingdom Metazoa; phylum Arthropoda; class Insecta; order Diptera; family Muscidae; genus Polietes; species Polietes domitor. The sequence goes on along the minus strand of OX377618.1, from coordinate 189,434,359 downwards.
CATTTTTTGGTAGACCTTTTTTGTTAGATGCCCATATGTAAACAAATTTTAGAAAGTGAACAACTTCTGAATTTAATTGTATCTACCTAAATCAGACCTAAGATATTGATATGGCTCGAAAAACCCGATTTCTTTGAGGTTGTACCATTCTTTTGCGACCTAAATGTTGTGAACATCTTTCTGATCACGAAGTATAGATTTTAGATACATCCATATATTCAAAAACGTCGAATAAAATATCGAAACAAATAACAATTTTATTGGCATACCTTAATCAACAATAAAAACAATAACAATGCTTAAATATACTCAATTAAAATAACCCCATCTCAATGACGGAAAGCGGAAGCGGGCAAATAGTTGTTCTGTGGAGATCTGACAGATGGAGCACCAATTGGAGATTGAGAAGCAAAGTTGAGGGCCGAAGCGACACCACCATCGAAATTTTGTGATCTGCCACCCAAAGCATCGTATTGACCTTGAATAGCTCTTTGGGCGTTGGCGGCATCTTCGGCGGTGCGGTATTTGACAAAGTGAACCTCGGGTTTGTTGTTGCTGTTCCTGTTGTCGTTGTTCAATTTGTTGGCCAAGTCGCCGAGATCGGCTTGCTTGCTCAGCACATAAATGTCGGTCTTTTGAGCGGCAGCTTGTTTGGCCAATCCCAAAGCAGCATCCTCCAAGCCACTATTATCGGGACCCTTGATGAAAACAACGCGGAGACCTTGCTTCACGGCGTTGGCCAATTGGTTGGAGGCGGCGGGGTCATTGAAGTCACTATCGTCGGCTGTGAAGGTGTAGAATTCCTTTTGGAGTTCAGCTTGAGGAGCAAAAGCAGCTGATCCACTGGAACCTTGGCCGTCATAAGAAGATCCTCCACCATATGAGCCACCGCCGGGAGTAAAGGATAATCCAGAGCTCGAGTGATCCACTCCTTGGTAGTTGTAACCCAATTTGTCGGCACAGGCAACCGCCACTAAGCACAGGACAATGAAGGTACGCATTGTTAAGTTTGGTACTGATTTGACTGGAGTGTAGTTGATTGAAGATATGTTCTTTGGTTTGTGACCTATAATCAGCCACTGCGGGCGTCTTTTATATGACCGAATTTCGCAGCTGCATTCGCAGAAGCTTTTGCGAAACACAAGATTATGAATTTTTAATAAACTTATTAGATATTCAGAGCAATTTGTATTAGATGTATTTGTTAGTGACTGTGTGAGTTTGGCTTCTATTTTTTAAGAATTTAACATTTAAGAATTTCTTCAATTTTTTTCACAATCAAACAGAATTTAAAAGAAAAATCTTTCAGTAGTTTATTAACGCGAAACATTAAGTAATTAAGGGAAAGGTAGGTAAGGGAAAAATGTATTTATTTTGCTGATCCGCATTCACACGCTCCAAAAAATGGAAAAAATAACAATTTTCATCAACTACTTTTTTAGATTTTTTATTGCTTTTAAACTTAATAAATTATCATTGTGAAGATTTTTCACTGAAATTCTGGTTGATTTTGCAAAAATCAAAAAAAATCTTTAAAAATACACTGAAAGAAAAATCGTTTGTTACATTAACGAATCAGATTCGTTATTGCCATTTCGTTGCAGCAACGAAATATTACGTTCCCACAACAATCCGACACGTTGCTGCAACGATGTGAATGTTTGTGGTATGAAACCTATAAATTTCTAATCATAATCATTGTTTGTATACAAATTCATTAATCCAAGTCTAAATTTATTACAATTAATGCAGTTTGGAATGGAACACTGCCTCAACAACACATTCGGTACAGCAATAATTTATTCGTTGGTGCAACAATCGGCGACACACAAATTTTGTGTTTTTCTAGTGTGTGTGTGTTTTTGTGATGTATTCGACAGTAATTCTCATTCACGTTGTTGGAGTTCTGCCTTAAGTAGTTGAGCTCTTGTTGCGAATAATCACTTCGAAGTTCACTGCCGGTGGTCATCATGGAACTAAATTATCTATACTGAAAGAAAAACCTTCGAAGCCGGGACGAATTTTCTTTTTGAAAATCAACGAATCAGAGTTGTTGCACCAATGAATTAGTGTTGTTGCAGCAACGAAATAGCATTGTTGCTGCAATGAAACAGCAGTGTTGCGACAACGAAACAACATTGTTGTAGCAACGGATCAGCATTGCTGCAGCAACGAAACAGTTGTTTCAGCAACGAACAAATTCGTTGCGGAACTATAATTTCCATTAAATCAAATTCGTTGCGGAACTATAATTTCCATTAAATCAACGAAACTTTGTTCGCTTCCAAACTCTCTAAAAAGAACATCTAAGAACACTACTTTAAAGTTTCAAAAAATAATTAATGTATTCATTTCGAATATCAAAAATAAATAAAGAAATAAAATTGAAAAAACATAACGCGGCTAATCCATTACTCTTCAATATTCTGAAAGTAATTGAAATTGCCTTCAAAACAAGATATAATACATTAAAATAGTTCAAGTTTTTAGGAGTTACAAAAGATTGAATGATCGTACCTTTAAAAAAAATATTTTTATACTTAAATTTGTTGTAGGTCGTGATAAAAAATCTATTTTTTGTAAATATTTTTTGAGAGAAGAATACATACACCAACTTTCAAAACAATCTCATCCACGGAGGTCATGGAATGACTCAGATGCAATCAAATCAAATATACATAATATACATTTATCTCTTTATTGTTTTTTTTCGTGTCAGCAAAAATTATCTTTATACACTCCACGATAGTATAATGTCTTTGTGCATTTGTTTGTAACACCCAAAAGGAAGCGAGATAGACCGATTGTTAATTATACCAATCGACTTAGAATCACTTTTTGAATCAATTTAGCAATGTCCGTCTGTCTGTCCGTCCTCCCGTCCGCTCGTCTGTCTGTCCATCTATTCTTGTAATCAATCAATAAAATTAAACTTTGCACAACGCAATTTTTCGGGATAAGGACGAATGCTATTTAATTTGAAGAAAATCGGTTCAGATTTAGATATAGCCCCCATACGAATTTCACTCCCAATTTGACTCTTTTAACAGATTTGATTGAAAATTGATAAAACATCTTATAGTTCAACTAAAAACACCTATGGTGAAAATGGGTCAGATCGGTTCAGATTTGTATATAGCTCCCACACGAATTTCGTACCCAATTTGACTTTTTCCGCTCTGGAAACCTCATATTTTATCAGAGTGTCTTCAAATTTGGCAAAACATCTTATATTTAAACTAAGAACAATTGTGGTGAAAATAGGTCAGATCGGTTCAGATATATATACGGCTCCCATTCAAATTTCGATCCGCATTTGACTTTTTCTGCTGTAGAAACCACACATTTTAACAGATCTTCGATTTGACTTTTTCCACTCTATAAACCACATATTTTAATAGATCTTTTTCAAATCTTGCAAAATATCTTATATTTCAACTAGAAATACCCATGTTAAAAATGGGTCAGATCAGTTCAGATTTATATATAGCTCTCAAACAAACTTCGCACCCGACTTGACTTTTTACGCCCCAGAAACCACGTATTTTCGTCGAATGTTTTCAAATTCATGTTTTCTTCATTCCATGTTTGGATATAGCCCCGATACAAATATTCTTCTCGATTTGACAAATTGGGTCTTTTCATATTAGCCTATGATTAGGAAACATTCAAAAATCCTTCCCGTTTTCATTTTTTTAATGAATTGAATTGTATTCGGAGAGGAGGTGGAGTGTATCATATGGTCTGTCCCGCCCGACTTTAGCCTTTCCTTACTTGTTTTATATATATGGCTAATTCTGAGATTATGATACAACTTCGACTTTATTTTTGGTATTGATTTTTTGCAGAATTTAGTATTATAAGATATTTTTAAAATATGGATTCGAAGGTGATACAGCTATAGCTGTAAAGGGAAAAATTCATGTTAATATTATAGACTGGCCATCTAATGCTAATGTCTCATATTAACGTTATTTTTAAATTTTCCAATTTCTCCCATTATTTCTTCCCTCTACCTTAATTTTACTTCGGTTTTGCATAAGTTGTGTAAGTTTTCTATTAAAGCGTTCAATTTAACACTTTAGTGTCTTTGGTAGAACATTTTAATACTTAAATGTCTTTTGAAAGGACTTTCTTGATTTTCTCGAAAAAAAATTACCCATTTTGACAGATAAAGAGAGAAGCTAGACGGAGCTGGGCAATTTCTTTATTTTTATTTTCAGGTTTATGTTTGACATTTGCAAAATGGGACGCTATACGTTCGAATAAAATTGGGAAATATTAAAAACTTACTTCCAAAGTAGTGAGTCTTTAACCCAAACTAAGAAATTTAAGTTGAAAACTTTCGAGAAGAGATCAGCCTTCATGATGCTCATTTTCATTCGATGGTTATGTCAATAAGCCATATTACTGCATATAGAGTTCAGAGAACCCACACGTGACTATTGAGAAGTCTATGCATCCACGACGGGTCACTCTTTGGTGTGGATTTTGGGCTGCACTGAAAAATTGGGTTGATCGGATGAGGTACTGCCAAGCCAGTCGTAGTTGTCATATGAATGATATTGTGTTCCATTATTCAATGACAAAGTTCAACCTTTCCAATAAAGCTAGAAATTTGAAAATCAGTACTTTTTTATAGCGGATTCTTATTTAAAATTTTAAATGGCCCACCCATAGATCCGCAAAATTCCACAATATAGTTCCAACAATAAGAATTCTCTCAGACTAATATATTTTTTTTTCACTTAGTATAATGTTCCCTTCGACCAAAAAATGATAACTTTGACCCATTGTAAAAAGCACTCAGACCAACTCAGCTATAAGTGGAATACATTTTTTGTTTCCTTGTAGTTGTGTCTAATATATATTTTAAAAGTAATTAAAAGTAATGAAGTTGCCTTCAAAACAAAGTATAACACATTAAAATCGGTTAAGTATTTTTTTGAAAAAAAAAATATTCTTTTCACTGTTAAATTGGTCATAACTTTTGAAACAAATTTTATTTCTCTCAAAAATATGTACAACATTTTCGTGAAAGAAGGCATACACAAATTTTGAAAAAAAAAAATCGCAGCGATCGAGGTCAAAAATCGTTCCGATTGGCATGGAATGACTCACATATAGAAAAGTAGTGTTTTTTGCTAATCGTCCCTATTCTTCTTCCAAGTAATTTTAGGGGAAATTTCACTTCAACGATGGTCGAATTCAAAGAGTAAAATTTGGAAAAGCTCTTTCACGAAATATAGTTGCATCATCCGGTGTACCACAAGGAAGTCATCTTGGTCCGATTCTATTTACAATATTTATTAATGATCTTCCCTCTGTAGTTCGTCATTCTAATATTCTATTGTATGCTGATGATGTAGAAATATTTCGATCCTTTGAAGATGCCACTGAACAACGTTTTCTACAGTCTGATCTCGATAGATTTCATGAATGGTGTAAAATTAATTTAGTGGAACTAAATATGTTGAAATGCAAACATATGCAATTTTCTAGAGCTAGAAATTTAGAAACTATTTTTTGGTGATCTTAAACTCGAGTCTGTAATTTCCTTTTTGGAACTTGGAATTCTATTGGATCAACGTTTGAACTTCAGGTCTCACATCTCTACGATAGTAAACAAAGCTTATGGTGCTCTTGATTTTATGAAACGTTGGAGTAAGGAGTTTTCCGATCCTTCTGTCACTAAACAATTATATACCTCTTTGGTTAGGTGCATTCTTGAATATGGTTCAGTAATATGGGACCCATCTTATACTATTCATAGTAATCTTATGGAATCTGTCCAGAAACAATTCCTTTTATTTTGTCTGCGTGGGCGTGGGCGTGGGTGGAACTTCCGTACCCTGCCTTCATATGAATTTAGGCTTAATCTTATCAAGTTACCTTCTTTGAAAAGTCGCCGTACTATGTTGAACATTACTTTCCTTATGAATGTTATCCAGGGCAACATCCATTCTGATCTTATTCTGAGTAGAATGATGATAAATATTCCGATAAGACCAACTAGATATTTTCATTTGATCCACTATAATTATTTCCGTTAAAGCTATGCCAATAATGATCCTTTGCGCCGCCTGTTCGTTCAATTTAATAAATTCTATCACATTATTGAATTATCAGAAAACAAAAACTCTATTAAAAGAAAAATTATTCTGTATTTAAATACTTAATTTGTAGTATCTAAGTCTGTAAGGATATTTGTATCTATAGACTTAATAATAAAAAAACGAAATTCGGGAAATTAATTAAGAACTAATATAAATTTAAATTCAAAAACTAAACTACAATAGTACTGTGAGTATTCTGGTTCAGCATTTGTGGTAAAAAAATATACAGTTCTTCTTAGTGCTTTTATTGAATATTCTTTCTATAAACGGTTGTGCAGAATATTTTTCCAAAATTTTTGTCATCGGATTTTGTACTCCCAAAATTAGATTACCAATATTAAAGACAATTCGACGAAAATTGGAATGTTAATAAAGATTGTATTTAACGTTCATTTTCCAAATATATTTCATATATTAGATGCAATCATTTAGGATGTAGCGATTTCTCTCCATGTTTTGGTGGATGTCGTTAAATTTTTTTTTGTTACGAATTAGCATTTAATATCGACGTCGACATCGGAAGTTATGCCACCCACGAACATGGTAAAGTATAAAGATTGTGATTAAAAACAAAAATAATAGATTTTATTGTATCTAATCTGGAAAACAATGAACGAATTTAGGATATATCCGCTTTGCTGAATGGAGTTTGCTTATAATAAAACGAATAAAAATCTTAAGCCTAATAATAAATTCAAAGTATTTAGCGTCGAAATAAATCCGCAAAATTTGATCAAATAAATAGGCACAAGCCTTACTGATAAGCAGACATAATCAAACGAGCATTCCATCAATCAAACACAAATAACGAAATCGATATCAGAATAAAGATGCGTGCCTTTATCGTGCTGTGCTTAGTGGCTGTTGCTTGTGCCGATGATTTGGGCTACAATTACCAAAACTCGGGTGGTAGCGATTCGGGATTCTCTGTCCTACCTGGTGGTACATTCGGATCTGCTTCGAACGACAATCCAAGTTATGCAGTTCCCGCATCAAATGACCCATCTCAAGGATCTAACGGGTTTTCTTCGTATGACGCCCAAGCTTCGAATGGATCACCGTCATACGCTCCTCAAGCGGAACTAAACAAAGAATTCTACACATTCTCAGCCAACGATGAGGACTTCAATGACCCCGCCGCCTCCAACCTATTGGCCAACTCCGTGAAGAAAGGTCTTCGCGTTGTTTTCATCAAGGGTCCCGACAACCGTGGTCTGGAGGATGCTGCCTTGGCTTTGGTCAAACAAGCTGCCGCACAACAGACCGCCATTTATGTTCTCAACAAACAAGCCGATCTCGGTGACTTGGCCAACAGATTGAACAATGCCAGCAAGAATAACAACAACAAACCTGAGGTACACTTTGTCAAATACCGCACCACTGAAGATGCTGCCAATGCCCAAAGAGCTATTCAAGGTCAATACGATGCTCTGGGTGGCAGGTCGCAAAATTTCAATGGTGGCGTCGCTTCCGCCCTCAACTTTGCTTCTCAAGCTCCTATTCGTGCTGCAGCTGCCAGATCTCCTCAGACCAGCTATTTGCCCGCTTCTGCTTTCCGTCATTGAGATGAAGCTATTTTAATTGAATATCTTTCGAAGTAGTTATTGTTTTGTTGTTATTTGACATAAGTTAATAAATGTGTTATATGATTTAAATTTATCGTTTTTGAATTTAGTTTTACTTTTTTGGTCTTGTAGGTCACAATAGAAGGAAGTTGTTAAATATACACGGAACGTAGGATAACGCAAAGAAACTATATACATTTTTTGTTATCTTATAATTACTTAAAAGCTCTTTCCAGTCCTTAACTGATTTAAAAATACATCTAGCATTTTTGGAATAGAGTAGGGTATGTTGAGTATGCCATTTTGTAGAACAAAGTTATAGTCCAGCTGGTCCGTTTCACAGTGGGTCAAAGTTTTTGGTCGAAGGGAGCATTAAAACAAGTAGAAAGGCGTTAAGTTCGGACGGGCCGAATCTTATATACCCTCCACCACGGATTGCATGCCATAGTATTACCGGTAGATTAGAGGCTGTCGATTTTACAAAGAAGTGAAGTAACATATTTTGAAAATTGTGCTATTTTTAATGCATATTGCAAATATTGTTTACTATTTCAAACTTATGTGCACTGTCTTAAATTAATTTTATTGCTTCATTATTATAATATTAATAGTATACTACTATGTATAATACTGCAATTGTAGTCATAAAGTGAACATGAGGGAGCAATCTTCAAAAATGTACTCCATATATTTGGTGTATTGTCAGTCGTCATTAAAGGGAAACATTTTTTTAAAGAAACATTTTCAATTTCTCGATTCAGCTACAAACAGAGTGACTGTATAATTTTGATAAGAAAAATACAAATTTCATAGATCCGTTATGTTTCGCGTCCATATTGGAACGAATACATATAATTTCATGATTTCAGGTACATCCGTTTGCTTGGTACCACTTTTATCATTTTTTTTTTAATTGTAACCCTAAAAGTATAATTTTGGAGAAATAATCATATTGTGTGTGTCTACGAATTTCATTATTTTAGCTACAACCATTTGCGTGGTACCTATTTTGTCCCGTTTTGATCCTAAAGGAACGAATATCGAAAGATATCTTTGTTTTTCGTGTCTACGCAGTCACAGCAATGTACACACCGAATTTCACTATTCTAACTGCAACCGTTTGATTGGTACCATTTGTATCCCTCTTAGCCCCATTTTCCGCCTAAAAGTACAAATTCCGAAAAATCGTTTATATTTCGCGTATACACAGTCAGATAAATGCATACAGCGAATTTCATGATTTTATCTTCAGCGGTTTAGTTGGTAAAATTTGTATCCCTCTTTTCCAATTGTATCGCTTAAAAGAACAAATTTTGAGAAATCTCGTTATTTTACGTGTCTATGTAATTATAGGAATGTACACACCGAATTTCATGTTTCTTGGTGTTGCCGTATCATTGGTACCATTTTTATCTCTTTTGTCCCATTTCACCCGCTAAATCTTTTTTGTACTTTTTGTTGTTTACACGTTACTAGAAGATGGTACGAAACAAATTCCAAGTGTATAAAAATCAGAAATTTAAATAAAATCTAAATATTAGGGGTATTTTCAGTCCTTTTTAGGGAAAAATTTTTCCCTCTGGGCCGATTTCGCCCAATTTCAATCCCAAGCGATCTGCAACAGTCAGACACATTTACGGAAAATTTCAACCTCCTAGCTTATTTGGTTCGAAAGCTAGGGTGCTTTTAGAATTTTATCAGGGTACAGAATATATATACTTTATGGGGTATCCGTTGAATGTTTCAAGGTGTTACAAACGGAATGACAAACTGAATATAACCCCATCCTGGAGGTGGAGGGTATAATAAATGAGAAGAACGTTGTAAGTTAATGTCTGAGAAAATTCTTATTGTCAGAACTATATTGAGAAAATTTATGATGATCGTTTTTGTGGAAGATCTTAACCCTCTAACTCCTCTGTTTATGAGTCAATTTAACTTTTTTTCGCAAAAATCAAAAAAGTCTATTCTGTTAAAGAATGCTGCTTGACAGTGTTTTATTTTTAATTTTTATAAAAATAACAACATTTATTTTTTTGCATGGTCTGCCTGCTACCTTTTGGATATTACAAATATTTGAACAAGAACGTTAGACCACATGAATGAAATGTAGACCACATGCATCAGTAGAATATACATTAGGGCATATCGATTCTGACAAATTTGTTTCTGATTGCTTTGGAATAGCAAAAAAAGTATTACTTTCCGAAAAGGAAAAAAACTTAAAAATCTCCTTCAATTTGCGCAAGGACTATATGTAAAAAATCACCGAAAATCTGACATTTGTAAATGTTTCCCCTAAAACATGAACGTACAGTCATAGGAAACTTAATACCAAAAGATAGGTAACATCAAAGGCTATGTATTACACAAATGGAAAAATAAGTTCCAGTCACCCCACGAAAATAAAGTTTGGATTTTTTAATGATGATTCGCAAAATATTTCGTTCTTAGATAAAGCCATCTGTGAGCTAAACGCTCCTGAAAATAACACTAAAAATCATGTTTTTCCGGTGAAATTTTTTTGTTTTACATTTTTTTCGATTTTTTTTTTCTGATTTTTTTAATATAATTTTTTTAAATATAAATTTTGATTCTTGTCTTAGAGTAACTTATTGGTCGAATTATTGGACGTTTATAAGTAATTTTTTGTGGATATTCACAATGACAACTGAAAACATTTTTGTATTTGTGGTAGTATTTTACAAAAAATAAATAACTGCGGTCATTACCTTTCAAATGATGCCTAAATGATGAACATCGGAATGAAATTGACGTCGCAGCGCTCATTTGGTTGTGAAAACCATCTACTGCATTAAATTATTTCACAAAATTGGGGTCAGTGACGTCATTTTTCGTCCGTTATTCATCATTTAGGCATCATTTGAAAGGTATTGATTCCTTCTATTTATTTTTCACTACACCTTTTACAAAATGTTTCCAAGAAATATGATTTGTAGCTGTCACTTTGAAAACCCGCAAAAAATCAGTATACCCGATTTTCTTTAAATGCTGAAAGTGGGTAAGATCGGTTAAGATTTAGATATAGCCCCAATACAAATGTCGCTCCCGATTTACTTTTTCTGCTCTAGAAACCAGATATTGTACCCGATTTTCTTTAAAATTGGCAAAACATTCTATAATCGAACTAGAAACACCTAAGCTGAAAGTGGGTAAGAGCGGTTCAGATTTAGACATAGCCCCAATACAAATGTTGCTCCCGAATGTTTAACGGATTTTGGCCAAACTTTATATATTATATTTCACCAATAAACATACATGGTGAAAGCGGGCCACATCGCTCCAGGTTTCTATATACCCCCATACAAATGTCCTTTCCGATTTAACATTTTTTGTCAAACACATACATTTACAGGATTCAAAAATCCTTCCCGATTTCACTTTTTTTATCGAATTGAATTGTAATGAGATAGAAAGTGGGGTGTATCATATAGTCGGCTCCGTCCGGCTTTAGCCTTTCCTTACTTGTTTGGGAGATGCCCATATGTCCATACTTTGGTATAACCCAAATGGGGCCCCATTCTGCTCTATTCCAGCTCTTGAAACTACATCTTAAATCGGATCTTCATCAAATTTTGCAGATCATTATATGTTTCAACTAGGAATACCTACCGTGAATGAGAAATATATTGGCGCATGTTTTTGCACAGGCCTCAAGTGTTGTTATAGGGCCCCTTCAAATGTCCGTCCGATTCATCCTATTACTGCTTTATAATCTGTATTTATCATTGGACCTTGATCAATTTTTCCATATCATGTTATATTTAATTTAGTCGGAATATCTGCTGGAAAATTGGATCAATTACTTTATTATTTACCATATTCATTAAATTTGACTAAAGATGAATTGCTATTAACTGTATAATTTATATGAACTACATAAAATTGCTCCCATGAAATACCTGGGTTTAGTAATCAAAACGAGGTATATACGCAGGGAGTGGTGTAGGGTATTATATAGTCGACCCCGCCCGACTTTAGCCTTTCCTTACTTGCGCATCTTGAAGGAGATTTTAAACATTTTTTCTTTTTAGACAGTAATACCAACACTTGTCTCCAATTTTTGTCTATTCCAAAGCGATCTATCTATACGCCCTAATGTACATGTAGAACGGATGTATTTAGAACATCGTATTGGTTCTATATGGCGGTGCTCTCTATTTATACAGGTTTCCCCAAACTGGATTGGTAGATTCTCCGATAATCATTATACACGGGGAGATTAAATCATAAATTCTGAATGACATTTTCGCCGTACATATATTAAATGTACATTCGAATTATATTAACCTCGATTTTGAAACTCAAATATCACATTTAATTTGATTGTTCCATACACTGAACGCAAAAACGGAACTTTAGTATAGTTACGTTGCTGGAATGAAATTTTATGTTCTTACAAGAAAACGTTGTGCTGTTGTTTCGTTTTCGCCAAAAACCGATATTCCTTGATGAAACGAATATTTTGGGGGGAAAACATAAATAACACTTTGCACTAATAAAAAATTTGACGAAGGGCAATATAAAATATATGGGCATTTCCACAAAAAGCTTCACCAAGACAAAAAAATTAAAAGTTCTTGTAAACACTTTGTTTTATCAGCAACTAGCTGACCCGGCAAACGTTGTTTTGCCTTCAAATTTTATTTGTATTTGAATAGCTGACTCGGCAAACTTCGTTCTGCCTAGAAAAGTATTGATTTAGACATTTAATGCTTTATTGTTACGGATATGATTAAAATACAGGTACATGATAGCATTTAAAGGAGATCGGTGCAGGTAATTCATATTTATTAAAAAAAAATGTGAATAATATATGAACTATTAAATGATATATACTTTTATACATAATTAAGATATACATATTAAGCGCTATTCATTGTAGGGGCACCGGGGAACTTCGTCTCACAGGCTTTGTCCTACGTCATTACAAATTGCAGAAAATCTGTGGTCAATGTCCATTACAATTGATTCTTTTTTTTTAATATTTGCTGGATGGGTTACGGTCATGTCGATTTTGAATTGTATTTCCCCTCATTGAAGCACTCTATGATAAACAATATTTTTCGTTTTGTTGTAAGATGCGCGGATGGTTTTCCGACACGGGACCGTCCTGAAAAACATTGACCGTGTGAAAAACTTTCATTCTCCAGATTGAGGCCACAAACACTCAATGATTGACCTTGTGATTTATTGATTGTCATGGCGAATTCGAGACGACTCGGAAATTGGATTCGCTTAAACTCGAATATCGGTTGGGATCATTGGAATTCTCGGAATGAGAACTTTCCTTTTAGTATTCTTGCGTGAATTGCACATGTCTTCTATCAAAACCAAAGCATGGTTGTGCATCTCTTCATTCGTCTGAATTGACACGAACTCAATGAAAAATGTCTTCTGACATGTCATCCTTGTACTTGTCCCACAATTCACGTGGATTCGATGGAAAACATGTGGCAATAATGATTGCAAATAATGTGCGAATTTGACTTGGAGATGCAGAAACAATTGCTTCAGCGATTGTCGTGTCCCAATGTGTATCGGTTTCAAGCAAACTGAGCTCCACAATGGACAGTTCAAAGTGACATAAAGTGAAGTGACTCGGTCCACGGACATTCACCAGAATAGTCGCAAGTAAAAGCATTCATCAATCTTCGGATAAACTGTATAATACGGCCAAGAGCTTCACTAGAACGCACATTCGGATGATCAGGAACTAGATCGCTTTGCTTTCGACGTTGAAATTTCTTCGATAAAGCATTCCAAGTGTAATAACGCGACATCTCTGAGTAAAGTAACGTACGTGCCAACGGATCACTTTGACAAATCTAGAAGAAACTGGTCGCTGATGGGTTTGAGCATGTTGAGCAACATTTGCTGCAGTGAAATAAACTCGTTGACCGTTCCCCAGATGCACTGCCAACTGTGTAACAGTCAGATAGCGTTCGTGAATAGGAATTGAGAATATATGCCAAACCGCCTCATTGCAGCTTACGTATAGACCAACTTGAAAACGCGTGATTTCATCATTGCGGTCAGGAGCTTGAAGACCAAAAGCCGCCATGTCACTGTCTTTCATGACATATTTGTAGATGTACTTGATGAATTCACTGAATTGCAATATTCCACGTTACAATGCGCCTTCAATGTTTTGCAAAAAAGTGGCAAATACACAACAGCCCAAGAGTTATCGACCAAGAAATCATTTCCTTTCACTTTGAGTGTGATTGTTCTACCGCCATTATCACCGTCATTACCGATTTTCGCCAACAATCACAACTGCAACTTTATCTATTGTAGGAGCGTTGCATTGATCAAGAGTTTATATTGAATGTCGGATTGAATCCGCGTTAGTGAATAATATCTGCTCCAAATGAAGTCATCTGAAAGCAGCCAAGTTTACTCGTCTGAATATTTCTTCAGTTTGCTAAAAAAAAACAAAATTTTATTGATTTCTGTTATTATGTGAGAATAAATATATTGAATTCTTCTGTTGATTAGAAAATATATATTAATTATATTTTCATTAAAAGTGCAACAGAAATAACATAAATACCATGATGACAAAAAATGTCACGTGCGATATATTCACGTTGTTGGCCGCGAAAACGAATAATTACGCAAAATCAACATTAGCACCAATAATACAGTTAATTAAGAGCTATAAGTTAAGCATATGGTCAAAATATAAAAAACGTTTTATTTTGACTTTTTGTCATTTTAAATATGTATGACACATTGTGGGGCCTTTACCCGGAATCAGTGACAAAAGTCAAAAATTTTATAAAAGCTTTTGGTAGAACTAATAATACCAATTCATAGAGAACTTAATATCGATCAAAAATCCGAAAAAATCGGACAAAAATTGTGGTTTATAGAGCCGCTCAAAGATGAATATTTTTTCAGAGTACAAGAAAAAAACACAAAATGAAAAATATTGTAAGATTCACAATTGAGTTACAGACAAACTATATATCCAATTTTTACGTTTTTAGTGTCATTTGAAAGGTAAGTTAGATGAAATGAACTGAAATTGGGTGTATCCAAGTCTTAGTTACCCAAAAATCACAGTAATAAAAAACAATATATTTGGATCATTTTTCAACATTGGTGGAATAGAACTAAAAAGGCTTTGATAAGATTCGGAAGTAATTACTTTGAGGTAATTAAGAACTCATTACTCTACCATATTTAATTGAAGTTGGCTGCCGATACTTGCCTATTCGCATGTTATTACAATAAAAGTGGGTTCTTCCCATATAAAGTGATTTTTTCACATTTTATAAAGCAACATATTTGGAGTACTGTTACTGTCAGAGTTTTGAAATTTTGTAAGAGTTGATTGGATATTAGTTTCCGCAGTTGTGAAAAAATGATCGGTATTGGCAAAGTGGGTGTGGTACCTTCCATATAAAGTAATATTAACTATATTCACTAGGGCGTACCTCAAAAAAAAAGTTCGCCGTACACCTTCGAATATGAAGTATTATTGAAAGGTAGTTTAAAAAAAAAAATTTTTATTTTTTTATGCCGAACGTAGGGGTCGCGCTTTTACATTTTTCTATATAACTTGTATTTATAAACGGATTTTAAAGTGTGATACATCGATGTTTTTGTCTCGACGAGGCCGATTTTTTTGTCTTTGAAGTCATTGAGCTCAAGCACCCCCTTCTGGTACTTACCCATCATTTCTCAGTTGCTACTACCCTAATGTACCACTCTAATAATCGAAAATTAAAGCTCGCATAAAATCATGAATCATGTTTGAGCTCAATGACTTCAAAGACAAAAAAATCGGACAAAAACATCGATGTATCACACTTTAAAATCCGTTTATAAATGCAGAAGTTATATAGAAAAATGTAAAAGCGCGACCCCTACGTTCGGCATAAAAAAATAAAAAAAATTTTTTTGAAACTACCTTTCAATAATACTTCATATTCGAAGGTGTACGGCGAACTTTTTTTTTTTTACTTGTAACCTGGTACGCTCTAATATTCACCTCCCAAACTATTAGGCACCGAGAGTTTTAAAATTGTATGTGAGTCCATCCAGTATTGATCTTGGTAGTTGTGAAAAAATGGGCGGTATTAGAGAAGTGGGTGTGACACATAACATACGAAATCAAAACCTGTTATGGTGTATTTTCGCATACATGAGACCAGGATTCCTGAAATCTTGCATGAGTGCATTAAGTTTTAACTTACATAGGCAAAATCAAATGATGAAGATTTTAATGGTGGGAGTGGCATCTCACCTTAAAAGTTGTTAAACAGTATAATAATGAAATTTTGTGTGAGTTCGTTGAGTATTAATGTGCGCATTTGTATAAAATGGAAAAGTGAGCGTGGTACCTCCCAAATAAGATAAATTGATAACCCTATTAATATTATAAAATCGTTTGTCTGTTTTCGGAATTTTACACAGATAAAAGCGCGGATCTATAGGCTAGATATTAAAAATCCTTGAATTGTGAGCGGGAGGGGTTTAGAGATAACTTTATGAAAACTTTTACAGATATGTTACTGATCGCAAAAAATCAATATGAAACCATTATGAATTTTGATTTTTCGTTTTGAGTTTTTTGCCTGGAAAACCGGACGGTATTCAGCTAGTTAAATAAAATTATATTGCCAAATATATGAATATATGTTAATTTAGATCAATAATCAATGACAAATGATTAGTTTGGTAAGAAAAAAGTAAATGTAAAGTAACTCGAATTATAATATTTTTGAAATGAAAGAAACCCCATACTTGGCGTCTGATTTTAAAGCTCCCAGTAAGTATAGTCTCATTTTAAAGCTTACGATGTATTCTTTTCAACATAGTTTTACTTTTGTAATTATGTTCTCTAGTTCAGCAGTTATGATTTTTGCAACTAAAAAAGTCAAAAAGCCTTACTGTGCGTCGGTCACGTTCGACATCATGGAAATACCCATATATTAATATATTTTAGGTTTCTAAACTTGAAAACGATATTAATTTTTTTCTAATGAATTCATTTTTTATTTTTGTTAGTACTATTCTAAATTTCGTCTTGGATACCTTTTATATTTGTACTCCTATTTTGGAAATACATAAAAATCCGATAATACACTCTTATATCGTCGCTTGGATGGTAAACTGACTGAACTGAAAATTTTTCGGAAATCGAAAAACCATTGGACTTGCCTAGCCATAGTAAAACGTGTGTGTAAAATTTGTACATGTAACTATTACCGCTATCGTTAGAAATGTCTGTTTATTGTGCAAAATGTTGACTTTACATAGACAAAATCAAAATTTTCGAAAAACCGGTTGAACCGGTGCCATGTAGTAACCAACTCCAAACATATTGAAGAAAAAGGGACTACACATATCGGTACCTTGTCATGGCCAAGGCGCATCTTGAAGAAAAGTGCGCTTTGGCCATCCGATTGGCGCGACAAAAGAACACTTCTGAAATAGTCTCAATGGAAAATTTCGATTTTTTTAATTTTTAATTTTTTGTATGGATTTGAATCCTTTATTCGCTTGAATGAAAGATGCAGAATAAACTGGACCGAGTACACAAAAGTTTTCATAGAAAGTTTTAACATGTATAATTTTGAAATTAAATGAGACACTAAAAATATCACATATAAATATAGCGATTATCTGTCACTTCTCAGAACAGGCCAATTTTTTAAATCTCTTTTCTTTTATTTGACTTAAGTTGATGTCTTACCTTATCACGACTTTCACCTGAAATGTCCAAGGGCGTGACTCTAGAAAAAATTGTTTTTTGATTGATTATAGTACATCAAACTAAACTACATGTACCTAGTACATCTAAGACTTCCAAGTCGAAAAATAACGATTTTATAAAGAAAATCTACAAATATTTTATTTTAAAAAGTGACGATATGTTGACTCCTGCAATTTTTGTTACATTTGTATGCCCTTCACTTATGTCTTTGTGAATTTGCGAGATAGACACATTGTTTATTACACACACCGACTTAGAATAACATTCTGAATCGATTTAGCCATATCCGTCAGTCTGTCTGTCCGTCCATCTATTCTTGCAATCAAAGTACAGGTCGCAATTATTGTCCGATCCTTACAAAAATTGGCACTATTGGTTTTGCTGGCTGAGGACGTATGCTATTTAATTTGGAGCAAATCGGGTCTGATTTAGATATAGCCACCATATAAATTTCGCGCCCGATTTTACGTTTTCCGCTCTCGAAACCATATATTTTTACAGTTTTTTCTTCAAATATGGCAGAACATCTTATATTGCATGCGGTGAAAGTGGGTCAGATCGGTTCAGATTTATATATAGCTCTCATGCAATGGTCCCGGTAATAAATCATAATTCAACCTATTTCGGCACAATTTGGCACAATACCTTATATTGCAACTAGAAACATCTATGGTTCATATTTATAGCTCCCATACAAATATCATTCCCAAATTGACTTTTTCTGCTCTAAAAACTACATAATTAACCGATTGTGGTTAAATTTGGCACATAACTCTATATTACGACTAAAATCATATTTAGTGAAAGTGTGTCATATCGGTTCAGATGTATATAGCTTCGATATAAATTTCGCTCCCATTTTGACGTTTTCCGCTCTCGACAGATTTGACAGATTTTCTTCATATTTGACACAACACCTTATATTTGAAGTAGAAAAAGATGTGGTGCAAATGAGTCAAATCGGCTCAAATTTATATATAGATAGATCCCATGCAAATATCATTCCCGATTTGATTTTTTTCTGCTTTAAAAACTATATAAATTAACAGATTGTGGTTAAATTTGGCACAATATTACAACTACAATTATATGTGGTGAAAGTGGGTCATATCGGTTCAGATTTATATATAGCTCTCATACAAATTTCGCTCCCTATTTAACCGATTGTTATCAAATGTGGCACAACGTCATATTTTTTACTAAAAATATCTATTGTGAAAATGGGCCAACTCAGTTCAGATTATCACAAAGAAAAAGTGTTTCAATAAGAACAGTCTCCAAAAAATTTTATTTTTTCCGAAAAATATATTTTTTCGCGAAGGAAACAATAAAAAATTTGAAAAAAAAAATAATTTGTTCTATTTTCAATAGCTAACATATAAAACAACAAAGAGTGACATAACATTTATTCATATGAGTCATTCCATGTCAAGCGGTACGGCTTTTGACCTCGATATTTTTTTTTTGAAAAAAAAAAAAAATAGAAAATATTTTTTCATGAATTATGACCAATTTAAGGGTGAAAAAAATATTTTTTTTAAAAGGTGTGTTTATTCAATCGCATGTAATACCTGAATGTACTATTTTCCCTTAGATTTTTTATTGGTTTTAAACATTGTGTTAATAAACTACTGAAAAATAATCGTTCGGAATTGATTTGAACTGGGATATTATCGTGGCTCAAGACCATTTTGCATCTATATTTAATAGAAGCATTACGTCATCATTGCTCTTTATTTATAAGTTAGTGGCTGGTCATATTGACTGCCCGGGTTTGCTTGAGCTTTTAAATTTCCATGTTCCGCCTCGACCTTTACGTCATTTTAATGTTTTTTGTATACCTATTCATAGAACAAATTATTCTCTGCATGAACCCATCACGCGAGCATTAAGAGAGTTCAATAATATCTCCAATTTCAACCTTGATATTAGTGATACGTTAGCTAATTTTGTTAATTATTTAGATTTAATATATTTTTAGTTTTTAAGCTTAGTCTGTAAGGAAAATGTTATTTCCATAGACATGAATGGCATGGTGACATTTATTACATGGCTGCAGACTACTACGATCATGATTTCGACCATGGCAAAAGTCTTTTCAAGTGGCTTCGCAGCGAATTTTCAACATCAAACCCGGCCTCTATAAGGAAATGATTCTCAAAAACGAACGAGAAGGACAACTCACTCTGGTTGATTTTGCAAGAAAAAAAATCGTAAAAAATAGAAGCCATCATTTCACCACTTCCAAACTCATACAGTCACTACAATAGACATCTAAGAACACTACTTTAAATTTTTAAACAAGTAAAAATGGCGTTCCACAGAGGCTGTCGATTTTCGTAGAAGTGCAGTAATATTACAGGAAAATAAATTTTTTTATATAGGCAAACCAAAACAAATACAAATATTGAAAAAAAAAATATATATAAATAAATATAATATTTTTGTTGTTTCAAACCACGCTCATAAGGCAAGGCTATCAAATCAAAACAATACTTCAAGTCAATTCAAAAAATAAATATTCTTATATTTGTATTTTCAAAAAAGCCTAAATACCATAAATATTGTTAGATAGTGGGTGCTACAGTAGGTTGTATTTCCATTTTATTTCAATTCCTAAAGTAAAAAATTTTTAAATCCATTATCTCACGCACATAGTGCAAAATAACCTAAAGTAAAAAGTACGAGTTTGGAAAAACGTTTTATTTTGCAGTCAGAGGAATGTATACACCGAAGTCCATGATTCTAGCTGCGGCCATTTGGTTGTACCCCTTTTTCCCATTTTACCCCCTAAAGAGTACGACGTTCTAAAATCTCTTTATTTGACGTGTATACGCAATTAGATTTTCGCTTTTTTTTGTGCCAGTAAGATTAATAATTGTTATGTTTTTATATGGATTTTTATATGAACTATATTTTGAAATTTTTCTGCTTGATAAGTAGTTTCAAATTATCGTTTATTTTTAAATATTTCTCATTCAAATTTCTTGAATTTAATGTTATCTTATTTATCGGTGCGTAAAATAAAACACAGCAAATATTTTTTCTCTGTGTGAGCTATTGATAGATTAAACGAATAAATATTGAGTTCATTATTCAGTTTACTGGAAATTCCCATGTGTTTAATAAACTATAATCGTATTAAATAGTTAAAGGACTAAATAAATAGTTTTCGTTCAAAAAAACACGCGTTATGAAGAGACTTAAGCTAATATGCACAGAAACATTTTTACCCAAATATGTTTCCACATAAGTAATTAATTTATGAGAAGCATTATATGCTTCTCAAAGCATACATATTTATATTTGGTTTGAGTTTGTCCCAAATATATACACTATGCCACAAAAGTATACAATCTGAAGTCTATCCAAAAAAATAAAAAAGGAATCTAATTGCATAGTGTATGTGATTGTGAGCTATTATGTTCCTGGGACGATTCTTTCAGGCTGCGGAAATTAAAATTGTCTGAGGAAAACGAGGAATTATTATCCGTGTATACACTGAACCAGAAATCAACCTAAAATAGTCCTTAGATTTAGGCCTCCCACCTTCGCTATTTCCGATCTACTTTTCAGCGGTGTGGCAGTAGTAGTAGTATTGCAAAAAATCTTCAAATCCGGTCCAAATCCAAATATCTACATAAAAGCTTATTACTAGACCACATAACTGAACTAAACCGATGTGAACTGAACGTACGAACGCATGTCTGCCTCGTTATCGCTTTTGTTTTCGTCCAGTTTTCTTTATTTTGTTGAGTTCGAGATTATTTCATAAATATCCACTTCGTTAGGTCAGCTACTTCCGGTGATATCATTTAGAGGTCAGTCCACCCGCTTCTTTTTAATACTTCATTTCATTTGCAAATCATAGTCAGACCGCTGACAAAAAAACAGCAATACTGCCATGTGGTATGACCATTAAAAAATTAATTTTTTAATAAACATTGTCAGAACACGTTTGATTTGCATAAGTTAACACTACTCAGCCGTCGATCGACGATGCTGCGTTTGCGGACTGGCAATCGGGTTAAATGAATGAATTTTAATCGAATTCAAAAACTGGCCAATCAAAGCTGATAACAGAGATGAGATTTTAATTAGATATAATTTTAATGGCTATTTATTGTTATGAAAAGCTCAAATCAGCTCATTTCGGCGCCCACATAGCGACGACGAATTATTCAAATCGTAAAATATGTATCGATATCTGATTTCAAATAAAAAACTCAAACTTCAAAAGTTTTACGACCACTTGTTAAATTCATATTTTATGGTATGTCACAAATGTCGTCTACCAGAAACTAGTAGGAGGATTGCGTGGGTTTACCGGCTCCAACGCGACCATATAGCAACGCTTTATGCAAAATTTTGAACGAGTAATTTCACGATGACTTCGCATGATTTAGAGTGTGGGGATTTTATCACATATCAAGGCCAAGATTTAACATCAATTAATAAAGGATTTGATATACGTTATATTTTTTTAAGATCTTATGTTCAGCTAGAAGAAATTTGCTTGAAATTCGCAAAAAATATTTGTATCTCCTACTAGAAAAAGTTACGAATTTTTCAAAATTACCATATGTCAAAATTCCTAATTTTCGATCCACTCTATTGTCTACAAGTTCATAATTTTTGCAAATCGGAAAACCCAAATAAAAATTCCGTTCCGTTTGACATGTTATTTTCCTATATTTAAAAAAACACTATCGTTTATTGTATTAGAAATTTCATAAGTGAAATATTGGAAAAATTTAAATAATTCTAAAGACCACGTCCAATTATGAGGTATGCTACAAAAATACGTAAATAGCGTGATAGCCCTCGAAGGACATTCCAAATTGCATTGCCGCTTGATTCGAACCATTCTTATCCCATTTTTATACCCTCCACCTCCAGGATGGTGGTATAATAACTTATAACTACTTATAACTACAATGTATACATATTCTTGATCGTCATAAAATTCTAAGACGATCTAGCCATGTCCGTCCGTCTGTTGAAATCACGTTAGCATCTAAACGAAACTAGCTAGGACGTCCAAATTTTCCACAAATGAGTCTTATAGTCAACTGGGCGAAATCGATCCAAAATTTTCCCTCACAAGGACTAAAAATACCCAAAATATTCCCTAGTATTTAAGCACATTTTTTCACTAAGTCTGCTTGTACTTACTTGATATAGGATATTCGCATTCCCCCTATAACAAAAACGTGCACCATAAAGTGATTTTTATTCGTATGTGATGAAATGGGGCAAAAAGGGATAAAAATGGTACATATCAAACGACAACAGCTAGAAACTCGGTGTGTACATTCCTCTAATTGAGTAGATACATAATATAAACGTATATTTTTCATTCGCAGTTTTAAGAGATAAATTGGGAATAGAGGGATAAAAATGGTACAAACCAAACGGCTGCACCTAGAATAAAGAAATTCGGTGTATACATTCCTCTGATTGCGTACAAACGTAAAATATACGGATTTTTCGAAATTCGCACTTTTTGGGGTTAAAATGGAAAAAAGGATAAACATAGTACCAACAAAATGACCGCAGCTAGATTCATAAAATTCGGAATATACGTGAGTCTGAATACGTAGACACGAAAAATAAAAGGTTTTTTTCCAAATTCGTTGTTTCAAGGGATACAATGGGTATAGAGGGATTAAAATAGTACCAACTAAACGACTTCCTAGGATGATGAAATTCGGAGTGTACATCCCTCTTATTGCGTAGACACGTAACATAAAGAGATTTGAGAAAGTCGTACTCTTAAGGGGTAAAATAAGATAAAGGGAATAAAAATGGTATCAATGGCCGCAGCTAGAATCATGGAATTCGGTGTATACATTCCTCTGACTGCATAGACATGCAAACTAAAAAGATTTTTCCAAACTCGTTCTATTTATTTTTACGACAAAAATTGGTTGAATCATGAAGTTAGGTTATTTTGTACTATGTACGTGAGAAAATTTTCAAAATTTTTAGTTTTGGAATTAAAATAGAATGAAAATACACCCAACTATAGCACCCACTATCTAACAATATTTATAATATTTATTTTTTCAATTGACTTGAAGTATTATTATTTTGATATTTAGGTATTGTTAGCCTCACCTTGTAATCGATGTTTGAAACAGAGCTGTTAAGTAATGATTAGTAATCGTAATCATTAGTAATTAGATTACTTTTTTTAAAGTAGAAGTTATGATTACAATACGATTACATTCAGTTTTATACGATTAGTAATTGATTACGATTACAAGTAATCAAAAAATAATCAGGATTACTTGCGATTACTGAAAAATAATCAAAAGTAATCAACAATGAGTTCGACTACTTTAAAAGATTACTTTTGATTATTTTAGATTACTTTTGATTTTTTGTGATTACTTTTGATTCTCGCGAAATCGGTATGAGAGTCATAGTAGTCTGTTTGTCAAAACTTTTGACTTTTCAATATATGTCAGTTTTGATTTTTTCTGTTCTCGTTCTTTTGCCAGCTAAAACCGAAAGGTAACGGTAATCGCAAGTAATCCTGATTATTTTTTGATTCTTTGTAATCGTAATCAATTAGTAATCAGAAATTGTTCAATAGTGGATTATATAATCATTACGATTCTTTTTAAAAAGTAATGTAATTGATTACTAATCGTAATCGAAATTTAACAGCTATGGTTTGAAATAATAAAAATATTATATTTTTATAGAATTTTATAAATTCTTTTTTCAATATTTGTAGTTGTTTTGGTTTGGCTATATTAAAAATATATATTTTCCTGCACTTCTACGAAAATCGACATCCTCTGTGGAATGCAATCCATGCTGGAGGGTATATAAAGTTCGGCCCGGCCGAACTTAACGCCTTTTTTACTTGTTTTATTTAAACCAGTGAAAGTTTTATTTTTTTTTAATTATTTCATTGTTTATTAATAATTAATAAACATACAAAAGTAGTGAATAAAATCAATGACACTATGTAGTGCTAATAAATATAATACTGAATTAATTTAATACAAATTTGTATTTTATTTTAGTTCAAAAAAAGGTTATCTCTTTGAATGTTTTCTTTTTGCTGGACAACATGGAATTAATGTCCTACATATCCGTCAAAATAATATGAAATCAATGTCACTGGGGCTAATTTGTGGGAATCATTTTTAATATTATTCCTAGGATGCTGTATAAAAAATAGTTGTTATACTAAATGATCGTTTTCTCTTTAGGTGATGATTTATTTGATGGGCATCTCCCACTGGCCTTAAACTACTCCACAAACAGGAAAGAAACTGGAAAAGTCTATCAGCCTTTTTAGTGTCCTAAAGCGCTTAAATATTACTACATTTTATAAGTATATCGTCAGGATTTAGTATAAATCAGTACAAAATTATAAACAATTTTACATCGAAACGGATGCGACAAAAAACAGAAGTACTTGTGAAGGTCTTATAGAAATATGCAAAGTTCAGCGATTTTTTGACAACTTTGTTTTTCCATATACATGTAAATGAAGGTCAGAGGATATATTTTGTTCGTAGATTTATGAAATATGAGAATTATCTCTTAGATTTTTTTAATTAGGTACAGCATAAATACGGACTCGACAAAACGGACGCTACAAATATTTCCATTCGTAGTAAAAATTAGTACTTTTCGTTATAACACTTCAACTTTTATTAAAAATGAAAGAGAATAAGTTAACTTCAAGTTTCATAATAAAAAAAGTGGTCGAAATAAGGAAAAAATAAAGTTAAAAGCTATTAGTGTGGTGTTTAGTGTTTTTTGGGAGATGACCATATGCATTTATTTATTAATTTCCAAAACTGAATTGGTGATAACAAATTACAGTCGAATCTCTACATGGCAAAGTTTTCTTTATTGCGAATTATTTGTAAGAAAATTGTGTCATTTTCTATTTTTAGAGAATTTCGATCTTCTACTAACGAATTTCCCTATAGGAAATATTTCCTCATAACGAAAAAATTGAATAACGAATTAAAACAAATTAACAAAAAAAAAAATAAGCAAAAACGGCGTTAATTTCGGCCGGGCCGAACTTTATATACACTCAACCTCAAGCTTAAATACCATAAATATTGGTAGATAGCGGGGTGGTACAGTTGGTTGTATTTCCATTCTATTTTAATTCCAAAGGTACAAATTTTGAAAATCCATCATCTCACGTACATAGTGTAAGATAACCTAACTTCATGATTCAACCAATTTATGGCGTAAAAGTAAAATGTACGAATTTGGAAAAATCTTTTTATTTTGCTTTTCTATGCAGTCAGAGGAATGTATAC
Organism: Polietes domitor; assembly: GCA_947397865.1. NCBI lineage: Eukaryota > Metazoa > Arthropoda > Insecta > Diptera > Muscidae > Polietes > Polietes domitor. The sequence goes on along the minus strand of OX377618.1, from coordinate 189,408,621 downwards.
ACCGAATTCCATGATTCCAGCTGCGGTCATTTGGGTGGTACTATTTTTATCCCTTTTTTCCTATTTTACCCACTTAAGAGTACGACTTTCTAAAATCTCCATAAATATTGGTAGATAACAGGGTGGTACAGTTGGTTGTATTTCCATTCTATTTTAATTCCAAAAGTACAAATTTTGAAAATCCATCATCTCACGTACATAGTGTAAGATAACCTAACTTCATGATTCAACCAATTTATGGCGTAAAAGTAAAATGTACGAATTTGGAAAAAATCTTTTTATTTTGCTTTTCTATGCAGTCAGAGGAATGTATACACCGAATTCCATGATTCCAGCTGCGGTCATTTGGGTGGTACTATTTTTATCCCTTTTTTCCTATTTTACCCACTTGAGAGTACGACTTTCTAAAATCTCTTTATTTTACGTATCTACGCAATTAGAGGGATTTACCGAATTTCAACATTCTAGTTGTAGTCGTTTAGTTGGTACTATTTTTATCCCTCTGTACCCATTATATCCCTTGAAAGTACAAATTTTGAAAAACCCTTTATTTTTCGTGTCTACGCAGTCAGAGGAATGTATACTCCGAATTTCATGACTCTAGTTGCGGTCATTTGGTTGGTACTATTTTTATTTTTATTATATTCTGTATCTACTCAATTAGAGGGATGTCCACACCGAATTTAGTGTTTCTAGCTGTTGTCGTTTAATATGTACCATTTGCATCCCTTTTTGCCCCATTTCACCCCCTGCGAATAAAAATCACGTTATCCCAATTTCAAGTAAGCAAACATATTGAAAAAATATGTTTAAAGACTCAAAATATTAAGGGGTTTTATGGGTATTTTTAGTCCTTGTTAGGGAAAAAAATTTCCCTTTGGGCCGATTTCGCACAGTTTCAATCCCAACCGATCTACGACTATAGGACACATTTATGGACAATTTGGACGTCTTAGCTCCTTTCGGTTAGCGTGCTTTCAACAGACGGACGGATATGGCTAGATCGTCTTAGAATTTTATGACGATCAAGAATATATATACTTGATAGGGTCTCATGTCGATATTTCAAGATGTTACAAACGGAATGACAAAGTTAGTATACCCCCATCCTGGAGGTGGAAGCGATAATGAATTGCGTTAAGGGATTTGTAATTGAAAACTGCAATCGGCAATCGTTATCGACATCTTTAACGCTGATGTTTGGCTTTGTTTTAGTGCTTCCCACATTTTTTTTTTAATGTTCAAAAAATTGGAAAGTCTAATATACTGTAAAAATTTGCATTTGATTCATCTCCTACTTGTTGTTTTATTTTAAACACACATTTATGCACAACTTTGTACACAATTTAAAGGTTTCCGTACCTATCTGGAAATGAAAAACAACGTACCAAATAACGTGTTTGCATGTCTTGATGTATTGAAGAAATGTGGAAATAAAATAAAATAAAAAAACCCTTTTTTCTTTCTTCTATGTAAAGAATTTTCCATATATCGAAGTAATTATATATAGTAATTATATAGGAAATCATCATAGAGATTTTCGACTGTACACGATATTTGTGTATTTAATAACAGCAGTCGACACAGTAGCTGCACTTCTAATATTACTTTCCCGGGAAATGAAAAAGACTGAGAAATGAAACACTTCAGTGGGAATCTTCAGAATTTATTTCACGCTTCATTAATACTTCATACAACGTTCGTTGTTTAAAAAAATATAAAATTTATTTTCACATCCGCCTTTCATTTTTGTGTGTTTTTAAGATTTTATGCAGCGCTGATACTGAGCAAAAATAGTCTAAGTCTACTTTGATTAATCTGAGCCGCAGTCAGTTAAACACAAACTGCATTGACTTTAATCCGGTTTTTATTTAATTGTTATCTTTTTCCACCTGATATAATTTTAGGATTTGTTTGCAATGTTTTTGCTTTCTTTGCGAAGGTAAAAATGGCAGCGATTTATTATTGAAAATGTTCAAAAACTTTAGTATATGAGACATTTCAAACCAGATTTTTCTATGAAATGTACCATAGTTACATAGTTCTAACATTCCATTCCAAAATTCCATACAGCACCAATTCCAAAAGTAGAATCAGTAGCAGTAATTCGCATCTACCAATTTCATTACTACCCAGCAAAAAATGGAAGTACTCCGTACGAAGCACATTTTAATCGCATCTCAAAATCCAAATTGCATTCCCAGTGCATGTTTTCTGATTTTGAGGAAATTCTTCTAAACAACTTCCAATAAAGTCGATAATATGATAATAAATGGTGGTTAAATTTTAACCGCCGATGTTGATTTTGAATAAAACTCAAATTATTTAGGAAATTATTGTCATTTCTTTTTATTATGATAATATTGGTATGGTTCAATTATGTATGGAACAAAATAGAGGCCAAATTTCCGCCGCGACCACGGCGGCACACCTTCATCCGATGGTAACTGCTTGACCGGCCTCATTTTGGAAGGCCAAACCGTCACTCTTTGTGGGGGCATTGGTTTTTCGACAATCACTCTTGGATTATGGACGAATCCACTGAGGTGAAATTGTGCCTCATCACTGAAGATGATTTTCTTCGAAGTGCACGATATTCATTTTGATTAGAACGCCTCTAACGCGTTGCTCGATTGTGTATCTTTCCATGTGTTAACCACCCTTTATCCCGTAACATTTTACGAATAGCATTTTCACAAGTGAATGGGGACGATTTTTTAGCATTAGGTCACAAAGGTAAGGTGTCCGCTTTGCACCCAGAAGGTCTCGGGTTCGAATCGTGTCCCATGTATTATTTTTATTTTTATACCCTCACTCTACATAGTAGGAGAGTATATATCATTTGGGACAGAAAAAAGTGTAACGCATTGAAGGAGTGACTTAAACCCCTAATTATGTTTGGATCAAATCCGTTTCACGACTTTTTAAGATGTTTGAGCCATGCCCGTCCGTCTGGCTGGTGTACACTCTCGAAAGGAGTTAAGGAATCAATTTTATTTTTCCCAAACTTAGTTTAAGTTCGATAATGAGCGAAATTGTCACGCCCCTTCTGGACCTCCCATCAAAAATTGTGAAACACGCCTTTAGAAAAACCAGCGTAACTTTTCATCATATAGAGAATGCTAGGATTTTTTTGGCATATGATTGCTGACTAAATAGGGAATATTTGACAGAATTGTTTCAGAAACCTAACCGCGAATTTTGGATTTTTGCAACAATCGCTGCTTTTTTCGCGACTTACTACCCGGGATTTCCTGCGGGAAAATTCCCGGGAATTCGTATATTTTTCATTTCCCGTATCCCGGGAAATTCGTACGGGAATCCCGCGGGAATTCAATATAAATTTTCGCATATATTTTCCATCATTTCTACAATAAAAATGTTGTTCAATAATTTAGCTCATATCGATTTTAATTAGGTATGCCAAATATTGCACTTCTATGACAAAATATTTTTAAGCTGCGTTCGTATATGCCAAAAATTCACTTTTTCGGGGTTTGCCTGTCACACTCCATATGAAAAAATTGAAAAACCCGGAAAAAGTCGATTTTTGTCGTGTATCCGAACGCCCAAAAAAGAAGTCAGTCATTCGAAAATAGTTTATACAAATAGCTGTCTAAAAACGAATTTATAGTTTTCGAAGCCACAGGACAAAGAACAGGCAACATAAACATTTTATTTAATGCTCTACTGACTACATCTGTTGAATGTGAAGGATCGTTCTCCGTCGCGTCCACATTTTCCAATAAAATAAGAAATATCTGCTCTTAATTCAAATATACACTTAAAAATTTTGATTTAATTAATATTGAAACTTGAAAAGATTTTTGAATTTAATTCTGTAACAGGTTCGTTGTGTAATAAATATCTATTATTCTGAACTGGGGAACTCTGGCTCAAGACCATTTTGCATCTATATTTTATAGAATGAAAATTTATTTAAAAATATGATTGTGACATCTATTATTTGGCTGCGCACTACCACTATCATGATTTTCACCCTGGGAAAGGTTTCGTCAGGTGGCTTCGCAGCGACTTTTAAGTAAACGATTTTCACCAACGAATGAGAAGCACAACTCATTTGCTACATATCCGTTCAAAAATTCGCACCAAGTAAAAAAGCACACATGCCACCTTAATAAAATGTGAATGTTTCATTTAAAAAGCTTAACTCATGTCAAACGATATATTGACGATTTCCCGTGCTGTCCCGGGATCCCGCGAAATTGAAAAAATAATTCCCGTTTCCCGGGAAATAAAAAGTACGGGAAAATGCAAACCCTACTTACTACATACATGTTAGAATCGACATTGTTTCTTAATACACATGCAAAACATCTGCCGGATCGCGAGAAAATTACAAAACAAAAATGTCATGCATACAAAATCATTTTAGCTATATCTCCTGCGAAAATGAAAATTTTCCAAAAATATCCAATTTGTATTTTTTGTTTACCGTGCTCTACCGAAATACCCATTATTTATCGAAAAAGATCTATTTTCCAAAAAAAACATGGACCAATTTTAACCCCAGCAATTTTGTTGTATTTATAAGCTGGCGTGTAATTTTGTTATTTAAGCGGGAAGATCATTATTTACAACTTTGGTGTCTTCGGAGACCCCCACTGAAATTTACCGGCAAACATTTTTCTAGAATATTTTAATCCTTAAATGTCCTATTTGAAAGGATTTTTCTTGATTTTCTCGAAAAAAGGTCATATTGATCCATAAGGAGGAGAGTTAGAGGGTTAAGATATTCCACAAAAATGATCCGCGTGAAATTCCACCATATAGTTCTGATAATAAGAATTCGCTCAGACATTAACTTACAATACTTTTTTCGCTTAGTATAATGCTCCCATTCGACCAAAAAATTAAAACTTTGACCCGCGACAAAAAGAAACTCAGACCAGCTGGACTATAATTGTATTCTACAAAAATGATCTACTCAACAAGCCCTTTCAGAATTATAGGGTCGCTACTCTGTTCCAAAAATGCTGTTGGACAGTGTTATTAATACTGCATAATAACTGCAAAATTGAGTAGTGTTAATTTATTTAAATCTAATTTAATTTAATATTAATTTGCATTACTAAATAAATATGTTGTTATGTTTCCTATTGTCAGTTCCAACGAAAAAATGGTTTGCCTTAGATATTCAACATTCACAACTGGGGATAGCTGCGCATGTTAGAGTGCCGTAGTATCAACCAGAAGGTCCGGTGTTCTGCCCTCGGTAGCGGCAGATTTTTTAAAAACAGAAATGGAAACTGGCGAAAAAGTGGTTCCTCTGCAACACTTTATATATAATAACTTTTAAGTCTTTCAAAATAAAGGATACCCCTCCTATGACAACTCCATGTTAAATTCATTGGTGAAGATCCCTATTTTCACTTCTTTGTGTGCTTTGGCTTTGCTGCTATTAACCATTTTTTTAAATTTTGGTTCGTGACACTTGCAACCCTTTTTATACCGTTTCCTCATTAAAGGTACAATAATTCGAAATATTCATTTATGTTGCTTGTCTACGTAGTATGGGGAATGTACACGACTTTGGTCTTTTTTATTTTATCCCCTTTCGCCCCACTTTTCCCTAAAGGTACAGAGGAATATACTCTGTTATTTTCATTATTCCAGCTTCAACCGTTTTATTGCTAACATTCTTATCCCTTTTTGCCCGATTTGAACCCATACCTAATTTCAAGATACTATCATATTGGGTCTTATCGATGATATCATTTGTATATAATTTTAAAAATTAATCGAATTTCGTCCTTCTAAACCAACCTCTACGCTGTCGAAATGATCAGTTTGGCCAGTACTTTTACTTTTGATACGATCTTTATTAATAATATTTTTTGATAACTATATTTTTGAGGAGGAAATTTCTGGGATCCCAGGAAATTGTGAACAAATTATTCACTTTGCACGAAAATGAAAAAGGTGAATATAAAGGGTGATTTTTTAGCTATTATCTTTTTGGCAACACTGGTTTAAACTATGGCTATTGTGACTAAATTTCGCACCAAATTTACATTGTTGGACATTAAACCACCAACACGCTTACGTAGAGTGCGAACTGAAAAAAATATCGCAGCTGTATCGGCCAGTGTTAATGATGGCCATCAATTATCGATTCATCGCCGTTCGCAGCAATTGGGCCTCTGTTACTCAAAAACGTGGAAATGCCAAAATTGGACTAAGCGGATGGACCATTTGAGGCGCAGTCAAGGTCAACATTTGCATGAAATAATCTTCAAACGTTAAATTATATGGACCGTACTATCGATTCAAATAAAGACTTCATGCATTTTTCTGAATTTTATGTGTTTTTTTTTTGAAAAACTTTCCTATAGCTTTTAAAAAATCACCCTTTAGTAACATACGCTCGTATACGGAATGCAAATAATATGAATGGAACCGCCATGTCTGCTTATGTCGACGTAAGATATTATGATTAGCTGCCATAAAAATTAGCAAATGTCTGCATTTCGACGAATTATTTATTGCATTTTAATTTTTATTTGCTTACATTAGTGCTTCTGTCGAAAATTAATGAAAAGAAAAACAAGTAGTCCATTATGCAGTCACTACTCTTTAAAGTATTCATGTATTCACGTTTTTAAGTAAATATTCATAAAACAAGAAACATAAAGATGCAGTCATATTATTAAAAGACTTAACAGAGAGAACCTCTTTACTCGAACGGCAAGTTCGGCAATTGCGTATGTCTCGCTGGCGAGGACGGAGCGTGGTCCATCCGCCAATATTAAATATTGATGGAAAATTTTGAACCATTTAAAAATTTGCTAAGGCTGCGGTGAACGAAGTATACCAGACAACGCCAGCATATAGCGATCTGAGGCATCTTAGAGCGATACTTCGAAAAATTATGAAAAAACATAATGGAGAATTTTATTTTTCCGAAAAACGATGCAGAAACAATCATACTAGAACGTAAACATATTTGTGTGCGATTTTTTTATTTTAATTCGTTTTAGCCTACCGAATATTTTCTTCAATGTCAAATTTCCAGCAACTGGTAGATATAATTAATCTTGGCGGTATATTTGAATGCTTTGAGAACATCTATAACTCAGGGAAATTTTATTTACAACTGTCTATGGATTATTGTAGAGTCACAACTTGGAACCATGTTTTTATTAGAACAAAGAGAAAATTGGCATCACTCATTTGTAAGTGCTGTGTGTGCGTCCCATATTGGATATGTTTTTTATACCCTCCACCTCCAGGATGGGGGTATACTAACTTTATCATTCCGTTTGTAACACTTTGATATATCGACCAGAGACCCCATAAAGTATATATATCGCCATAAAATTCTAAGACGATCTAGCCATGTCGGTCTGTTGAAAGCACACTAGCATCTAAACGAAAGGAGCTAGGACGTCCAAATTTGCCATAAATGTGTCTTATAGTCGTAGATCGGTTGGGATTGAAACTGGGCGAAATCGGTCCGAAGGGAATTTTTTCCCTCACAAGGACTAAAAATACCCATAATAACCCGTAATATTTTAGAGTATTTATGCATATTATACCCTCCACCTCCAGGATGGGGGTATACTAACTTTGTCATTCCGTTTGTAGCACCTTGAAATATCGACCTGAGACCCTATAAAGTATATATATTCTTGATCGTCATAAAATTCTAAGACGATCTAGCCATGTCAGTCCGTCTGTCCGTCTGTTGAAAGCACGCTAGCATTTAAACGAAAGGAGCTAAAACGTTCAAATTTTCCATAAATGCGTCTTATAGTCGTAGATCGGTTGGGATTCAAATGGGGCGAAATCGGACCAAAGGGAAAATTTTTTCCCTCACAAGGACTAAAAATACCCATAATAATCCCTAATATTTTAGCGTATTTAAGCATGTTTTTTGAATATGTCTGTTTATATTTGCTTGATATTTGGTATGCGCATTCCCCTTATAGCAAAAACGTGCACTATAAAGTGATTATTATTTGTAGGGGGTGAAATGGGGGAAAAAAAGGGATAAAAATGGTACATATTAAACGATAACAACTAGAAACACGAAATTCGGTGTGTACATTCCTCTAATTGAGTAGATACATAATATAAAAGTATTTTTTTCCAAATTCGTACTTTTAAAGGGTATAGAGGGATAAAAATGGTACCAACCAAACGGCTATACCTAGAATAATGAAATTCGGTGTATACATTCCTCTGATTGCATAGATAAGTAAAATACACCGATTTTTCAAAATTCGTACTTTTTGGGGTTAAAATGAAAAAAGGGGATAAAAATAGTACCAATCTAATGACCGCAGCTAGAGCCATGAAATTCGGAGTATACATTCCTCTGAGTGTGTAGACACGGAAAATAAACTGATTTTTCGAAATTCGTACTTTTTGAGGTTAAAATGAAAAAAGGGGATAAAAATAGTACCAATCAAATGACCGCAGCTAGAGTCATGAAATTCGGAGTATACATTCCTCTGACTGCGTAGACTCGGTAAAAAAACGAATTTTTCAAAATTAGTACTTTCATGGGATACAATGGTACAGAAAAATGGTACATATTAAACGATAACAACTAGAAACACGAAATTCGGTATGTACATTCCTCTAATTGAGTAGATACATAATATAAAAGTATTTTTTCCAAATTCGTACTTTTAAAGGGTAAAATAGGAATAGAGGGATAAAATGGTACCAACCAAACGGCTGTACCTAGAATAATGAAATTCGGTGTATACATTCCTCTGATTGCATAGATAAGTAAAATATACCGATTTTTCAAAATTATTACTTTTTGGGGTTAAAATGAAAAAAAGGGGATAAAAATAGTATCAATCTAATGACCGCAGCTAGAGTCATGAAATTCGGAGTATACATTCTTCTGAGTGTGTAGACACGGAAAATAAACTGATTTTTCGAAATTCGTACTTTTTGAGGTTAAAATGAAAAAAGGGGATACAAATAGTACCAATCAAATGACCGCAGCTAGAGTCATGAAATTCGGAGTATACATTCCTCTGAGTGTGTACACACGGAAAACAAACAGATTTTTCGAAATTCATACTCTTTGGGGTTAAAATGAAAAAAGGGGATAAAAATAGTACCAATCAAATGACCGCAGCTAGAGTCATGAAATTCGGAGTATACATTCCTCTGACTGCGTAGACACGGGAAAAAACGAATTTTTCAAAATTAGTACTTTTGGGATACAATGGTACAGAGGGATAAAAATAGTACTAACTAAACGACCACAGCTAGAATGATAAAATTCTAATTGTGCTGAAACGTCAAGGGGGTAAAAATGGTACCAACCAAATGGGCGCAGCTGGAATCATGGTATTCGGTGTATACATTCCTCTGACTGCATAGACACGCAAAATAAAAAGGTTTTTTCCAAATTCGTGCTTTTTCTTTTACGGCAAAAATTGGTTGGTTATTTTGCACTATGTACGTCTGATAATGGATTTTCAAAATTTGTACTTTTGGAATTCAAATAGAGTGGAAATACAACCAACTGTAGCAGCCACTATCTACCTATATTTATGGCTTTGAAAATATTTTTGAAAATATAAATATAAGAATATTTATTTTTTGAATTGACGTATTGGTAGCATTACCTTATAAGCGTGGTTTGAAATAATTAAAATAATATATTTATTTATAAAATTAACTTTGCAATATTTGTATTTGTTTTGGTTTGGCTATATTAAAAAAATTATATTTTCCTGTAATATTACTGCACTTCTACGAAAACCGACAACCTCTGTGGAATGCAATCCATGGTGGAGGGTATATAAAGTTCGGCCCGGCCGAACTTAATGCCGTTTTTACTTGTTTTTCAATACGTCTGATTGTACTTACTTGATAGATGGTGTAAGCATTCGCCCTATAACAAAAACGTGCACCATGAAGTAATGTTTATACGTAGGGGGTGAAATGGGGCAAAAAGGGATAAAAATGGTACGTATTAAAAGACAACAGCTAGAAACACGAAATTCGTTGTGTACATTCCTCTAATTGAGTAGATACATAATATAAAAGTATTTTGTCCAAATTCGTACTTTTAAGGGGTAAAATGTGAATAGAGGGATAAAAATGGTACCAACCAAACGGCTTCAACTAAAATAATGAAATGCGGTGTATACATATTCCTCTGATTGCGTAGACACGTAAAATAAAGAGATTTTAAAAAGTCGTACTCTTAAGGGGGTACAATAGGGAAAAGGGGATACAAATTGTACCATTCGAATGGCCGCAGCTAGAATCATGGAATTGTATACAGGGGTTTCCAACAAGAGGTGTTATTTTGAATCACCCGGTATTTCGGTACCTGTCACTTTTGAATATTTTATTCTTTGACATTTGACAAGTAGAAACTACGCCATTTCTAAAAATGGAACGATACACGCTTCAACAACGCATTGAAATTATTAAAATTCATGAATGAAAATGATCCGTAATTCCATCGAAAAATCATCTTGACTGATGAGGCCCATTTACACCTCGGTGGCTACGTCACAAATCAAAATTGTCACATCTGGGGCTCGGAAAACCCAAGAGTTATTGTTGAGAAGCCTCTCTATCCTCATCGTGTGATTGTTTGGTGCGGTTTATGGTCCGGTGGGATCATTGGACCTTACTTTTTCGAAAATGAGGTTGGATCAACAGTTACGGTGAATGGATTGCGCTATCGAGAGATGATTAATGATTTTTTATGGTCAGAGTTGGATGGTATTGATCTGGACAACGATTACTTTCAACAAGACGGCGCTACGTGCCATACAAGCAACAAAACTTTTTCTTTTACGGGAAAAGTTTCCGGACCGTGTTATCTCTCGAAGAGGTGATCACAATTGGCCACCCAGATCTTGTGATTTAATACCTTTGGGGCCACGTGAAAGATAAGGTCTACGCCAACATCCCAGCGTCGATTCAAGACCTCAAAGATAGAATTCGTGAGGCTATCGAGGACATAGGGCAGCCACTTTGCGATTTGGTTATGGAAAATTTCATGAAAAGCATATGGTCCTGTAAACGTGGTCGTGGTGTCCATTTGGCTGATGTTGTTTTTCATTATTAACGGCATACATTCCTCTTTATTATGAAATAAACATCCGATCATTTATCTCAAAAAATGGAATTTTTCTTTGAATACCAAAATAACACCTCTTGTTGGAAAACCCTGTACATTCGTCTGACTGCATAGACATGCAAAATAAAAAGATTTTTCAAAATTCGTACGCAAAAATTGGTTGCATTATGAAGTTAGGTTAGGTTGCACTGTGTACGGGAGATAATTGATTTTCAAAATTTGTAATTTTGGATTTAAAATAGAATGGAAATACAACCAATTATAGCACCCACTATCTACCAATATTTATTGTATTTAAGCCTTTTGAAAGTATAAATGAAATTTATTTTTTTGATAATTGACTTGTTGTATTATTTCGATATATAAACGTATTGGTAGCCTTGCCTTATAAGCGTGGTTTGAAATAATAATAAATAATAACATGTTATATTTATTTATAAAATTATTTTTGCAATATCTGTATTTGTTTTGGTTTGGCTATATTAAAAAAATATATATTTTCCTGTAATACTACTGCACTTCTACGAATATCGACAGCATATATGGAAGGCAAACCATGGTGGAGGGTATATAAAGTTCGGCCCGGCCGTTTCACTGATAATTTGAATGCGGGTTAGATATGTCAGTGACGTCACTTTTTGTCCGACATTCATCATTTAGGCTTCATTCGAATGGTATTGATTCCTTCTATATATTTTAAAATTACAGAAACAAATTGTACAAAACTGCAACATACAACAAGTAAGTAAGTTTCAGTCGGTTAACTCTCAGAGAACATGTGTATGGAAGGACTTAAACTTTACTTAGCGCCGGATTACTTGTGTGGGAGGTACTAGAAGGTTTGTGGCAAATGGACCCAGCTACCACATTTGAAAAAACTGGATCCAATATGAAGTTATAATGGATTTCAGGCAGCGGTTTTTATACCGACAAAGGATTTAATTTTACCTAGGATGGAGGCAACTATGTTGGAGGTACTAAAAGGTACGTGGCTAAAGCATACATTTTACATTTTTTACGTTTAATATGATTTTAAAAATATTTTCAAATATCAAATTGCAAAAGAAGTTATGGAAGTTATATCGGTTTTATTTTAAAGGCTTATGCTTATGTCTGGAAAGTACTAGAAGGGGTGGCAATTTCGCCCATCTTCGTACATAAACTAAGTTTGGGAAAAATATTACCATGAACAAAGTTTCAAATGATTCCTTAACTCCTTTCCACAGTTATCGTGTACATCAGCCAGGCAGATTGATTGATAATTTTTAATGGCGTTTTTAGGGACGTTTATCCTACAGATGGCATGACAGATCATCATTAAACAATCCAATCTTCTCAAAACCCAATTGTGCATTTTCCCCGCTTTTGGGAAGTTCTTTTAAACAACTTCCAAAAAGACGATAATATGTTGATACTCCGTTACGATTTTACGAATAGCATCTTCACAAGTGAATGGGAACGACTTTTTAGTATGGAGTCACAGAGGTAAGGTGTACGATTTTTTTTTATATTTTTTATTACTTTTATAAATAAGCACTGCTTAATTTTGTATTATTTTGAACAAATTAAAATGTTTTGCTTAAAAAAATACAAATTAATTGCTTTTTTATGTACCTGAAATATTTCATATTTTTATTAATTATTTATACTACATAATATCAGTAAAATTAAGTAGTGTCAATTTATTTAATACTAAATTTAATTAGTATTTATTATATTTATTTGCGTTATATATTAGCTCATATTAAATAAATATTTTGGTAAGTTTCCTATTGCCATTTCTACCGAACTAAATGAGTTTTAGTTATTCACCACTCACAACTGAGGATAGCTGAGATGGTTAGAGTGCCGTAGTAGCAACCAGAAGGTCTCCTGTTATGTAATATGACGTTTACCTTAGGTCAAAGTTGTTCTAGTTTTACACTGGTCCAAAGTTGGTACTTTTTATACCCTACACCACTTCGTGGTCTAGGGTATTATAAGTTAGTTTCGCCCCAAATGTTTGTAACACCAAGAAATAATCGAGCTAGACCCACCTTTAAGTATACCGATCGGCTTAGAATCACCAGCTGAGTCGATTTAACGATGTCCGTCCGTCTGCTGTCCATCTAAGCTTGTTCGCACTCTACAGGTCGCAAATGTTGTCCGATTGTCATGAAACTTGGCAGAATTTATTTTTTCTGGACAAGGACCATCGGTATTGAATTTGGAGAAAATCGGTTCAGATTTATATATAGCCCCCATACAAATGTCGCTCCCGATTTGACATTTTTCGCTCTAGAAACGAAATATTGTATCCGATTTTCTTTAAATTTGGCAGAACATCTTATAATCGAACTAGAAACATGTATGCAAAAACTGGGTAAGATCGGTTCAGATTTATATATAGCCCCCATACAAATGTCGCTCCCGATTTGACATTTTCCGCTCTAGAAACGACATATTGTACCCGATTTTCTTTAAAGTTGGCAGAACATCTTATAATCGAACTAGAAACACCTGTGCAAAAATTGGGTAAGATCGGTTCAGATTTATATCTAGCCCCCATACAAATGTCGCTCCCGATTTGACATTTTCCGCTCTAGAAACGTCATATTGTACCCGATTTTCTTTAAATTTTGCAGAACATCTTATAATCGAACTAGAAACACCTGTGCAAAAATTGGGTAAGATCGGTTCAGATTTATATATAACCCCCATACAAATGTCGCTCCCGATTTGACATTTTCCGCTCTAGAAACGACATATTGTACCCGATTTTCTTTAAATTTGGCAGAACATCTTATAATCGAACTAAAAACACGTATGCAAAAATTGGGAAAGATCAGTTCAGATTCAGATATAGCCCCCAGACAAATGTCGCTCCCGATTTGACATTTTCCGCTGTAGAAACGACAAATGGTACCCGATTTTCTTTAAATTTGGCAGAACATCTTATAATCGAACTAGAAACACATATGCAAAAATTGGGAAAGATCGGTTCAGATTCAGATATAGCCCCCATACAAATGTCGCTCCCGATTTGACATTTTCCGCTCTAGAAACGACATATTGTACCCGATTTTCTTTAAATTTGGCAGAACATCTTATAATCGAACTAAAAACACGTATGCAAAAATTGGGTAAGATCGATTCAGATTTATATATAGCCCCCATACAAATGTCGCTCCCGATTTGGCATTTTCCGCTCTAGAAACGTCATATTGTACCCGATTTTCTTTAAATTTTGCAGAACGTCTTATAATCGAACTAGAAACACGTATGCAAAAATTGGGAAAGATCAGTTCAGATTCAGATATAGCCCCCATACAAATGTCGCTCCCGATTTCACTTTTTCCGCTTTAGAAACCACATATTGTACCCGATTTTCTTTGAGATTGGCACAACATTTTATAATCCAACTAAAAAACCTATGATGAAAGTGAGTAAGATCGGTTCAGATTTAGATATAGCCCTCATACAAATGTTGCTCCCGATTGTTTAACCGATTTTGGCCAAACTTTACATATTATATTTCACCAATAAACAGACATTGTGCGGGTCACATCGTTCCAGGTTTCAATATACCCTTATACAAATGTCCTTTCCGATTTAACATTTTTTGTCAAACACATACATTTACAGGATGCAAAAATCCTTCCCGATTTCAATTTTTACAGAATTGGATTGCAATGAGAATTGTTTGGGTGCTGTCCATATGTCCATACTTTGGTATGACTTTGGTTAACTACTGTATAATTTGAATTTGTCTGTTAGACAATTGGATCAATTACCATATTCGTTAAATTTGACTAAAAATGAATTTGTAGCATATAAATTATATGAATATAATTTTTATAATTTGTATGAACTACATAAAATTGCTCCCACAAAATAACTGGGTTTAGTAATCAAAGCGAGGTACATACGCAGGGAGTGGTGTAGGGTATTATATAGTCGGCCCCGCCCGACTTTAGCCTTTCCTTACTTGTTTCTTATTTTTTATGTATTTCAGCATATTTTACTCTCAACAAGATATCAGAAAGTAATGATGGCGTTGCTCTATATATACTTAAATTTAAAAAATATAATATTAAAAAATGGCCAAATGATTTTTTTTGGCAATGGACCAAAATCTTCCTGAATCTAATTCAGACAGAAATGTTTGGAGTACATTTCAAAAGGTTTCAGTGTGCTGAATCTGATTATCATATCAGAATTGTCCATTTCACAATGAGACAATATTTTCTGGAATTACCCTATAATGAATAATTTCTCTATTTTATACTGTTTCAAAAAAAAACAGAAAAAAAAATCGGGAAACCGGGTTTTTGAAATCACGGTTTTTTGAAAAACCGGTTTCTACCAATACTCAAAGAGCTATTCAGGGTCAATATGATACTTTAGGAGGCAACTCGAGGAATATTAATGGTGATGTAGCTCCATTCTTGAATTTTGCATCCCAAGCATCAGGAGCTTCAGCGCATAGTAACTTCATCTTGCCCGAATCGATTGTTCGTCAGTTTCATCAATAACCTGAAAGGAAAAGAGAGAGAGAGAGATACAGGTTACTTTTGTAAGACTTATTTTTATTTTTAATAAAATTTAAATTTTTCATAATTATTGACCTGTATACAAAACAGAGTTTGCGGCAAAGTTATTCCGCTTGCAACAAAAAGTTAACATAGCGTACCCTTAATATAACAATAGCCTATACTTTTTTGGACATTTTGAGACAGTCGTGTTTAAAGTTTTTGCCAAATCGGGGATTTATTCAAATCTCATCCTTTCTACGCATCCTTTAAGAACATAATTATGTCATTCTAAATACAAGTACACCGCAGAGGCTGCTTGATTTATAAAGAATTTGTATGATGACTATTTTATTTTGTATTATTATTATTTATTTCTGAGAGGAACATACAATTTTATTTTCTATAGTATAAACTATTTGATTTGAAATTTATACGTTTTTTAATACACATATGGGCATCTCCCAAAAAAATTAAATCAGTCCACACTGATAGCTTTTAACTTTATTTTTCCTTATTTCGACAAAAATTTTTTATTATGAAACTTGAAGTTAACTTTTTCTCTTTTATTTTTTTTTAAATTGAAGTGTTCTAACGAAAATTACTAAAATTTTTTACTGTGAGTGAAATTTTTTGTCCCGTCCGTATTTCTGTTGCTGTTCTGTTCTGTGCCTAATTAAAAAAATAAGAGATAAATCTCATATTACGTAAATCTACAAACAAAATATATCCTCAGACATTCATTTACATGTACTCACATTGAAAGTAGGGCAAGTTATAATAAAAACTTTATCAACGATTTTAAATATGTTTACTTAATATTTTCAAAAAAATGTTTATACATTTATAATGTTGTTTAATAGACAACCAACATGACTAGAAATAACGTCATAAAATTATAATCTAACGGTACTTTGAGAGCAAATGACAAAAAATCCTAAGAAATATATTCACACTGAAAGTCGGGCAAAGGTAGTAGTAACAAGTAAGGAAGGCTAAAGTCGGGCGGGGCCGACTATATAATACCCAACACCACTCCCTGCGTATGTACCTCGCTTTGATTACTAAACCCAGGTATTTCATAGGAGCAATTTTATGTAGTTCATATAAATTATACAGTATACTAAATAAATGCATCTTTAGTCAAATTTAACGAATTTAACGAATATGGTAAATAATATGGTAATTGATCCAATTATCCGACAGACAAATACAAATTATACTGTAATAATAGGACCGACATTTCAAAAGGGGCCCTGTCTAAAACATGGGCCTATATATTTCTCATTCACGGTAGGTATTACTAGTTGAAAAATATCATGATCTAAAAAATTTGATGAAGATCCGATGTAAGATGTAGTTTATAGAGCTGTAATAGATCAGAATGGGCCCCATTTGGGTTACACCAAAGTATGGAAATCGGAAAAAAATTTTGCATCCTGTAAATGTATGTGTTTGGAAAGGTATATTGAAACCTGGAACGATGTGACCCGCTTTCACCATGTATGTTTATTGGTGAAATATAATACGTAAAGTTTGGCCAAAATCGGTTAAACATTCGGGAGCAACATTTGTATTGGGGTTATATCTATATCTGAACCGATCTTACCCACTTTCACCATTGGTGTTTTTAGTTGGATTATAAAATGTTCTGCCAATTTTAAAGAAAAACGGCTACAATATGTGGTTTCTAGAGCGGAAATTGTCAAATCAGGATTGTATGGGGGCTATATCTAAATCTGAACCGATCTTACCCAGTTTCTGCATAGGTGTTTCAAGTTGGATTATAAGATGTTGTACCGAATTTAAAGAAAATCGGGTACAATATGTGGTTTCTAGAGCGGAAAATGTCAAATCAGGAGCGACATTTGTATGGGGGCTATATCTAAATCTGAACCGATCTTACCCAGTTTCTGCATAGGTGTTTCAAGTTGGATTATAAGATGTTGTACCAAATTTAAAGAAAATCGGGTACAATATGTGGTTTCTAGAGCGGAAAATGTCAAATCAGGAGCGACATTTGTATGGGGGCTATATCTAAATCTGAACCGATCTTACCCAGTATCTGCATAGGTGTTTCAAGTTGGATTATAAGATGTTGTACCAAATTTAAAGAAAATCGGGTACAATATGTGGTTTCTAGAGCGGAAAATGTCAAATCAGGAGCGACATTTGTATGGGGGCTATATCTAAATCTGAACCGATCTTACCCAATTTCTGCATAGGTGTTTCTATTTGGATTATAAGATGTTGTGCCACATTTAAAGAAAATCGGGTATAATATGTGATTTCTAGAGCGGAGAATGTCAAATCGGGAGCGACATTTGTATGGGGGCTATATCTAAATCTGGGCCGATCATACCCACTTTCTGCATAGGTGTTTCTAGTTCGATTATAAAATGTTGTGCCAATTTTAAAGAAAATCGGGTACAATATGTGGTTTCTAGAGCGGAAAATGTCAAATCAGGAGCGACATTTGTATGGGGGCTATATCTAAATCTGAACCGATCTTACTTAGTTTCTGCATAGGTGTTTCAAGTTGGATTATAAGATGTTGTACCAAATTTAAAGAAAATCGGGTACAATATGTGGTTTCTAAAAATCTGAACCGATCTTACCCAATTTCTGCATAGGTGTTTCTTGTTGGATTATAAGATATTGTGCCACATTTAAAGAAAATCGGGTACAAGATGTGGTTTCTAGAGCGGAAAATGTCAAATAGGGAGCGATATTTGTATGGGGGATATAGCTAAATCTGAACCGATTTCCTCCAAATTCAATACCGATGGCCCTTGGCCAGAAAAAATAACTTCTGCCAAGTTTCATGACAATCGGACAATAATTGCGACCTATAGAGTGCGAACAAGCTTAGATGGTCAGCAGACGGATGGACGGACAGACAGACATCGTTAAATCGACTCAGCTGGTGATTCTAAGGCTCGAAACTAACTTATAATACCCTAGTCCACGAAGTGGTGTAGGGTACAAAAAATAACATTTAATTTACCGTTACATTTGAGCATCAATTATTATATTTTGATTGGGAGATTATCAGTTGATCTCAAATCTTCGTTAGAAGACAATACTTTTCAATTTGTTATACAATGGGGCGAACAATTAAACAGTCTACGTTGGAAGAACGTAAAATCTTTATTAATAACTATTTTTAAGGAAAAACCGAACGAGAAATGGCTAATATCGTTAGCAAAAGTAAGTCGACAGTGCATGACATAATAAAGCGATACAACGAATATGAAATAATAGCAAATAAACAACGTGTGGCAGTAAAAAAGAAGCTTAGCCCTAGAGATGAAAAGTTTATAGTACTTGAAGTTCAAAAGGATCCATTTATTTCTGCTCCAAAACTTGCTGCAATTGTTAAAAAAGATTTTGGTGAAGAAGTTCATGCAGAAACTGTTAGAAGGGTGCTACGCAAAAATAATTTAAATGGCCGAGTAGCACGAAAGAAGCCTTGCATAAGTGAGAAAAATAGAAAAGAACGCTTAGAATTTTCACATGAGCACATTTCAAAGGATTTTTCATTTTGGAGCACGGTAAATTTTATTTATCATGTTGGATTGACTATTTCTAGTAGTATTTCTTTATTTTTCACTGATGAAAGCAAATATAATTTGTTTGGATCCGATGGTCGTCGTTATGTTTGGCGTAAGCGAAATGTGGAATTTTGTCATAAAAACACAAAAAAGAAAGTGAAGCACGGTGGCCTATCAGTGATGGTGTGGGGTTGCATGGCAGCTTCAGGTGTCGGAAACCTTCATTTTATATATGGTATAATGGATAAAAACATTTATCTCGACATTTGAAAGCGTAAGTTGGGTATTGCTGATAATTTTAAATTTTATCAAGACAATGACCCAAAGCACACATCACTGATAGCAAAAGGCTGGTTGTTGTACAATTGCCCTAAGGTCATAAAAACACCTGCGCAAAGTCCTGATTTGAATGTAATCGAACTGTGCACAAATAAAGACCAACTTAAAGCTGATGTCTGCAAAAAGCTAGTTGAATCCATCCCAAAAAGATTAAAAGCTGCCGAAAATCGAAAAGGATACGCAACAAAATACTAAATTTAATATAAATGATTAAATACTTGAGTTTGCCCGACTTTCGCTGTGAGCATAGTTTTCCAGTTTCTATGAATATTTCGTTGTTAGCTCAGTTTTATTTATACTCAAGCAATTATTTTTTGTTTCATTCTCTTCCTTAATAAATGATTTATTTAATTCCCAAAAACGATTTCTTTAAATTAGAGGTAATTTTTTTAAAGGTCTAAACATTTGTTTTACTACCTTGACCCGACTTTTGATGTGAGCACTGTATATAAGGAAAAACAAAGTTCTCAAAAAATCGAACTTTGTATATTTCTATAAGACCTTCAAAAGTACTTCTGTTTTTTGTCCCGTCCGTTTCGATGTAAAATTGTTTATAATTTTGTACTGATTTGTATTAAATCCTGACGATATATTTTTAAAATGTAGTACTCTTTAAGCGCTTTAGAACACTAAAAAGGCTGATCGACTTTTTCAGTTTTTCTTGTTTATGGCGTAGTTTAAGGCGTGCGAATGTCGCGTCCGGGCCACTGGGAGATGCCCATATGTACTTTTCAAACAAAGATTATAATATGATACACCATTTTACTGTGTAAAGTTTTAATATATTAAATTTATTTCTATAAACTGAAATGAGCTTACACAATTAATGAATGCGTTTGAATTACCTCCTCATCCTTAGGTACTAAGGTATGTAGAAGGACGCTAGCATCCGAACTTTTGCACAAAGCAAACGTAAATGAAAAGTTTTATTTCACTCAATTAAATATTGCCCCATTGTAAAAGAACTAATGCGTGCATGAAAGCAAATATTAAAAAAATATTTTATGTTGACATTTTTGTATTTAGCTTGGTTAATTATCCAGTGTAAGTGAAATTTATGGAAAAATGTCAACACAAAATATTTTTTGAAAATTTGTGAAATGTAAAACAAGAATATTTTGAGGTAATTTGTCTATCGTCACTCTTAAGAGGAATAGCAATCTGTAAAGAATTGCCATTAATAGCGTTTCCGCCTACGGAAACATTTTTACTTTGACATACTTTTATCCATATCACTAAACTATCTTTCACTTCAGGTGATCCGTTTTTCTAATCTTTTCAGTTTACCTTGTCCTTCAAATTGAGCGTAATCACTCTTTTGAAGCGTAAATGCTATTGTGGATCTTGGAACGTCGAAGGCGTCGTTGAAGTTCTATCTGACTCTTCCCTTTTCGGATTTCTTCAACAAGTTTCAACTTTTCGCTAATATTCAAAATTTTAGGCTTTCATTTCGATATACTTATACGAAGTTTTATTACATTTAATGGGCCCTTACGACATACTCCGAATTTCATGACTTTAGCGGCGGCCACTTGGTTGGTTAAATTTGTATCCCCTTTTTCCATTTTACTCCCCTAAAAGTACGAATTTTGAAAAATCCATTTATTTTACGTCTTTACGTAATCAGTGGAATGTATACACAGAATTTCATTATTTTAGATACAGCCGTTTGGTTGGTACCATTTTTATCCCTATATTCCCATTTTACCCCTTAAAGTACGATTTTTTTTTAAATGCTTTAATAATATGTATCTACTCAATTAGAGGAATGTACACACCGATTTCGTGTACCAACCAAATTTTATCATTCTAGATGTGCCATTTTTATCCCTCTGTTCCCATTTACCCCTTAAAAGTACGAATTTGGAAAAAAATACTTTTATATTATGTATCTACACCGATTTTCGTGTTTCTAGCTGCCGTCGTTTGATAGGTACCATTTTTATTACTTTTTGCTCCAGTTCACCCCCTACACTTTATGGTGCACGTTTTTACTATAAGGTGAAGAATACACATACCAAATATCAAGCAAATATAAACAGACATATTACAAAAAACATGCTTAAATACTCGAAATGTTAGCGGTATTTTCAGTCCTTGTGTGTGTGTCACACTTTTATCGGATTGCCACTTATCCAGGTTCGACTGTATTAGCTAGCACCCTATGAAACCCACATAAGTGTCAAATATGAAATATTTATTAAATATACTTCAAATTTCATGCTTCTATCTGTATTGGCTTAACATTAACAACCATTTCAAGTTTTCCCCCTGAGTTTATTCATATTTTATACTTTAAGTGGAAAAACTCGAAATGGTTGTTAATGCCAGTAAACATTAGTTTAAAAAATCATATTCTGTTAGTATCAATGTTTCTGCTTTGGCAACAATGACTTTAACGGACAAACTTTGGCTGAGCATTCAATGTTAACTATAAACCAACCCCCGTAATATGCTATGTTTTTAGCGGCCTACAAAACACCCGAAATATTTGGTGTGCTAATTAGTCGACAACAAAAGGTGGGCATTAGTTTTAGCCTTCGTACGTTGGAACGTTTATAGAAAGTCAACGGTCAGCGGTCCCTGCTTTTAAATCATGTTATTAACGTTTTTATCGACGCCGTTTATCCTAGTTTTAAGGAAAAGAAATCTTTATAATAATTTATTTTGTAAAAATATTTTCGGACATTTTTTATTATTTTTATTGATTTTGTGTCAAATTTTTTTCGGAGATTTTTTCATTTTTCAAATTTTTACAACACGTTATATTTCACCTAGAAACACAAATTTTATATGGATTTGTTCAATATTTACGCAGTATATTATATTTCTTCTAGAAACATCTATCTATACATCATATCCATAAAATCTGTCCGAGGGTGTCAATTTTCTTAAAAACCGGTTTTCGGTTATGGTACAAAATACAAATTAGTTTAAAATATCTAATCATTCCATTACGCGATTGAAAAGCAATACAAATTTTCCCGTACTTTTTATTTCCCGGGAAACGGGAATAATTTTTTCGATTTCTCGGGATCTCTGGACAGGACGTCAACATATTGTTCACTATATAAAAATTTATTTTTTCTTTCTTTCTGAATAAAACATTCGAACTTTAATACAGTATATTACTATATTTTTCTTAAAAAAACATATTGAAATCTAGTTGTAAAGGATTTATAAAAATATCCCCCATCCGATTTGTAGAGAAATCGAACTGTTTCCAAAGAATCAATGGGAAAATAAATTAAAATATGAGATAACCACATCATCATTAACTCCTTGATCCTAAATCCTTACTCTACTTACGAGAAACACAATGGAATGGGTTGTGCCCACAACTGACGGGCATCCCCTTCAACCTAACCTATAAAAGAATAAAAAATTAAATCAACTTTTTCCAAAAATTGTATATAACCCCTGAACGATTTCTCCAGTTTATCGGACTTTGTTCATTTAAATATCAAAAATTTTGAAATTAAATTATCTCAGAATATTACTTATTTACTTATTTATTTATTATTATAAGTATAAGAGGTGCCACGCCCATTTTTCCAATACCGCCCATTTTTGGTACAACTCTGCAGCATAAGAATTAGTAGGTTACTAAATTCAAGACTGCAACAGTGCGCCGAATATGCTGATTTAATAAATAATAAATCCCCAATTTGTGTGGGAGGAGCCACGTCCACAAAACTAGGGTTTGGAATTCGCATATTTTTTATTTCCCGTATCCCGGGAAATTCGTACGGGAATCTCGCGAGAATTCTGTTGAAACTTTTACATATTTATTGGCATCATGTTCAATATATTATTTCTATCATGTCCACAATAAAATTAAAAATATTGTACAATAATTTAGTGCATATCGCTTTTAATTAGGTATGTCGAATATTGCAGTTGGATCACAACATACACCCAAAATCCATTTTTTCGGATTTTGCCTGACAATATGACAGGTGTTGTAAACAATGCTATAGAAAACGCAAGTAACAATATTGTATTAAAAAAGTCACGATAGCTGCCTAAAAAAATAATTTAAAGTTAAACATTTTATTTCATGATCCACTGACTATTAAGCCTAAATCTGTTGATGTTCTCCGTCGCGTCCACATTTTAAAATGAAATATGAAATATCTGATGATGCCATAAATGCATTGCTTGCATATGTACATACATTAATTTAATTTTGAAACTTGAAAAGATATTTCAATTGATCTCACATTGCACTTTATTATATGTATTCTGTAACAGGTATTAAATATTTATTTTTCTTGAATAAAATGTGAAGTCTAACTCATGGTAAATATGTAGACGATTTCCCGTGCTGTCCCGGGATCCCGGGAAATTGAAAAAATAATTCCCGTTTCCCGGGAAATAAAAAGTACGGGAAAATGCAAACCCTACACAGAACATATCAATTATATAGCCTATTTTAACCAACGCTTCATTATATACATACTGTGAACATTTCATGAAGATCGGTCCAGTGGTTTAGGCGACTATAAAGAACAAACAAACTTACAATCACAAATTAATTTTTATACCCTCCACCTCCAGGTATACTAACTTTGTCATTCAGTTTGTAACACCTTGAAATATCGACCTGATACCCTATAAAGTATACATATTCTTGATTGTGATAAAATTCTAAGACGATCTAGCCTTGTCCGTCCGTCTGTTTAAAGCACGCTAGCACCTAAACGAAATGAGCTAGCACGTCCAAATTTGATATTATTATGTCTTATAGTTGTAGATCGGTTGGGATTGAAAGTGGGCGAAATCAGTCCGGAGGGAAAACAATTTCTCTCACAAGGACTGAAAATACCGCTAACCTTTCGAGTATTTAAGCATGTTTTTTAATATGTCTGTTTATATTTGCTTGATATTTGGTATGCGTATTCCCCTTACAATAAAAACGTGCACCAAAAAGTGATTCTTATTTGTAGGGGGTGAACTGGAGCAAAATGGAAAAAATGGTACCTATCAAACGAAGGCAGCTAGAAGCACGAAAATCTGTGTAGATACATAATATAAAAGTATTTGTTTCCAAAGTCGTACTTTTAAAAATGGTACCAACCGAACGGCTGCACCTAGAGTAATGAAATTCGATGTATACATTCCTCTGACTTCATAGACACGAAAAATAAAAAATGTTTTTTTCCAAATTCGTACTTTCAAGAATACAATGGGAACAGAGGGATAAAAATGGTACCCACTAAATGGCTATAATAATAATATATATAATAATAATAACAAAATTCGAATTGCTAATGAAAGAGATTTTCGAAAGTCGTACTTGTAATGGCCGGAGCAGAATCATGGAATTCGGTTTATAGATTCCTCTGACTGCATAGACTCGAAAAAATAACACGATTTTTCCAAATTCATACTTTTTTACTTTTACGGCAAAATGGGTAGAATTATGAAGTTACGTTATATTTTATTGTGTACGTGGGAGATAATGCATTGTCAAAAGTTGTGCGTTTGGAATCAAAATAGGATGGAAATACGACCGCCCAATATTTATTGTATTTAAGTTTTTTTTTGAAGATTGCTGCCTTATATTTACTTGAAGTATTGTTTCGATATATATATATAGTATAAACATATTGGTAACCTTGTCTTATAAGAGTCGTCTAAAATATTTAACAATTTATATTTATTTATAAAATTATTTGTTCAATATTTTTAGTTATTTTAGTTTGGCTATATTGGCGCCTTTTTTGACTTGTTTATATATACTACCATATTCAAGGTAGTAGAATTGCATCACCAATATGTGTCACATTTAATTAAAATTGATCTTTGTTAAATTATTTTGGCAACGTATGTATGTACAGGGTTTTTCCAACAAGAGGTGTTATTTTGAATCACCCGGTATTTCGGTAGCTTTTATTCTTTGACATTTGACAGGTAGAAACTACGCCATTACTAAAAATGGAACGACTACACGCTTCAACAAAGCATTGAAGTTATTAAATTTCATGAATGAAAATAATCCGAAATTCCATCGAAAAATCACATTGACTGATGAGGCCCATTTCCACCTCGGTGGCTACATCAACAAGCAAAATTGTCGCATCTGGGGCTCGGAAAACCCAAGAGTTATTGTTGAGAAGCCTCTCCATCCTCATCGTGTGACTGTTTGGTGAAGTTTATGGTCTGGCGGGGTCATTGTACCTTACTTTTTCGAAAATGAGGTTGGATCAACAGTTACGGTGAATGGATTGCGCTATCGCGAGATGATGGATGGTATTGATCTGGACAACGTTTACTTTCAACAAGACGGCGCTACGTGCCAAACAAGCAACGAAACCATTGCTCTTTTACGGAAAAAGTTTCCGGACCGGAAAAGTTTCTCGAAGAGGTGATCACAATTGGCCACCGAAATATTGTGATTTAACACCTTGTGACATAAAGCACATATAGTACCCGATTTTCTTCAAATTTGGTTTAACACCTTATAATCTACTTAGAACACAGGTCACAGGTGTACGAACGCGGGTTAGATCGGTTCTGATTTAGATATAGTCCCCATACAAATGACGCTCCCGATTTGACTTTTTCCGCCCAATAAAGCACATTTAGTACCCGATTTTCTTTAAAATTGGCACAACATCTTATAATACAACTAAAAACACCTATGGTGAAAGTGGGTAAGATCGGTTTAGTTTTAGATATAGCCCCAATGCAAATGTTGCTCCGAAATGTTTAACCGATTTTGGCCAAACTCTACATATTATATTTCACCTACCAACATACATGGTGAAAGCGTGCCACATCGTTCCAGGTTTCAATTTAACCCTATACAAATGTCCTTTCCGATTTAACATTTTTTGTCAAACACATACATTTACAGGATACAAAAATCCTTCCCGATTTCACTTTTTTACCGAGTTGAATTGTAATGAAATACAAAGTGGAATATATGATACACTCCGTCCGACTTTAGCCCTTCCTTACTTGTTATTCATATAATAACGAATGTCTCTTCATTTTAACAGAGTTTAAACTTCGCTATATGATCTCCCACTACTTATTAACAAAAATAAAACAATAATATTTCAGTTGTATATTTCATAATAACTCATTTATTTTATCAGTAGATTTTTCTTTTTTATATTCGACCTTTATTTAAACTATTATATTTTTTTATTATATATTTTTAAATTGAAAACGAGGTCTTTGTTTTTAATTTAACAAAAATTATAATAACATACTTATAATACACTGTACAATAATTTTTAAAAAAGTCGTTAAACTGAAAAATTGTATCATTTGGAAATTTGTAGTCCTTTTAAGGCGTAAATGAAAAACTAAAAATGGCAATTAGCTCTATATCACCTATAGTTTCAGAAGTATATCATCTGGTTCAAGTTTAATATGGACTGTCGCACAGTGGTATCAATTCCAATAGAAAATATTTTTTCCTTCAATTTCTTTTGAAAACTGTTATTATTTTAACCGCCGAATAATCAAAAAAAAAATGTGAAATTTCTCAAGAAATTAAAAGCATATCACGAAATAAGCAATTATTTTGTGTTTGTACTCTTTTACCACATAAGGAATATAATAACATTTATTTTAAGTTGTGGTGCGCTGCTGTTATTTTGACTGCAACTGTAGGTCGAAAAATATTGATATTACCACCATAAAAATTCCCTACACGATATGAGTCCATAAGGAACTATAGATTAGGAAAGTCTCCGGCAATAAACTCTCACTAGCATTTTAAAATGCCGATAGACATCGAGCTTCATATTCCGTTCGAGGATAATTTTTTCTAAAACTTAGTTCATCTCTTTTTTAACATTTTTCTAAATTTTAGGTTGGTAATAGCAAACTAGTAATGGAACACAAAGTATAGGGTACTTCTTTTCATTTTCACTTGTTGGTCTATCTTTCTTTGGACGACTTTTCATATTTTTTTTTAATTTTTGGTCCTCAAGGGACCAACAAGGACCCATGATGATTCCATCCAGAAATTTTGACAGGTATTGTAAAAAATTGTGGGCTATTTTCTGACAAATTTTGCAAATAATTTTTGTAAGGATATTCAAGGATAAAATATTTCTTCATATGTTTATCTTTGTTCCAGCCTTGTTTTTTGTGTCTATTTAAACTCAAATATATAAATATATATAATGCATTGAACGAGTACATGTGTAACTTTAGAATTAATTATTCACTGGAGTTTCGGCGCTATTTGTTATATACTTGAAGATGGTGAAGTAACCACATTTTGTAGAACAAATTCCGCGCATTTCACGCTTAAATCGACTTAGAAAGTGAACAAAATATACTGAATGTCTAAAGCGATGCACGAGCATTCTGGCTCCACCTAAAAAAAAAAACAATACCCTTCTGTATCATAAAGTGAGTGTATAATAGCGGGTTCACGAGATGTCTGACTAAAGGCCAATTCAATTAGAAAACATTTCTGGGTGAAAATTAATTTTCATAAAACAGCTAAAACCAGAATCGAACGTATGCATGCATATTAATATTTGTTTTGAACATGTTGATGATGAAACAAATTTCGAACAAGAAATTATAGAATTCCAGTTCCAAAACATTTGGCAGTCTCTAAAAAATGTCACCACTCCATTTGCTATGCATCCCATAAAACATATGCAGCGAAAATCAGAAAAATTACCATCACGGAAGCATAAATCAAATAAACGAGTATTCAGGCTGTGGGAAATATACAACAATTTGCGCTTAAGACATCGGAAAGTTATGCACATTTCGCAAGTGGATGAATATTTCATTAATTAATTGTGGACAAAACGCATAATCATGTTTGAAGTCATCTGGCTTGAAGACTTTTTAAATGTATAAAAGTGAATCCGATGTCGGATTAGAATCATTCCACTTGCGAACTATCAAAATATAGTAACAAATCCTAAAATGCGTGCTTTCATCGTACTGTGCTTAGTGGCTGCTGCTTGTGCCCAATCGGGCTACAACTATGGTGTCGGTGGTGGCAATAGTGGTTTCGGTGGAGTCGGTGCCGGATCTTCGTTCGGTGGTGTTGGCGGTGCTGGTGGCTCATTCGGTGGAGTCGGTTCGGGATCCTCCTTCGGTGGTGTTGGCGGTGCTGGTGGCTCATTCGGTGGAGTCGGTTCGGGATCCTCCTTCGGTGGTGTTGGCGGTGCTGGTGGTTCATTCGGTGGTTCTGCTGGCGGTTCAGGTGCTTCCTTCGGCGGTGCTGGCGGTGCCGGATTCGGTGGTTTCGGTGCTGGATCCAGTGATGGCGCTGCCTTTGGCGGCCAGGCTGAACTTGAAAAGGAATTCTACACTTTCACCGCTGACGATAGCGACTTCAACGATCCCGCTGCCTCCAACCAACTCGCCGGTGCTGCCAAACAAGGTCTCCGCGTCATCTTCATCAAGGGACCCGACAACAGTGGTTTGGAAAATGCTGTCCTTGGTTTGGCCCAACAAGCTTCTGAACAAAAGACTGCCATCTATGTCCTCAACAAGCAAGCTGACCTCTCTGGATTGGCCAACAGATTGAACAATGACAACAGCAATGCCAACAGCAAACCCGAAGTTCACTTTGTCAAATACCGCACTCCCGAAGATGCCGTCAACGCCCAAAGTGCTATCCAAGCTCAATACGATTCTTTGGGTGGTCAATCCCAACACTTCGATGGTGGTGTTGCTACAGCATTGAACTTTGCTTCCCAATCTCCAGTCGGTGCTGGCCAACAAGGTTCATTCGGTGCTGGTCAACAAGGTTCATTCGGTGCTGGTCAACAAGGATCATTCGGTGCTGGCTCCGGCTCTGTTGGTGTTGCCACTGGTGGTTTAAGCTCCAACTACCTCCCAGCTTCCGTTCTCCGTCGTCTCCGTCATTAAATGATGGTTGAGATGAATCTGTGTTAACCAGATTATGACTGCAACTATTATTTATATCTATTCCTAAGCGAACAAAATAAAAAACGAAAGAAAATAATTAAATATTTGAATTTTTATGTATCCTTGTTTGTGTCTTTCCGCAGAAGGAATGATAATTTACATTTGAAGGGCTGCGAGCAATTCATTTTAATTTGGCGATTTAAGTTTAGCTTCTTGAGTAAATGGGATACAATGATGGAGGGATATAAAAGCGCTTTAGAACACTAAAAAGGCTAATCGACTTTTTCTTTTTCTTTTTTGTTTTTGCCGTAGTGTGAATGTCGCGTCCGGGTCTCTGGGAGATGCCCATATGTGCCAGTTAGTATGATAAGTAGGGTTTGGGGTCCGGGAATTCCCGAATCGTTTTTCCCGGGAATTCACGGAAAAATTTGGACGGGAATTCCCGGGAAAAAATTTCAATTTCCCGGGAATACGGGAAATATTAAAAAATAATTTATTTATTTTGTTGATCAATAATTTAATGTTACTATATAAATTGGAATTTTTAGATGTATTTCAAATTCATATATGTATTTACTTTACTGACCATAATGAGTATTTGTTGAGTATTTCTTTATATTATATTACTACAAACAAAACTTTTTTAATTCGCTAAATAGCCATTTTATGCGAAACCTAGCTAGGGGAATAAAAACTTTT
The DNA here is from genome assembly GCA_947397865.1 of Polietes domitor. Taxonomy (NCBI): domain Eukaryota; kingdom Metazoa; phylum Arthropoda; class Insecta; order Diptera; family Muscidae; genus Polietes; species Polietes domitor. The sequence goes on along the minus strand of OX377618.1, from coordinate 189,378,559 downwards.
TGTGAGGCTATTTGCAGGATCTTTATTGTGAAATAAAAATATCATGCCGACAATACTACGGCTTACATAATGTAAATTTTCTTGTTTTCCTAGAAGAATCGAGGTGAACATATTCTTCAAGAACAATTTATTTTACATATGTAGTCAGAAATAAATAATCTAAAAATAGGAATACAATAAAAATTGTTCGCCTGTGAACTTTCAAGAGAAATCTAATAGGAATATAAATATATGCTACGGTGTATTTTAACGGCCCTTTGTAAGAATTAATGACTGGACAATTTCAATATTTTTATTTTTATGAATTTATTAAATTAATATTAATTTGTTATGTTTCAATTGTTTTTACAGTTTAGAATATTCCCCCTGTTTCTATAAAATATTTTTGTCTCCAGACGAATGAATATTCTAAATTAAATGCGTCATAACATTCTCCGTCATATGAGTTATTTGTTTCCTTAATCGTTTTCAATTTTGAATCTAGTGCAGGTGTCACTCACTTCTACCTGCGATGTAAATGTCCAATTCTGACGATTAGTCTACAACTTTTCAAGTTTATAATGAGAAAATGTAATTTATAATCGGAATATATAAGTTCACGATGAGAAATGTAAATTCATAACAGGAAATGAAATTCATAATAGGAGCATGATAATTCATAATCAGCACTGTAAATTCGAAATGTGAAATGTAAATTCATACTGAAAAATATAAATTCATAATAAGAACATACAAATTGATAATGAGATATCTAAATACAAAATGAGAAAATCCAAATTGATAAAGAGAAAATATAAATTCTTATTCAGGAATATATATTCATAAAATATAAATTCATAATCAGGAACTCTAAAATTTATAATCGAAGCTATGTATGTAAGTTTTCTATGGATATTTTCGTAGAAACGCATATTTTGTCAATGTTCTCATTATAAGTGTACATTTTCTCAATATGATTTTATATTTTCTCATTATGAATTCATATTTTCTGAATATGAAAACGTATTTTCTGATTATGAATTTGGATTTTCTGATTACAAACTTGTATATTTCATTATGAATTGGTATGTTCCTATTATGAATTAATTGTTCTCAATGAATTATGATTTATATATCTCATTATGAATTAACATTATGAATTAACATCCTATTATAAATTATGAATTAACATCCTATTATAAATTTACATTACCCATTATATGTCCCTAATATGAATTTACATTTCTCAATATAAATTTGTATGTTCCGAATATAATCTTGAAAAGGTGTAGAGTAAAATATTTGTAAAATGAAAAATAATTTGTAAAATATTTTGACAATAACATTCGTTTTGAATTTGTAATATGACAGAATTGGAAAAAAACTCACCATTTATTAAATGTTGATATTTTAAACCATATTGAACATTCCTATAAATAAATTACCTTTTCCCGGGAATGAAATTTTTCATTCCCGTTTTCCCGGGAAATGAAAAAAGTCTTTGATAAGTCAAAGATCCAAAAAAATAAGATATGCCAATTTTTCTCTTTACTTTTATCAGACCTCTAATCTAAGAATTTTTCTTTTTGACATTTTTAAAATATGTACCGTTACAATGACATTTCCCATTATAGGCACATCAAAATTTTCTTTCGTGTTAGTTTGAAAATGTAAACAAACATTTTTTATTTATAATGTCCACTTTAAGTGTTTCAGATAATTTGAATAACATTTAAAATTAAATTATTTGAAAAGTAAATAATAATTTCAATACCAAGTTACGAAGTTTTTTGAAATAAAATATTTTGTGTTTGCTTTCATTGGTAAGGAAATATAATAAATATTTAATTTTTTTTTCAATTTTGCGAAGAATGAAAGTGGTCTAAGTCAGTGCATCCTATGGAAGTAGTGGTTCTCTTTTTTATAAAAGTTCGATATAGAATTAGGATATTTGGATTTTCTTTAAAAAATATCGTGTTATCTTACCATATGAACCATTGTTGTGGATATGCGACAAAAACTATATAAAATGTTTAAATTAAAAAAATAATGTGCTATCTTCACGTATGTGCACTGTAAAAGAAAAATGATCATACTAAGTATACATAAAATTCCTCTTATAGAGGTAATAATGAACGAAATTCCACTTATAGGGGCAAATTTAGATAAAAATGTGTTACATCTGGATGGGTTTTAGAATTCCACTAATGGAATTTTTTGCATCGAAGGGGGTTGGACCTGAAAAAAGTTTCAGTGGAAGAGTTTTTCCACTTATCCATGTTTCACAGTATAATAAAAATATTTTCGAATATAGTTCATAACGGTTATTTGTTATATATGTAGATTGGTATTATTCACTTTAACAAAGTTGAATTGGGTTTTTTCTGACGTCAAAAAAGTTCCACCGGAAATTGGCTTGAATTTTAAAAAAATTATTTGAACTAAGATATTTTCCTGGCTCAAGACCATTTTGCATCTATATTTAATAGAATGCAAATTTATTTACAAATGGCATGGTGACATTTATTAGTTGGCCACACACTACCACTATCATGATTTCCACCCTGTGAAAGGTTTCCTCAGGTGGCTTCGCAGCGACTTTTCAACATAATACCAGGCCTCTTTAAGTATTATTTTTTATTTATAAAATAGTTGGCTATTTTCTTGGCTAATTTTAGAAAATTTTAAATCTGTCCTCCGATTTTATTATATTGGCGTTGCTTTGGAGAGAAATAATTACAATTTATATGCAAGGCATAGATATGCGTTCATGACAAACCGAACACTTTTTAAATTACCATTTCCGATTTCTTTACAACTTATTAGGATAACTGCACTCTATAAAACACTTGATTTATAGAGGACGAAAAAGATTTTTTTAAAGATATAACCAATTAAGAAAAATTGAAAATGGCATTGTGTGAAAACGCATAGGTACAATTCAAAGAATGATGGCTTATTTTAAAGATAATTGTACTTTGCTATCTTTTGTGGTTTTCTTAAAAAGTAAAAAAATAGGCGTATTTACGTCGATTATAAACAAACAATGTACATTAGGGCGTACCTCAAAAAAAAAGTTCGCCGTACACCTTCGAATATGAAGTATTATTGAAAGGTAGTTTCAAAATTTTTTTTTTATTTTTTTATGCCGAACGTAGGGGTCGCGCTTTTACATTTTTCTATATAACTTCTGCATTTATAAACGGATTTTAAAGTGTGATACATCGATGTTTTTTTCTCGACGAGGCCGATTTTTTTGTCTTTGAAGTCATTGAGCTCAAGCACTCCCTTCTGGTACTTACCCATCATATCTCAGTTGCTACTACCCTAATGTACCACTCTAATATCAGAAAATTAAAGCTCGCATAAAATCATGAAACTCTTCCTAAGGAAGTATGTCGATTTTCCAAAAAAATCGGCCTCGCCGAGACAAAAACATCGATGTATAATAATACTTCATATTCGAAGGTGTACGGCGAACTTTTTTTTTTACTTGTAAACTGGTACGCTCTAATGTACATTTTAGTATTGAGGAACAGTAATAATTAAAAAAACTGTAATAAATGTAGGCGACCCAAAACGCTATTTTTGAACAAATGTATGCATTGGCTGTTCTACTAAAACAGATTTTTCAATTTTTTTTATGCTGTTATTGAGATTTGTTTCTTCTTCGTTCCATTTAAAATACCTGAAATAATATTTAGTAGACATTGTCCATGAAAATAAAGGAGAAAAAGTATATTTTTTTTTTGCTTTGAAAGTGTATTCTGCATTATGAATACTACAAAGTTCCAAAGGATACCATTTTTCAAAAATTATTTTTAAAACTTATTCGCACTCAAAGACAATTTTATGTTTATTTTAGTCAAATTTAATGAGTATGGTAAATAATAAAGTAATTGATCCAATTTTCCAGCAGATATTTCGAGTGAAGTAAATATAACATGATCTGGAAAAATTTATTAAGATCCAAAGACAAATACAGATTATACAGAGGTAATTGGATGACTCGGACGGACATTTGAAGGGGCCTATAACAACACCTGAGGCCTGTGCCAAAACATGCGCCAATATATTTCTCATTCACGGTAGGTATTCCTAGTTGAAACATATAATGATCTGCAAAATTTGATGAAGATCCGATGTAAGATGTAGTTTCTAGAGCTGTAATAGAGCAGAATGGCCCCATTTGGGTTATACCAAAGTATGCACATATGGACATCTCCCCAACAAGTAAGGAAAGGCTAAAGACGGACGGAGCCGACTATATACCTCACTACAATTCAATTCGGTAAAAAAGTGAAATCGGGAAGGATTTTTGAATCCTGTAAATGTATGTGTTTGACAAAAATATTAAATCGGAAAGGACATTTATATGGGGGTATATTGAAACCTGGAATGATGTGACCCGCTTTCACCATGTATGTTTATTGGTGAAATATAATATGTAAAGTTTGGCCAAAATCGGTTAAACATTCGGGAGCAACATTTGTATGAGGGCTATATCTAAATCTGAACCGATCTTACCCACTTTTACCATAGATGTTTCTAGTTCTATTATAAAATGTTGTGCCAATATTAAAGAAAATCGGGTACAATATGTGGTTTCTAGAACGGAAAAAGTCAAATCGGCAGCGACATTTGTATGGGGGCTATATCTAAATCTGAACCGATCTTACCCACTTATAGCATAGGTGTTTCTAGTTCGATTATAAATTGTTGTGCCAATTTTAAAGAAAATCTGGTTCAATATGTGGTCTCTAAAGCGGAAAGAGTGAAATCGGGAGCGACATTTGTATGGGGGCTATATCTAAATCTGAACCGATCTTACCCACTTTTAGCATAGGTGTTTCTAGTTCGATTTTAAAATGTTGTGCCAATTTTAAAGAAAATCGGGTACAATATGTGGTTTCTAGAACGGAAAAAGTCAAATCGGGAGCGACATTTGTATGGGGGATATATCTAAATCTGAACCGATTTCCTCCAAATTCAATACCGATCGTCCTTGGCCAAAAAAAGTAACTTCTGCCAAATTTAATGATAATCGGACTACAATTGCGACCTGTAGAGTGCGAACAAGCTTAGATGGACAGCAGACGGTCAGACGGACGGACGGACTGACGGACGGACAGACATCGGTAAATCTATTCAGCTGGTGATTCTAAGCCGATCCGTATATGGGGTCTAGCCCGTAGGTGGGTCTAGCTCGATTATTTCTTGGTGTTACAAACATTTGGCGCGAAACTAACTTATAATACCCTATTCCACGAAGTGGTGTAGGGTATAAAAACGACAAGTAACTCCATTTTGCATATTGTTTCATACGTATATCATCCGGTTCAAGTTGAACGACTTTTTTAAAAATTGTCGTACGGTGTAATATCTGAATTCCATACATTTTTTACAAGAAGTAAATATAACATGGAATTTGACGATGTTTTAACAAAAACTGAAGTTGTTTAAATTTGGCGTTTTTTGGCAATTGATATGCCGATAGTGGAACAAAATAATCTGACAACCCTGATACTAGGGGTGGAATAGTACACGACTTTTCGATTTGGATATTTGTGAGTTTCGGAAAAAATTATGAGCCAAAAAATGGTGTCAAAGGTGAGGGAAAATGTGTAAAAATACAAAAAAGCTCCAAAACTGCCTCGGAGTCGCCCCAAAGGGGTTAAATGTTAGACCGACCCCCACTAATTTTCTCTTGCCAATATTTCGAACACGTTTACCCCTATATTCACTCGTTAAGGGGGCTCCCCAAAAATTAAGGTTTTATAAAATTTGTCCCATCGTTTTTACTGGTCCAATGAGGCCGCTAGTGTAGTCATATATATGACTGGCCTCAATATTTTTTCAACCCCCGTATTTTCTCTGGACATACCTACCTCCTATCTTCAACCCTAAAGGTGGTCCCCGTACGATTTTTTTATTTTTATATTTTTTGTTATGACAGTATTTTTTCCGAACAAACATATACCCTATCCCAACTCTTAATTGGGCTCTGATACAAAAAACAATCAAATGTTTTTGGATCGCCAACAATTAAATCTGTTGATAATCCGAAGCGTGCGAAAAATGTTCCAGTATCAGGTGTGACGTAATGGCTGAAATCTTTCTTCATGAGTTCTTGATTTACTTGTTTTGACGTCAACCTAATTCTTTTCACACCTTCAAAGTCAACAACATTTTCTGTTTGTTGCCAAAGCCGCTTTACTACAAATCGTCTTGTCAACGACCCACTGTGGTTCACAATCAAAATCCATCGGCCAAAATTAAATAACTTTTGTTCTAGTAGACATTCTTGAGTTCTGTAAAAAACCAAAAAGATCGTGCAATTAAAAACTCCGATTGTTATGAAATTTAGCATGAGGATAAAGGAAATTTACTCACCTTTTTATCTGCGTACCTAATTTTCAGAATTTAATGAGACGAAATGACTAAATTGCGTTTTCGAGCTAAAAAATCTGACTGTTTGCACTAAATGTATCCTATCTTCCAAGGGTGCAATTTCGTGCAGGCAAAAGTTACCCTACAAAAGCGGGGAACCCTTCAACCTTTCCAAATATGTATATATTTCATTAAAGGCTTTTGAAGGAAAAACGTTGTGTTGGTTGAAATTCAGATATTTGTTCAAAAAACATATTTTTTAAATATTTATTACAAGCAAACTATATTAGGCACAAACATAGTTTTGGTGCCATAATAAAGCTAAGAAACAATTTCTAATAAAAAATATTTGAGTGCAAAATCTCTTAAAATGTGTGAGAAATAGTTCGACAAAGTCAAAAAAAGAAATTACGTTTTTTCAATTTTCAAAATCTGCAAAACGAGAAAATCTGTAATACAAAAAATAAAAATGTTTCTTCGCATTATGAACAAGTACGTAAAAATATGTTAAAAAAACATAAAAACCAAAAAATAAAAATTTTAATTTTCTTTAAAATCGAAAAATACGAAAAGTAGTCAACTTTAGGCCGATTTCTAAAATATATCAAGTTTCCCGTTTTCTAATGTTAATATCTCAAAATAATCCTTAGGTCCTTGTATAATTTTGGATTTTTACAGAACTCAACTCAACTACTAGAAAAAAAAAGTTATTGAATTTTGGCCGATGGATTTTGATTCTGAATCACTGTGCGACGCACAGAGGGTTGAAATCGCCAAAAATGGTGATTAATTCGGGGAGGCCTCCGGGAGTTCTAAGGTTCATATATTTTAAATATTTGTGCCAAATCAGTAAAATAAAACAAAATTTGAGTACGTTCTAGTGGATTTTTTTTGTATTTTCATGAAAAATTAATTCTTAAAATTATGACACTAAAACCAATTTATATTAAATATGTGACATGGAAGTTTTTCTACAGTAAAACTAAATGCACAGCTCAAATAAGATATTTATTATACTCTACTCTCTTCAGATATTCATATTTCCATTAATATATAGCGCAGATTTAAGTCGTGATATATAAGAACATCTAATGTGTAATTATGGTAAACTGAACAAAATTTGATTAATGTTTCTCAGGTGGGCGTTTTTTAATTTAGATCACATATCAGTTGAATTTGTAGTTCTATTTGAAGCCTCATTTCCAAAAAAGAAACAAATATTTAGAAAATATGCTATTTCAGAAAATATGCCCGAACTCATCTTGCTCCCATCCGTCACCATCGTTATAACTATAATCATTCATAACATGATTTGAAACTTCTGGTGACACGTTCTGTAAAACTGAAGGCGAAGTAAGTATCTCTACTGCCGATTTTGGGAGGAGCTTGTTTTGTTTTTTTATGTGGTTTACTTTTACCAGAAATAACTGGATCTGAGCTTTGTAGGAACCTATTTAACACATCCCGATTGGATTCCCCTCGACTACATTTGCGGGAAAAGTGTTCTATATAATTTTTAAAATCTTTATTTCGAGCTTCTTGGGCGGCTTCCTCTGACAGTTGACCTATCGGTAATAGAGCGTGGGAAATAATTTCTGGACCATGTATCAAAAATTTGTGCACGGTAGGTGGCATATTGTACCACTGATATTTTTTAACAAAAAGTCGAGCTGTTGTGTAAGAATATTCTATAAATTTTTCAATATTAATGTCATGACCAGAAGATACAGCATTTTATTATCGCTGATTCTGTGCTCATTTGTTTTGCCTGTTCTTGGTACGTTAAATTTGCCTTATACATTTCCGCTCTAGATGGGGACGAAGTAACATCTTTCACTATTTTAGATGCTTCGATTTGGCCAGAAGCTCGCAAGCTCATTTGAGTGGAATAACTCAATACAGACAGTAATGAGTTATCTCTTATGACTTTGCATTTTTTTATTTTTGTTTTTATGGAGCACTCGTCAAATTCCACTTCCTTCCGACCTCTTTTATTTGTCAACTGATCTACAAATGAGATTAAAGTATCTAACCATTTTATATATAACGGCCATCATGTCTATATGATTTGGACCATCGGTACTTAAAATGAGAAACGAAATTACTACATTTCTGTTGAAAATCGTTCATATCAGTAGGGCTTGTACGCTTTATTATTTCTTCTCGCAGAAAATTAATTTTTCCTTTTAATTGCGAAGAGTCTGCATTCCGAATAATATCATAGAGGCTCATACGAGAGAAAAATAGTGTTTTGGAGCTTAATCCTAAAAAATTATATAGGAACGAACACGAAAGGAATCAGAAGCGTAAAGTATTTATATTGTACCAGTTACCCAATTACAAAAATTTACATCACTTTCAATACTTTTCGCACAGACAAACCAAACAACGAATTACTAGCAAAGAAACAAAAAAACAACAATACCGAAACAAAAGTAACGTAACAATCATAACACCGAAAATGAACACAAAACAAACCAAAGGAAAAAAATGTTTTTTCAAATGGATTTAATAAAATAAATTGGCGCAAAAACGCGCAACATATAGTTACGGAATATTGAAGCTAACTCATTGTAATTTAATTAGAAATTCGCCACTTGGCGGTATATTACGGAATCCCCATTTAAAACTCCACATATATTTTAAAAATACCTCAAATTTGGACATATTTTCACTAATTTTTTAAAAATATTTCCACAACACTTTCGATAAAACATTAGTTTGTAAAAATACTCTGAAATACCTGAACTTGATGATTCCATAATCAAAGTGTTACTTTTTATTAATAGGTAAAATATATATTAGCCTCTAAAATATGTAAATTTGAACTTTTCACAACTGATCGCGTAAAACACAAAACTTTCGTGACTTTAAGGTAGTGCAACAGGAAAAGTAAACAACAGATGCCACTAATATTTTCGGTAGTGACGTAGAATTTTATATTCTTTAATCGTATAATAAAATTTTTTCGAAAATATTTATTTTGATTTTTGAATTAATCTCCATTTTTGGTGATTTCAACCCTCTGTGCGACGCTGCCGAAAGAGCCGTTGCATTAATAGATGACTATAACAATGTGGTGTATCATAACATTTGGTACATTTGACTTCCCTAGAGTGGTGGGATCAAATTGAGGAGGGAAAACTAATGGGGTCAGTCTTACACTTCTCCCTTCTAGGGCCTACTGCAGGGTAGATTTGGGCCTTTTTTCATAAAAAAATATAAAAATAGGCAAAAGTATGGGGACCAGCTTAGGGGTTGCATATGGAGGGTAGGTGTGTTCTGAGAAAATATTGGGGCTGAACAAATACTGGGGGTTGGTCAAACATTTGACTCCAATAGAGCCAGCATGGGGCAGTTATGGCGGTGGGAGCTAATTTTATACAAAAATTACTTTTTGTGTGATATCCCCATTATGGAGTGGAGGAAAATGTTGGGGAGAGAAAATTAATGGGGAGCAGTCTTACATGTCTTCCTTCTGGGGGTGACTTGGGCCTTTCCGTCATATGTATGAGAACATCCTTAAGGGATGAAGATAGAGGGTAGGTACGTTCAGAGAAAATATTGTGGCTGAAAAAAATGGGTTTGGTAATACATTTTACTCCCCTTGGAGCTTAACTTGGGGCAGGCAGAGGATGGTAGCAAATTTTATAAAATTAGTTTTGGAATGGAGAAGTGAGGATATGGTGTTTGTTTGTTGGGAAACAAATGTTAGTTAAGGAAAATTACTGTGGGGGTCGGTCTTACATTTAAACCAGCTAGGGGTAACTCCGGGACAGTTTTGGACCTTAGTGTCATAAAAAAATTATAAAAAATAAAACAAGTAAGGGTCGGTCTTACATGCAAGCCAGCTAGGGGCAACTCCCGGACAGTTTTGGGCCTTAGTGTCATAAAAAATTATAAAAAATAAAAAAGTAAGGAAACGCTAAAGTAGGGCGGAGCCGACTTAACTAAACGACTTTACTTTGATTACTAAATCCAGGTATTTCATGGGAACAATTTTATGTAGTTCATTCTTTAGTCAAATTTAACGAATATGGTAATTTATCCCGGCAGATATTCCGAGTAAAGTAAAAATAACAAGATCCAATGCAAATACAGATTACACAGCGATAATAGGATGAATCGGTCGGACATTTGAAGGGGGCCTATAGCAACACTTGGGGCCTGTGCCAAAACATGGGCCTATATAGTTCTCATTCACGGTAGGTATTTCTATTTGAAATATATCATGATCTGCAAAATTGGACCAAGATCAAGGTAAGATGTGTTTCTAGAGCTGTAATAGAGCAGAATGGCTGCCCGATTTGGGTTATGCCAAAGTATGGACACATATATTTGGTATCCATAGTATGTATTCATAATTGAAATACAATATAATCTGTAATAATAATGATATATGAGCATTGGCGTAGGAGGGATATTCTTTTGGGGCTAACTATAGCCCCCCACAATTTGTTTGTTAAAAAGTAAAAATAAATATAGCCGTACGGATAATAAGGCTGTTTTTTTAAGACTGGAAAAAATATATATTTTTTTTATTTTGAGCAAACATTTAATTTTTTATTAACGGTTTTGTTATTCCGGCTTAAAGAAACAGTCTTCATTTAACACTGTGCCCCTGTTCTGCTCAGTACACTGAAAGCGGTTTTAAGTTGTTTGTGTAAATATTACTGTTAAAGAAATCACTACCATTAAAGAATGTTCCTACAAAGTTTTGAAAAATTAGGGGTGTTTACACATGAACATGTTTCGACAATTGATTTTGTAATACAATTTTGTTATATAAACAACAATGCAAAAATATGTTGGCGGCGGCTGTAGCCCTTATTTGCAAAATTATAAAAAGTGATGAAACACCTTTAATTAAATCCAACCTTTTTCACGTTTAATTTTATATCTCATATTTATACCCTCACTTTACAGAGTAGGAGGGTATATATCATTTGGGACAAAAAAAGTGTAACGCATTGAAGGAGTGACTTAAGGCCCTAAGTATGTTTGTACCAAATCCGTTTCACGACTTTTAAAGTTGTTTGAGCCATGTCCGTCCGTCTGGCTGAAACTTAGTTAGGTACCTCCCACACAAATGACCTATATATCTATGTTAAATTAAAACCAATGTAACTACCACACGGATATTCAGAATCAGCTATATTTTGGTATTTGATAAAGTTTTTATACTCACTTTAAGTGTGCAAAATATGGCGAGTTTTGCCACGCCCCTTCCAGTACCTCCCACACAAATCACCCTAAACTAGGTAAACTTAAATCTATTATATCTTCTATGCGGATGATTAGAATACTGTGAGATTTTATATATGGTAATGCTCTTATAGAGGTGTGAAATAAATGCGATATTGTCACACCCCTTCTAGTACCTCCCACACAAATCACCCTAAACTAAGTAAAATTAAAGCTGTTATGTCTTATATACGGATGATCGGAATACTGTGAGATTTGATATTTGGTAATGCTTATATAGATATTACATTCGTGTGAAACATGGGCGATATTGCCACTCCCCTTCTGGTACCTCCCACACAAAGTGGCATAAACTTTGGTTACAATAAAACCGATATAACATCCATATTTGTAATCTGATATTTGAAAATGTTTTTATAATCACTTTAAACTAGGATTTGCATTTTCCCATACTTTTTATTCCCCGGGAAACGGGAATTATTTTTTTAATTTCCCGGGACAGCACGGGAAATCGTCAACATACTGTTTACCATGAGTTAAGCTTATTTTTTCCAATGAATCATTCACATTTTATTAAAGTAAAATAAATATATATTTCAACGAACCAGTTACAGAATTCATATAATAATGCGCAATGTGAGATCAATTCAAACAGCTTTTCAAGGTTCAAAATTAATTAAAGATCAGACATTTCGTATTTTATTGGAAATAGTGAGTAGAGCATTAAATGGAATGTTTGTTCTTTGTCCTGTCGCTTCGAAAACTTTAAGTTCATTATTTGTGGCGTTCAGTACACGCTCAAACTCGACTTTTCCCGGATTTTAATTTTTTTCACATGGAGCTTGACAGGAAAAATCCGAAAAGGTGGATTTTGAGCTATGTGATCTAAATTTTTATACAACATTTTTAATTTTATTGTGGAAATGATGAAAAAATATGCGCAGAAATATGTATAATTTTCTACTGAATGCCTGCGGAATTCCCGTGGGAATTTCCCGGGATACAGAAAATGAAAAATGTGCGAATTCCCGGGAATTTTCCCGCGGGAAATCCCGGGATGCAAACCCTACTTTAAACATAAAAAATATTTACGCTTTAGCCACGCCCCTTCAAGTACCTCCCACACAATTGTCTGTATCCTAGGTAAAATTAAATTCTTCACAACTTCTACACTAGTGCACGGAATCCAACTATTTTACAAATGCGCACCTTCCACACAAATTATCCTGACGTATGTAAAATTTAGATTCTTTTATCTTACGCATATATGTATGTTCTCTGAGAGTGAGGGTATATAAGTCGGTTTAACCAAATGAAGCTTACTTAATTGCTTTTTCTTTTTGTGTTGACAATGATTTTTATTTTTGCCAAAACTGAATAAATTAAGTACTTAAAAATATAGTGGGACGCAGACAAATTGTACATATTATACTAATTTAAATTTCTGGGGGCTAAAATTTATCTGGGGTGGACTTAGCCCCCCAGGACGACCCGTCCTACGCCAACTTATATGAGTCATTTCATGTCATGCGGTACGATTTTTGACCTCGATAGCTGCGATTGTTTTGAAAGTTTGTGTATGTATTCTTCTCATAAAAATATTGTTTGCGTATTTTTGGAAAAGAATAGAATTTTGTCACGAGTTATGACCATTTTAACAGAGCAAAAATATATTTTCAAAAAGGAGTGTTCATGCAATCGCCTGTATCTCCTTGTTTTGAAGCCAATTTCACTTAATTTTTAAATATTAAAGTGGAATGGTATAGCCGTGTGATATATTTTTTTAGTTTCTACAATTCTTTTATTTTGATTTTCGAAATGATTACATTAAGTACACTTAGATGTCTTTTTATGCGACTGTGTGAGTTTGGAAGTGGTGAGTTTACGATTTATTCGTTTTTTTTTTGCAGAATCAAGCAGTGAAAAATCTTCAGGTTTAAAAACAATGAAAATCCAAGAAAAAGTAGGTAATGGAAAAATATATTTTTATGTTTCTGATGCTACAAAAACACGGTACAAAAATTTAAAAAATTAAAATTTTTCATCAACTACTTAAATCTAAAAATCTAGATCCAAAAAATTATAACTTTGATCCACAGTAAAAAAGAAACTCAGGCCCAGCTGGAGTTTATTCTACAAAAAATATCTACTCATCATACCCTTTCAGAATTATTCTGTTCCTTTAATTTGCTTTAATTTGTCGGACAGTGTAATAAATGTATTTATTTCGAAAATTAAAATAAATGAAATACAAAAGGTTTAGAAAATATAACGCGGCTAGACCATTCCACTTAAACGTATAGTACATTACAATTGGTCAAGTATTTAAGGAAAAAATATATTTTTTTCAAATTGGTCATAAATCGTAAAAAATCTTTTTTTTTCAAAAATACGTATACCTTATTTTTATGAGATGATTACACAGACAAATCGCGGTCAAAAATCGTACCTCTTGAAATGTAAGACTCATATACCCGGTTACCCTGTTGAGTGAGGGTATAATAGTGCATTGAAAATATGTATACTGCTTGCAACAAACTTTCAGGCAATAGTTCTATGTAGCATTCTTGTAGCATGGAAGTGGAGTGAAAGATTTTACAAACATTAAAAAAATCAAAATTTACATCAAAATTACAATTAAATGAAAATAAATTTGTATTCTAAATATTTTACCTTATCCATTTCATCCAAAATTCTAATTCTTAGCCAACAGTCTATAGAATCGTTTTTAGCCGATTGCGCCGTTTAAAATTCTTGTAATGCTTCCGAATCATTTATTTTGGGTTTCAATATCTCATTTTCTTTTTGTACAATAATATTTTTTTCTTGTATTCTGTTACTGCTCTTAAAATGTCATCGTACTGTTCGAACATAAATGTCAACGTTTCATGCGGATCATCCAGTTGATCGAGTTTGTTTAGCTACGGTTCTATCAATAGCTCGTTCGTTGTGATTGCTCCTCCATCACTTTCACAATAGTGATAATAACCGATGTACTCTTCACTCTTATTCAGTCACTCAAACTGACTCTTGTCAAGCAAATCACAGCAAGAATGACGAGTTCTAGCGCATTTATCGCATTAAATGCATTCTTTTCATTGCTTCTTCTTATTTTTATTGTTCCTTCACGTCTAATTAACAGCTCTCGCGAACTACTATCGAACTTATATGTATGATTATGCTGATTCCGCGGTGGCATACTCGTTTTTATTGTGATAACAAACAAATCGATATTTTATGTATTTTATGTTACCAAACTACTTAACATCACTTTCTTCAAGTGGAATATACAATTTAATTTTTTTCGAGAGAGCACGTGAAAAGATATGCTCAACTCGAACAGTGTTGCCAGACTTTTAGGTACATTAGGGATAAGACGCTGTGATAACAAAAACATTAACAAATAGTTATGTTTCATATTATCTTCAACTACAATATAAATATTTTATATCAAAACAAATTAAAAAAAAATATTTGCGTTGACTTTTTTTGGACTTAGCCTCGGAAACCATAAATTTGACTTACACTGGATAATTATCTAACAGAAATTAAAAATGTTTAACTTAAAATTATTTTGTATACCCTCCACTAGGGTATTATGTTCATCTGCATACGTTTGTAACACCCAGAAGGAAACGAGTTAGACCCATCGTTTATTACACAGATCGGCTCAGAATCACTTTCTGAGTCTAATTAGGAATGTTCGTCTGTCTGTCTGGCTGTTTTTCCATCTATTGTTGCAATTATTGTCCGATCTTAACAAAAATTTGTTCGGGCCTAGGACGAACGTTATTGAACAAATGTCGCACCCGCTTTGACTTTTTTTCTAGAATTTATTATACTAGAATTTATTTATAATCCAAGTAGAAGCACCTATGGTGAAAGCGAGTAAAATCGGTTCAGATACAAATTTCGCTCGCAATTTGACTTTTCCGCTCTAGAAACCACATATTGTATCCGCTTTTCTTTAAAGATTGCCGACATCTTATAATCCAACATGTGGTGGAAACGGGTAAGATCGGCTCAAATTTAGATACAGCCCCTGTACAAATGACGGCCCCAATATGACTTTCTTATATCTAGAAAAAAAAAACATTTTACTTCATTTTCCTCAAATTTAGCAGAGCACATTATAATCCAGCCAGCAGTATCTATGGTGAAAGTAGGTAAGAACGGTCCAGATTTAGATATAACCCCCAAATGTTTATCTGATTATATTTTACCTTGAAACATACAATATGAGAGTGGGTCACAATGGTCCATGTTTAATACCTATACAACCTTCCCGATATCACTTTTTTACCGAATTGAATTGCAATAGCTAGAAAGTGGAGTGTATTATATAGTCGGCCACGTCCGACTTTAGCCTTTCCTTACTTGTTTTTTTTTAATTGTTTTCATACTGATATTGTTGCTGGACAATTTTAAAAATGAATTTTCAGAGAAATACGTAAAAGCTTCAGTAAGAAGAAGAATCCAAAACAATACTCTCTCATTGTACCCTCCAGTTTGTCATTCCGTTTAGAGTACCGTGAAATACCGACCTGAGACCCTATAAAGTATATATATTCTTGATCGTTATAAAATTCTAAGATGATCTAGCCATTTCCGTCCGTCTGTTGAAAGCACGCTAGCATCTAAACGAAGGGAACTAGGACATCCAAATTTTCCATAAATGCGTCTTATAGTCGTAGTTCGGTTGGGATTGAAAGTGGGCGAAATCGGTCTCTATAAAATATCTAGGCGTCCGTGCATCCTCCCGTCTGTTCAAAGGACGATAGCATCTAAACGACCAAATTTTCTAAGAATACGTCTAAAAGCTATAAATCCTTTTGAATATTTAAACATATTTTCGAATATGTCTACTTATATATACTTAATATTTTATATGCACATTCCCATTAGAGATTCTTCTTCTGACTAAATAGGGAATATTTGTGACAGAATTGTTTCAGCAACCCAGATAGAGAAAGTGAAAATAAATGCAATTGCAACCGCGAATTGCAGTTTGGGACTGGGACTGACTATATGTATGTTACAAGCGACATATATTCTTAATACACATGCAAAAAATTATCCCGATCCGTTGGATAGATCGCCAAAAAAATAAAAACAAATATATCATGCATACAAATCAATTTTGCCATATCTCCTGCGAAAATTAAAATTTTGCAAAAATATTCATTTTGAATTTTTTTGTCTACCGTGCTCTACCGAAATACACATTTTTTTTGTCGAAAAAGATCGATCTTCCAAAAACACCCTTAAATGTCCTTTTTGAAAGAGAGGAGCTAGAGAGTTGAGATAATCCACAAAAATTATCCTCATAAAATTCCACAATATAGTTTTGTCAATAGCAATACTCTCAGACATTAACTTACAACACTTTTTACGCTTAGTACAATGCTCCCTTTGACCAAAGAATTAAAACTTTGACCCGCTGTAAAAAGAAACTCAGCTTTACTATAAGTTTATTCTACAAAAATGGTCTACTCATCAAGCCTTTTCAGAACTATATGGTCGCTATTCTGTTCCAAAAATGCTGTTGGACAGTGTAATTAATATATAGTTTGCACTTCTTATTATTTATTAGAGTCATTTGTATCAAAATTGTGAATGTGCTATTTTTTGACAGGTTGTTTTTAGTATTTAATAAAAAAATTAATTTTTGATTTGAAATATAAATGTAATTTTAAAATTTCTTTTTAATGTTTCATAATACAGGGTATAGTCTATATTTTTCCGATGAAAATAATTTAATTTATAGAACAGTTTTCGAAACTTATTCGATTTTTTTGTCGTGGTGCTATTATTTTGACCGCAGCTTTATCTGGAAATATTGTAAAAATTTACAGAAACTCTCATTTGTTTTAGTTTTTTCATTTGTATTTTTTTGTCTGTAATCAATATTCTGTAGCGTTCCTTTAATTGGCCATTCAATTGCAGCTTGTAAGCGATGACTCTGTACATCATTCAAACCATGCTAGTGCTTGGAATGTTGAGTTGTTGATATCGATGTTCCAAAAGTCACACAGTCTCGGCTACTTCACATGAGGTACCATGAGTGCAGTCTACTAGCATGCCATACTCACGAATTTTTTGCACTAACTTGTGTACTGCAGGTGCGTCGGGTGCCTAATTTCGACCAGAAGTTCTGTTTGGCAAACTCATTATTTGGACTGCATAGCATTGATTTATGATAGAAGTAAAGCGATTAATTTCGTTGTACGGATCAAAATAATATATAATTTAAAATGAAATCTCTAGTTGGATCACCTGCTTACGTGGAGATTCAATGTCTATAGTATGATAATAATTATGTATTGATAATGTTATAATTTGGTCATTTTATAATAATTCCAACTTTGACAGCATGCCATAGTGTTACCATATCTTTTTCCTACATTCGCTTAATTGCCCGCCGTGTTGCCTGCAAGAAAGTATTTGCTCCTTTTAGATTTTCTGTTATTTCTCATCGATCGAATTAGAATTACTTTCTGTATGTCCGATATTTCATCCATTCTTCATATTCTTGACTGTTGGATATTTGGCAATACCGGAGTGAACTAGTTGATTTGCTATTCTCCTATTTGATTGATTAATTGAAGTTAGATGGATGAGCACCGGATCATCTTCATCAAACCACTGAAGATATGAAAACACCACGATTTGAATCGTTGCGTTGTGATTTGGGTCACGAATAGAACGTTAGGAAGCTGCCTGTGCATTGCACTGGCAACTCTGCTCCGAAACTTCCAATTATAATGAAAACACGAGAGAGAATAAAAAAACTCTCCTAAATGATGACGACCTATGCAAACGTCACCACAATTTGAATTTGATAAACTAATATGAGGTTATTTCGGAAGTTTGTGTGAACTTTTCCAACATTTACACAGACATTTTGAAAAATACATAACCTCCAATTTTAAACGTTGCAATAACTTAGCTATGCCAACTTGTTTTATACGTATATTGAATATTATAGTTCACATTATTTGCCGGAATGATCACTCTTCGAGTATAAATATGACTTCAGTTCGGAGGGAAGGTAAGGTAGTATAAGACAAACATCACTACAAAGATCACCACCAAATGCGCATGTGTATTTCAACAGTATTTTATGAATCCGTATTTTTGACAGATCTCGTCTTTCTCCTTCAGCTTTTGAGATGACTTCATATATACACTAGTAACGCATATCGAGTGACCTTAACAATTGACAGCAGCATTAGCGCTCCATAAAATTGGGTCGAAATGAGAAAGGCAAAATTTTTTTAAATAGAGGCGTGTTAATTTTGCCCAACCCAATATTGGAATATTTATATTTGTTCCGCATCAACCAGTGTTGCCAATTTAACAATTTTCCCTGTTGTATTCAGCTGTTTTTAACCCCGTTCAACGGATGTGGCCTTGGTATATTTCATATATTCTCTTAGCTTTCTGGCTTTAACCAATTTTAGCCTTTCTGGCAACTCCGACCTACAGTCTCATCCAGAGGGGTATTTCGGTATATAAATGCCATAAATCAGCTGTGCGTCTCCATAAAACATCATGGCAAAATGAACAATCACTTTGTATCTCAAATATTTATCAAACGTGAACATATCTGTTGAGAATAATGAATATTCATATTATTAGCTTTACTAACGGGCGAATGTATAAAAGTGAAATCACTGTCTGATTAGAATCATTCTTGTCTCTAACTATCTCGAATAAGAATAACGAAACGTAAAATGCGTGCCATCATCGTATTTTGCCTTGTGGCCGCAGCTTGTGCCGCACAGGTGCCCTATAAAAAATATTTGCCTCCGTCTAGTGCCAGTAAAAGTGTGAATTTTGCCGTGAACTCTGAACCATCATTTGTTGCTGGCGCCACCGATACCACTTTCGATAGTGCTACTGGTGATTCGACTGGTGCAACAAGCTCTGGTCCTTCAGCAGTTGAAACAAGCTCTGGAGCTTCATTTGCTGCTACAAGATCTGGTCCTTCAGTAGTTGAAACCAGCTCTGGTGATTCTTTTGCGGCCACAAGCTCTGGCCCTGCAGTTCTTGAAATCAACTCTGGTGATTCTTTTGCTGCCAGAAACTCTGGTCCTTCAGTCGTTGAAATCAGCTCGGGTGATTCTTTTGCTGCCACAAGCTCTGGTCCTTCAGTAGTTGAAATCAGCTCGGGTGATTCGTTTGCTGCCACAAGCTCTGGTCCTTCAGTTGTTGATGAAACCTCTGGCCCTTCCTTTGCAGCTACCAGCTCCGGTCCTTCCTTTAAAGCTACCAGCTCTGGTCCATCTGTCGTTGATACCAGCTCCGGTCCGTCCTTTGCTGCTACCAGCTCCGGTCCTTCCTTTGCTGCTACCAGCTCCGGTCCTTCCTTTGCTGCTACCAGCTCCGGTCCTTCAGTCGATGATACCAGCTCAGGCTCTTCCTTTGCTGCTTCCAGCTCTGGTCCTTCAGTCGTTGATACCAGTTCTGATACTACCTTTACTGCTACCAACCCTGGTGCTTCAGACATTGAGACTAGCTCTGGATCTTCCTTCGCTGCTACCAGCTCTGGTCCTGCCTTCACTACTACTAGCTCCATTCCCTCGTACAGATCTGGTTCTTCATTCATTGGTGCCAGCACAAGCCCGTCTTTCGTTGATACCAGCTCCGATCATTCATTCGTTGGTGCCAGCTCGGGCCCGTCCTTCGTTGCTTCCAGCTCCGGTCCATCCAACGTTGATACCAACTCTAGTCAATCCTTCGTTGACTCCAGCTCCGGCCATTCATTCGTTGGTGCCAGCTCAAGCCCATCCTTCGTTACTGCTACCAGCTCCGGTCCTTCCTTTGCTGCTTCCAGCTCTGGCCCTTCAGTCGATGATACCAGCTCAGGCTCTTCTTTTGCTGCTTCCAGCTCTGGTCCTTCAGTCGTTGATACCAGCTCTGATATTTCCTTTACTGCTACCAGCCCTGGTGCTTCAGACGTTGTGACTAGCTCTGGACCTTCCTTCGCTGCTACCAGCTCTGGTCCTGCCTTCACTGCTACTAGCTCCGGTCCATCATTCAGCTCAGGTTCTTCATTCATTGGTGCCAGCACAAGCCCGTCCTTCGTTGAAACCAGCTCCGATCATTCATTCGTTGGTGCTAGCTCCGGTCCATCCAACGTTGCTACCAACTCTCGTCCATCCTTCGTTGATACCAGCTCCGATCAGTCATTCGTTGGTGCCAGCTCAGGCCCATCCTTCGTTGCTTCCAGCTCTGGTCCTTCATTCGTTGGTGCTAGCTCCGGTCCATCCAACGTTGCTACCACCTATCGTCCATCCTTAGTTGATACCAGCTCCGATCATTCATTCGTTCGTACTAGCTCCGGTCCATCATTCGCTGCTACCAACTCTGGTCCATCATTCGCTGCTACCAACTCAGGCCCATCCTTCATTGCTTCCAGTTCTGGTCCTTCATTCGTTGGTGCTAGCTCCGGTCCATCATTCGCTGCTACCAACTCTGGTCCATCCTTCGTAGTTACCAACTCTGGTCCATCCTTCGCTGCTACCAACTCTGGTCATTCTTTCGATGGTGCCAACTCTGGTTCATCCTTCGAAGCTACCAACTCTGGTCGATCCTTCGCTGCTACCAACTCTGGTCTTTCTTCCGATGGTGCCAACTCTGGTTCATCCTTCGATGCTACCAACTCTGGTCGATCCGTCGCTGCTACCAACTCTGCTCCATCCTTCGCTGCTACCAACTCTGGTCATTCTTTCGATGGTGCCAACTCTGGTTCATCCTTCGATGCTACCAACTCTGGTCCATCCTTCGCTGCTACCAACTCTGGTTCATCCTTCGATGATACCAACTCTGGTCGATCCTTCGCTGCTACCAACTCTGGTCCATCCTTCGCTGCTACCAACTCTGGTCCATCCTTCGCAGCTACCAACTCTGGTCAATCTTCCGATGGTGCCAACTCTGGTTCATCCTTCGATTCTACCAACTCTGGTCGATCCTTCGCTGCTACCAACTCTGGTTCATCCTTCGATGCTACCAACTCTGGTCCATTCATCATTGTTACCAGCTCTGGTCCATCCTTCGCTGGTACTAACTCTGGTCCTTCCTTTGCTGCTACCAACTCTGGTCACTCATTCGATGGTGTCAGCTCTGGTTCATCCTTCGATTCTACGAACTCTGGTCCATCCTTCATTGTTACCAGCTCTGGTCCTTCCTTCGCTGCTACCAACTCTGGTCACTCATTCGATGGTGTCAGCTCTGGTTCATCCTTCGATTCTACCAACTCTGGTCCATCCTTCATTGTTACCAGCTCTGGTCCTTCCTTCGCTGCTACAAACTCTGGACCTTCCTTCGCTGCTACAAACTCTGGTCATTCATACGATGGTGCTCGTTCTGGTCCATCAGTCGCTGCTACCAACTCTGGTCATTCATTCGATGGTGCCGGCTCTAGTTCATCCTTCGATGCTACCAACTCTGGTCCATCTTTCAGTGTTACCAGCTCTGGTCCTTCCTTCGCTGCTACCAGTTCCGGTCCATCCTACACTAATAATGGTGCCGGATTTGACTTCGGATCCATTCAAGGCTCTCAAGGCGGTTTCGGCAGCTCTCAAGGCAGCTTCGGATCCTCTCAAGACAGCTTCGGATCCTCTCAAGGCGGCTTCGGTGCTGCTTCCCAGGGCGCATCCATCTCTAGCGGTGGTATTGACAAGAAATTCTACACCTTCACCGCCGATGAAGAAGACTTCAATGATGCTGCTGCATCCGATCAAATTAGCAATACTTTGAAACAAGGCATCCGTGTTATTTTCATCAAGGGTCCCGAAGGCAGTGGTGCGGAAAATGCTGCTGTTTCATTGGCCAAACAATCTGCCGATCAAAAGACCAACATCTTTGTTCTCAGCAAGCAGTCTGATATCGCTGCTTTGGCCGACAAATTGAAGAGTGACAGCAGCAATGTCGACAACCAACCCGATGTACACTTTGTCAAATATCGCACCCAGGAAGATGCTCTCAATGCCCTAAAGGCTATCCAATACGAATATGATGCGTTGGGCGGCCAATCTCAGCACTTCGATGGTGGCGTTGCCTCATCGTTGAACTTCGCTTCACAAGCTCCAGTTGCAGCTGCTACTGGTGATAGTAACTATCATGGATCAGTCGGTGGTGCTTCTGGCTCAATAGGTGCCGCTGCTGGTACTACTGAGGCAACTTATCTACCAGCTTCTGTTCTTCGGCTTTTGCGCCTTTAAATCACGTTAACATTGCCAAAGTTATAGACTGATTATGATTTTATTGTTATTTATTGCTAAGCGACTCAAATACATTTCATGATAAAACATAAATCGAAAATGCATTGCTCATTTGGAATTTGGTAGTTGACAGAGCCTTGGAGATCCTAGAAAATACATACTCTCGAAACGAAATCTAGCCAATCCAGGCCTTCACCAAACACTACGTTTCACATTTGGTTGACGAGATAATTGTTTTAGAGTTCCTTGAATTAAAAAAAAGGTCATTGCTTGCTTTAATAAGAACGTAGCGTTTAGGTTGTCATCATTGAGACAATCGCGATTGCAGTTCATTATAGACTTTAATCCAGATAAATGTTGTTCCACAATCACTTGGGTGGGTAGCTGGTAGAACAAGTATTAGTTTAGCTGGTTATTATACTGTTCAGCTCATTCATGGGATTCGCCATACCTTTCTAAATCCATTCAATAGAGCTGCGTCGAGTGTTCCAAATCAAGATAATTGTGCGTTTTAATATACCGGTTAAACATTATGAAGTAAGTGACTTTCCCACATATTTTAAAATATCAATCTTTGACAAGAGGTTAATTTTAAGATTGAAAATGCTACACTGGTTTCTGTTCTTAAATTTTAGTGACGAAAGCTTTTATTTCAGAATCGGTTAGCGACAAAGATAAGAGAATGACTATTGTTATGAGTATCCGGTTCTTCCAGGAAAACATTTCAAATCGAATACCTCTTTTCACATCTTCAATATGAAAGGTGTTATGAATTGAATAAAATACAATTATTTGGTAAATGTTTGGAACGGTAAACAGATTCTCGGCAGGCTAACTACTTCGGGAAAAAGGCCGGCATCTTTAGTCTTTACAAAATAAAACAAATCTATATTATGAAGTGTGTTTTTACAACACAACACTTTTATGATATAAAGTGGACGTTTTGAGAAGAGAATTGAAACCACACCTGAAAGATCTTTAAGATCCAGCCAGGCCCGTCAGAGCTGCTACGTTCCTTATTTTTTTGCTACAGTGAATTCTGGCCTGTTTGGATATTGAAATTAGCTCAGTCTTGTGCATGAAGATACTAATTTTACTTAAAGTAGATGTTATCCTCACCAAGTCGTCTGCTCGTTCGTTCCCAATAAAAACCGTATGTCATATAAGGCTGATTTTAGACATACAACGTAGTCTATGCAGCTCCTCAATTCAGTGCCCATATGGGTTTATTTTAGAGATGGTCGAGATAGAGAAAAAATTCATCACGAAGACATAAAACGGGCGTGACTCTTCTTTCAGGTATATACGTTTGTGAGTTTATTTTTTGGTAAACGTCATTTTGTTTGCAGCAAATTTGTTCTAAATTGTTGTAAATGAACAAATACTTGTATAAGAAGAGAAATATGTTTATATCAAACAGTTTTCTGTGTTTGTCAAAATGGGTATATGGTCATTAGAAATTCCTAAAAACATTTAGAAGTAACAGAAAAAATTGCTTTTGTATATGTGGTGCAAGAAAGTCACATATGTTTATATATAGCTCTATAGAGATGTTACTGCTGATTTTACTTTTTCCGCTCTAGAATCCACACATTTAACCACTTCACTTAGAACATCGCTCCATAATTTTACATAGCCCATTGGATTACCGTGGATGTAATAACGGACCGTATAAATAAACAAGTAAGGAAAGGCTAACATCGGGCGGGGCCGACTATTTGATATCCTACTCCCTGTATATGTTCCTGGTTTTTATGGGGCGATGTTATGCCATCATTATAAATTATACAGTCTACAATAAATACATCTTTATTCAAATTTACCAAATATTGTAAAATTGATTATCATCTTTTGCATTATGTTACTACAAAATTGATGTGGTCCTGCCTCATTGCAGCTGCGTCTTGGGAGCATATATAAATTGGATGTAATTAGGGTTTGCATCCTGGGATTTCCCGCGGGAAAAATCCATGGAATTTCCATATTTTGTGTTTCCCGTATCCCAGAAATTTGTGCGAGATTCCCGCAGAAAGTTTTGCCTATTTCTCGCGCATTTTTATTTATATATGTGTCAGCTAGGCGATACAGATCTTCTACCTTGAATATAGTAATTTACTATATATAATTAATATGAAGTGAATATAACATAATAAAAGGTTCAAATAATGTTAGAAATATTTTGAGATAACTCAATTTCAGAATGATAGCTTTATGAATAAATTCTTATAAACTGTTTTCATGATATACATTTTAACAAATTAAAAAAAATGTTTATACGAAAAAAATATTGCTGCCTCAAAATATAAATTTAGGTCTTCGAAGCTACGGAAAAGGGAACTGATAATTTAAGATTTATTAACAATTACTAATACATCTCTCGCGTGTGCAATATCAATCTCTATCGCGTTCACTTTCTCCAATAAAATTATAAAAATCTATCTGATGAACCTATAAATGCATTGTCTGTTTTTACAAGTTTTTATATTTCAAAAGCCTCTTAATTTATGCCTATAGATATATATTTAATTCTTTTTCATCAGTGAAAAAATTTTATTTTATTTTTTAGTCTTTTATAGGTTAGTTTAGATTGAAGGGAATGCCCGTCAGTTTTGGTCACAACCGAATCGAGGATAACTAAATTCGGCCCATTGTGATTCCCGTAAATAGTATAGGAGAAAAGGATGTAGGAGGTAGGGAGAGAAATTATTCGGTCACTAAACTAATAAGTCAAACTCTAAGATAAGTGAAAATGATTGTGCAATTCGGTTGTATATTGAGATCTGAGTTTATAACGAATCCATTTTCGAATATATTTTTATAAGTTTCTTATTACTAAATGGAATTTGCTTATATTTGAGGTTTGATATTCAATATGATGATTCATGAGCGTTGTCTTGTTAGTTCCCTGTAGGAAGCCTGGTGTCAAGTGTCACAAAGTCACCACTTTTTCGCCACTTTTGGAGACTTTTTGGTGACATTAGGCCTGTTCGTTTGGGCTTACAGCTTAATTTGTGTATGAAATTTACTCGCTTAGCAAGAAAGTACTTGTGTTTCTTGTTGATCCATTCAAGAATAACCAATGGAAAGCAACATCGAATTATTCGAACTTCTAAATTATTTGATTAATCGTTTATTCGAAAAAAACTAATTTCCAATTAATCGAATAATGACCTAAAGTGTTATTCGATTAATCGAACAATTGCCCATCTCAGAATAGACAAGCAGTATAGGCAAGAAAAAGTCAGTACTTTTCCAAATGTCATTTCAATGTTAAAAATCGTTTTTTAAATAAGTTCGTTTATTAGTAATTCGAAATTCAAAATAAGTTGATTTGAGACTATAGTTTCAAAATTACAGGAACTACTAATCCAAGCATATATCTTCTTTATGTAATCAGGATTTCCTTCAAATTTACGACTTAATATACCTAAGTGCTTTGATCACCTATGGACCTATTCAAACCAATCTGTCCACAATTCCTTCGTTAAATATAGAAAATCAACAAATAAAGCCAATGAATTATTCTATATCAATTTATAATATTGATTTCAGCATTTCATGCAAAACTTATAATATCGATTTATCGATTATTTGGGTCAATTTATTCGAATTATTCATTATTCGAAAATTATGATTTTTTGATTATTCGAACAAATATTCGAAGAAAGTTATTCAATTAATATCGGTTGGATACACTAATTGCCACTTTATCAAGTCTCTTAATTGTAAGCTAGTAAGCCCAATCGAATAGGTCTTTTGTCAATTTTGCATCTTTGCATTTTTTGCAATTTTTGCATCCTGTAAATGTATGTGTTTGACAAAAAATTTTAAATCTGAAAGGACATTTGTATGGGGGTATATTGAAATCTGGAACGAAATAGGTGAAATATAATATGTATAGTTTGGGCAAAATCGGTTAAACATTTGGAAGCAACATTTGTATTTGCGATATATCTAAATCTGAACCGATCTTAGTCACTTTCACTAAAGAAAATCGAGTACAATATGTGGTTTCTAAAGCGGCAAAAGTCAAATCGGGAGCCACATATGTTTGGGGGCTATATCTAAATCTGAACCGATCTTACCCACTTTCTGCATAGGTGTTCCTAGTTGGATTATAAGATGTTGTGCCAAATTCAAAGAAAATCGGGTACAATATGTGGTTTCTAACCACATCGTAACCGATCTTACCTAATTTCTGCATATGTATTTCTAGTTGGATTATAAGATTTTGTGCCAAATTTAAAGAAAATCGGGTACAATATGTGGTTTCTAGAGCGGAAAATGTCAAATCGGGAGCGACATTTGAATGGGGGCTATATCTAAATCTGAACCGATCTTACCCACTTTCTGCATAGGTGTTTCTAGTTGGATTATAAGATGTTGTGCCTAATTTAAACAAAATCGGGTACAATATGTGGTTTCTAGAGCGGAAAATGTCAAATCGGGAGCGACATTTGAGTGGGGGCTATATCTAAATCTGAACCGATCTTACCACTTTCTGCATAGGTGTTTCTACTTGAATTATAAGATGTTGTGCCAAATTTAAAGAAAATCGGGTACAATATGTGGTTTTTAGAGCGGAAAATATCAAATCGGAAGCGACATTTGTATGGGCGCTATATCTAAATCTTAACCGATCATACCTAATTTCTGCATATGTATTTCTAGTTGGATTATAAGATGTTGTGCCAAATTTAAAGAAAATCGAGTATAATATGGGGTTTCTAGAGCGGAAATGTCAAATCGGGAGCGACATTTGTATGGGGGCTATATCTAAATCTGAACCGATCTTTCCGAATTTCTGCATAGGTGTTTCTAGTTGGATTGTAAGATGTTGTTTCAAATTTAAAGAAAATCGGGTACATTATGTCGTTTCTACAGCGGAAAATGTCATATCGGGAGCGACATTTGTATGGGGGCTATATATAAATCTGAACCGATTTGCCTCAAATTAAATAGCCTTCGTCCTTGATCCACAAAACTTACTTGTGCCAAATTTTGTTAATTCGATTACAACAATAGATGGACAGACTGACAGACAGACAGACAGACGGACATTGCTAAATCGACCCAGAAAGTTATTCTAAGTCGATCGGTATACTTAACAATGGGTCTATCTCGCTTCCTTTTGGGTGTTACGAACAAATGCACAAAGCCATAGTACTCTCGTGGAGTGTATAATAAGTTTTTAGTTACTAAACACTTATATCTACTAAATGTGATAACATTCTTCATTGAAAAGAGGCCTGTTCGATTGGTCTTACTAGCTTAATATTTCTATGCAATATACTCGCTTAACAAGGGAGTAGTGTGATAATCTAGTAAAATCGAAAGTTTAGACAATATGTATTAAAATGTACTACTGAATCAGTAGTTTCAATGTGTCCATGTGAAGCCATTAGGACCACCTTGTCGATGGTTCTAAGGTCAGTAGTGGATTCTCAATGACAAGCGCATGTTTAATGTCAACAGTAGTAGTGGTGACAAAGTCAATACTGATGCAGTACTGTTTTACTATTGGCATTTCCTACAGGGTTGTATATTAAATATATTAATGTGGGTAATGGTTTCATATTCATATATTGAGTCATATGGGCGTGTTTATACACTCCACGAGAGTATTATGTCTTCGTGCATTTGTTTGTAACACCCAAAAGGAAACGAGTTAGGCCCATCGTTTATTATACAGATCGGCTTAGAATCACTTTCTGAGTCGATTTAGCAATGTCCGTCTGTCCATCTATTGTTGTAATCAAATTATAGGTCGCAGTTTTAGCCCGATCTTAACAAAAATTGGTTCAAGTAAGTTTTGTGGATCAAGGACGAACGCTGTTTAATTTGAAGGAAATCGGTTCAGATTTAGATATAGCCAACATACAAATGTCGCTCCCGGTTCTACTTTTTCCGCTCTAGAAACCACAAATTTCACTCGATTTGCTTCAAATTTGGCACAGTACCCTATAATTGAAGTGGAAACAGCTATGGTGAAAATCGGTCTGATCGGTTCAGATTTAGATATAGCCCAAATACTATTGTCGCACCCGATTTGACTTTTTCCGCTCCAGAAACCACATATTTCACTCGATTTGCTTCAAATTTGGCACGGAACCCTATAATTAAATTGGAAACAGCTATGGGGAAAATCAGTCAGATCGATTTAGATATAGCCCCCATACAATTGTCGCTCCCGATTGGACTTTTCCGCTCTAAAAAGCACAAATAGTACCCGATTTTTTGTCAAATTTGGCTTAACACCCTAAAATCTAACTAGAAATACAAGTGGTGAAAGCGGGTTAGATCGGTTCATATTTAGATATAGCCCCCATACAAATGTCGCTCCCGATTTGACTTTTTGCACTCTAGAAACCACACATTTCACTCGATTTACTTCAAATTTGGTACAGTACCTTATAATTGAAGTAGAAACAGCTATGGGGAAAATCAGTCAGAGCGGTTCAGATTTAGAAATAGCCCCATACAAATGTCGCTCCCGATTTGACTTTTTCCGCTCTAGAAACCACACACATTTGGCACAACATCTTATAATTCAACTAAAAACACATTTGGGTAAGATCGGATCAGATTTAGATATAAATTTTTTATATATATACAAATGTTGCTCCCAAATGTTTAACCGATTTTGGCCAAACTTTAAATATTATATTTCACCTATAATCATGCGCACACATAAGCGGGTCACATCGTTCCAGGATTCAATATATACTCCCAAACAAATATCCTTTCCGATTTAAAATTTTTTGTCAAGCACATACATTAACAGGATACAAAAATCCTTCCCGATTTCACTTTTTATTCACTCCACGAGATAATTATGTCTTTGGAAGGGAGATAAACCCATTGTTAATTATACCGATCGACTTAGAATGACTTTTTGAATCGATTTAGCAATGTCCGTCTGTCTGTCTGTCCATCTATTCTTGTAATCACGATACAAGTCGCAATTGTAGACAGAACCAAATGAAACTTTACTCAACGAAGTTTTTCGGTACAAGGACGAACGTTATTTAATTTTAAGAAAATCGGTTCAGATTTAGATATAGCCCCCATACGAATTTCACTCCTGATTTGACTTTTTCCGCTCTAGAAATCACATATTGTATCAGATTGTCTTCAGATTTGGCAAGCCATCTTAGATTTAAACATGGAATACCTATGCTGAGAATGGACCAGATCGGTTCAGATTTATATAGCTCCCATTAAAATTTCCCTCCCGATTTGACTTTTTCTGCTTTAGAAACCACATATTTTAACAGATCCTCTTTAAATTAGGTGAAATATCTTATTTTTGTTTTATAAACAGCCATAGTGCAAATGGGTCAGATCGGCTCAGATTTATATATAGCTCCCACACAAATTTCGCTTCCGATTTGACTTTTTCCGCTCTAGAATTCACATATTGCGTCAGATTGTCTTCAGATTTGGCAAGTCATCTTATATTTAAACTAGGAACACCTGTGATGAAAATAGGTTAAGTCGGTTCAGATTTATATATAGCTCCCATTCCAATTTCGCTCCCGATTTGACTTTTTCCTCTCTAGAAACCATATATTTTAACAGATCTTCTACATATTTGACAAAATATCTTATGTTTCCACTAGAAACATCAATGGTGAAAATAGGTCAGATCAGTTCAGATTTACATATAGCTCCCATACAAATTTCGCTCCAAGATCGACTTTTTCCGCCCCAGAAATCAGGAATTTTCACCGAATTTCTTCATAGTGAGCATAACAGGTTATACTTGAACTGGAAGAACTTATTGTGAAAGTTTGGATATGGCCCCGATTCAAATATTCTACTCGATTTGACAAATTGGACCAGGTCATATTAGCCTATGATTAGAAAACATACAAAAATTCTTCCCGTTTTCACTTTTTAACCGAGTTGAATTGTATTCGGATAGAAAGTGGAGTGTATTATATTTTACAATTCTCATGATTTCAACTCAATTAAAATACATTTATTTTTTGTTGTAACTCTTACTCATGTTCGAGATCATTTGTTTTTGTTTTCTTAACCAGAAAACAAAGTATTTTATAAAGAAAAACGGTCATTCCTAGGAAAACATAATTTTAAGTTTCGGTCTAGCTATACAAAGGTAAAAGATATTCTTTTGGCGGTATTCATAACACACTTTATTTGCGCAAATCCGCAACATTTTTGCGACCCGGTTTAATATACATCGCTATTTTATTTCCTTACTTTATTTAGGAAAAAAGTGAATTTTTGGATCAAAAACTTTTTGTTGTAAACGCATAACAAAATTCTGTGGCACGTTCCTACTTTCGTCAGGCATGCTAAAAGGCCTGCCAAAAGAAGATAGCGGTGAAGGCGTTCGCTTCGATTAAGGGTTGTGTGTTTCTTTAAACTTGTTGACACAAACAGACAAAAAAATCTGTAGTTTAGCAGGTAGCACAAGAATTTTCTTAATGGTCAGTGAATGCTATTTTTAGCGTTTTTATATTATTTTTTTAAAATTAAATTATTTCTTAACAAGGCAATCTATATTGATGTCATTCATGCAAGCACTTAAGGATTTGTTTGAATATAATTTAAGATTAATAGCGGATGTGGGAAACTAAGACTTCCTTTACCTAGTGCCTTTATAAAGTTATAGGAACTTAAACTAAAAGATTTTCGCCCAAAATATTGCTGGACATAGGCGGTAATTCGAAAAAATTGTTTCATAACAATGGCAACTTCCACACTGTGTGTCCACAGCTTATCAACGAATCGCCTCCAACTAAGATTGATAATTTCTTGCTTAGGTTTTGAAGTGATATCACAATCATAAAAGACTCCTTTGTGAATGTGTCAGAGATTGAGTGACAAATCGCTAGTCTAATTTTGATGGACATGTTGTGGCAATGCCAATATGATATTTTTCAAACGAACAGCAGAGAACAAAAGATCAGATTCAAACTTTGATATTAATATATGATGTGGTTATCAAGAGGTTTGGCTTGCCATTGGCAGTGTCAGCAGTAATTTTTTTTGAAACCCATTCATGATGATAGTTGATTAATTAATTAAGAGTGACTAAACCAATCGGGCAATTCGCAAAATCGTATTAATTTTCTTATGGGAAAACATGTTTTTGATCAAAAAATTCACTTTTTTTCTAAATAAAGTCAGGAAATAAAATATAGATGTATATTAAACCGGGTCGCAAAAACGTTGCAGATTTGCGCAAATAAAATGTGTTATGAATACCGCCAAAAGAATATCCTTTACCTTTGTATAGCTAGACCGAAACTAAAAATTAAGTTTTTCTTAGGAATGACCGTTTTTCAGTTTTTGGCCAAGTAAAAAGTAGGACATAATAAGCGGGTTTCGAAGGCATTTCAAAACATTTATCCATGCGATTCACTTTCGCTGTATTAATTAGCACTAAAATAGTAAAAGAAAATTGGCTAGCTTAGTTATGATGAAGTCAGCTTTAAGTAAGTGGTATTAATTACACTGTGCCTTGTTTTAGGAGTGTTTTTAATGCTCTTGTACATAAACGACCAAAAAGATCCCTTATTCCGTATGTAAATTTTTTAGAAGTACAGTTGAACTTCGATTAACCGTTATGCTCGGGACCGGGCTAATCACGGATAACCGAAAATCACGGTTAAAAGAGGTAAAATTTTACATGTATAAATTTTATTGTTTTTATTTATTTTTGACAAAAACATGTAAATCTGCGTCTATAAATAACTTATCATATCTCTAGGAATACATACATTTATTTAAAAAAATCTTTTATGGAAGTCTGTCTTATGCTTTTAGCTTTTGATTGTTCTTCCAACAAATGAGTTTGTATGCGATATATTTGCATTTTATCTGGTTCTGAAATACTTGGACAATTAAAGTTTTCTAAAAAACCTAACAAAATACTACTAGCCTCTATTGCCTGAGCCAATGTAGGCGTTTCGTCCGCATTTCCTCCATCTGATTCCTCGTAATTTGAATCAAGCTCATCTTCTTGGCTTTGGGTAACCATGTCTACGATTTCGTCTTCAGATATAATAACAAACGGAGCGACATCAGAGTCGCACACCATCCACTTTTCGACAGCATCAATCGTACATCCAGACGGTATGGTTATATCTGTTTGTATCTCAACAAGGCTATTTGGAGCATCTTCATTATGAGATAGTAAGTTATTCCAAACTCTTTTTAAAACTTGTGGAGTTACAGAGTCCCACGAAGCTGCGGCTGCCCACAAAGCTGTCTTAATATTCAAAGATTTAACGAATTCACGTCTGTCATGAGCCGTTGATGTTCCTTTGCTTCTGGTACAAAATTTTGATTAAACCACTCCAGAAATAGCTGTTGTGTTACCCAAGCTTTCTTATTAGATTTATAAATCACAGGAAGGTGTTCAACGTTTTTTAAAGCTCTTGGATGGACACTTTTTCCTATTATCATCAATTTACACTTGTGAGTTCCTGCAGCATTTGAACAAACTAGCACTGTGATTCTCTCCTTGGATTCCTTGTACCCTTCAATAGAATATTCATTACCACTAGCCAAAGAACTCTGAGGCAAACACCTTCAAAATAGACTGGTTTCGTCTGCATTGTAGATCTGTTCAGTTGTAAGTTGTTCGTTTTTAATGATTTCATCCAAGTCGTCCACAAACATCGTAGCAGACTCATAATCAGCACACTCCTTTTCTCTTTTTTTTTTTGAATTTATCCAACCAACCAAATGAATAAGTGCACTCTGAATTCATGTTTAACTTCAAATGGAACATTTTTGTCTTTTCGACAATCATTTCGCCTGAAGTTCAGAAGCAAATTTCAGTTTAAGTTCATACAATATCTCGATTTCAGTTAACTTACCTGAAATTGGAGTTCCCTTAAATCTTTCTTGCCGAAATATTCATATGTTGCGAAATCAACTTTTGGATTTTCGGATGTTTTTAGTGTATATCTGTGTTTAAGGCCAAGCATTGAATCAGTATCGGAGCAAAATTTTAAAATCCGATCTTTGTTTTTTATGAAATCGGATACAGTTTGAATGCCAACTCCATATTTTTCAGACAACATTTTAAAAGGTACTTTACGTTTTGAGTATTCATTAATCAGTCCCAATTTTTTCTTTAATTGAAAGAACCTTTCTTGCTCTTTTCGCGGATTTAGTTTTTGACGGTGGCACGTCTTGACAGATCAAATTTCACACTGATGAATGAATATGAAATTTTATATGAAAATTACACTTTCATGAAAAAGGGGAATCACCGAATTTTAATATGAGAGATGTGTGTGTATTATACGAAAAAAACAAACAAGCAGTCACATGGACATGTGCATCACGGATAATAGAGGTAAATCACGGTTAATAGAGGTAAAAAATCAACCACTCAGCTTCACGGTTAATAGAGTAACGGTTAATCGAAGTTCAACTGTAATTGTAAAATCATTTAGTTGTTTTATTTAACAAATAGTGGTTCATTGGTGAATATGGCAATATAAAGGGTGATTTTTTAAGACTTGATAACTTTTTTTTTTTAAAAAAACGCATAAAATTTGCAAAATCTCATCGGTTCTTTATTTGAAACGTTAGATTGGTCCATGACATTTACTTTTTGAAGATAATTTCATTTAAATGTTGACCGCGGCTGCGCCTCAAGTGGTCCATCCGCTTAGTCCAATTTTGGCATTTCCACGTTTTTGAGTAACAGAGGCCCAATTGCTGCGAACGGCGACGAATCGATAATTGATGGTCATCATTAACATTGGCCGATACAGCTGCGATATTTTCTTCAGTTCGTACTCTACGTAAGCGTCTTGGTGGTTTAATGTCCAACAATGTAAATTTGGTGCGAAATTTAGTCACAATAGCCCGAATAGCCGCTTCAGTGGGTCGATTAAACTGACCATAAAATGGAAGCGTGCGATGAACTTTCTTAACAGAGCACGCATTTTGATAATAAAATTCAATGATTTGCAAGCGTTGCTCGTTAGTAAGTCTATTCATGATGAAATGTCAAAGCATACTGAGCATCTTTCTCTTTGACACCATGTCTGAAATCCCACGTGATCTGTCAAATACTAATGCATGAAAATCCTAACCTCAAAAAAATCACTCCTTATTTCGACATTTTGTTGCCTTTTAAAACTTGTCATAGAATTTGTCGAAGAAGTCATAATATATTTTACGAAACTGACTTTTGGTGAATATGAAATTAATACTCGTGGTAATTTTTGAAACAAAATTTCTTTATTTTATGCACATAAATTTCTGCTTGTGTTTTAATCATTTTTATTTTCTCTGAAATATGATTTATTCAGCATTTTTATTCGTATTAATAAATAAGTAATAAAAAGGCTGAATTTTTAATTTAGAAATACTATTGCACAGTGGTTCCAAGTCGATTTCTGTAGTTATGGAAATCTTAATATTCATCATTTAGGTATCATTCTGTTTTTTCAAAAAATGTTTACGAAATGTTTCCAAGAAACGTGATATGTTAATTTTCATGTCTGGCTTTAAAAGCCATAAAAATCACCCTAAGGCATTTTACCCATAATAATCCCTAATATTTTAGAGTATTAATTAAGCATATTTTTTCAATATGACTTTTTGTACTTACTTGATATCGGGAATGCGCATTCCTCTGATAACAAAAACGAGCACCATAATGGGGCAAACAAGGGATAAAAATGGTACATATTAAACGACAACAGCTAGAAACGCGAAATTCGGTATCTAATAGAGTAGATACATATTATGTATATATATATTATTAATATAAAAGTATTTTTCCAAATTTGTACTTTTAAGGGGTAAAATGGGAATAGAGGGATAAAAATGGTACCAACCAAACGGCTGCTCCTAGAATAATGAAATTCGGTGTATACATTCCTCTTATTGCGTAGACACGTAAAATAAACGGATTTTTCGAAATTCGTACTTTTTGGGGTTAAAATGAAAAAAGGGAATAAAAATAAAATGACCGCAGCTAGAGCCATGAAATTTGGAGCATACATTCCTCTGACTGTGTAGACACGGAAAATAAACAGATTTTTCGAAATTCGTACTTTTTGGAAAAAGGGGATAAAAATAGTACCACCCAAATGACCGCTTGGTACCAACCAAATGGCTACACCTAGAATAACGAAATTCGGTGTATACATTCCTCTGATTTTGTAGACACGTAAAATAAACGGATTTTTCGAAATTCGTACTTCTTGGGGTTAAAATGAAAAAGGGAGCACAAATAGTACCAACCAAATGACCACAGCTAGAGTCATGAAATTCGGAGTATACATTCCTCTGACTGCGTAGACACGGAAAATAAACGGATTTTTCGAAATTCGTACTTTCAAGGGATACAGTGGTACATAGGGATAAAAATAGTACTAACTAAACGACTACAGCTAGAATGATGAAATTCTAATTGGGTAGAAACGTCAAATAAAGAGATTTTAGATAGTCGTACTCTTAAGGGGGTAAAAATGGTACCAACCAAATGGCCGCAGCTGAAATCATGGAATTCGGTGTATACATTCCTCTCACTGCATAGACACGCCAAATAAAAAGTTTTTTCCAAATTCGTACTTTTTCTTTTACGGCAAAAATTGGTTGAATCATGAAGTTAGGTTATTTTGCACTATGTACGTCTGATAATGGAATTAAAATAGAATGGAAATATAACCAACTGTAGCACCCACTATCTACCAATATTTGTGGTATTCAAGCTTTTTGAAAATATAAATAGAAGAATATTTATTTTTTGAATTGAATTATTTTTAATATGAAAAATTTGATTAATGTTAATATAAAAAATCGATAAAGAAATTAAGTTATTTTTCATATGAAAAATTGAACAAATATTGGGTCACTTTTATGAAAAGTGACCCAATTTTGAAAAGACGCTTAAAGAAATCGGTCATTTTACAAAAGAAAAAGCGTCCACAAATTTGATTATTTTTAATTAACAGTAGGTATTAGCTAATAGTAGGTGTGTTCCGGTGATTACATGCATTTTATCTCTCACAGAGCTTTGATTGATAGAGAAGTCTCTCCTTATGAAGTTTGTTGCCCCCGTAGAATCGCATGCAGTAGAGAGTGATTTAACCATTTCTTCCTTCCTTTTTCCTTTCCTTCCTTTTTCCTTTCCTTCCTTTTTGATAATACAAATCGACATCAATAAAAGAAAATTAATTAAAAAATTCAAAATGTCAACTGATTTTTAAAAAATATTTTTTTCTGCTTTAATATTTTTATGACATCATTCTAGAAAAATAGAAGAATTATTATCGAAAAAAATATTGCAGGATTTATTTTAAAAATAAAATAAAATACTTTTTCTCTGGAATTCGTATTTTATTCCACTAGGTGACTAAGCTTCAACGAGACATTCTTTCTCTTTTTTATATTTTTTCCTTTGGGATTTTCCACAACTCAAGTAAAATTTGCCAAAATCCAAAGGACTCTTTGTTGGGAAATTCCAATGAAGAGAAAAACATATCTGTATTAATTTCTCTTGAAATGGAAATTGTGACAAATCTGATCTTTTTTAAAAACCTCACCTCTTGCTGAGAACATCCTTTTAAGGATAATATTTTGTATTTTTTTATTGTTTGTGATCCAGCTCTAACTTGACCGGTTGTATTGTGTGGATTCCAGAGCGGTAAGAAAAACATGGTACATTGTGATTTACTTTTCTGAAGTTGTTTCTAGTTGGAATATGAGATATAAATAGAATAAATAGTTAGCCTCTCATTTGCTCAAATAAGAAAAAAATAATAATCAAAAACATAAATTTTATTTTTAATTGGATTTTATGGGGTGTACTCAATTTGTATGCATACTAGAAAACACTTTGCTGAATTTGTTTGAATGGTTTTATATTTGTATTCGTTAAGCACACTAGTTTACTACAGTTTTATCAAGATTATCTTATCAGGATTATTGTTACACTGAAGTGAATTTGATACTGATCAAATGACGTTCAAAATGGGAATTGCAAAAAATAGTGAATTTGTAAAATACGGTGCTCAAAAGGTACGTTAAAAATGTGCCGTTACACTTTATATGCATAGACATTATGATGCACACCACCATAAGATTCAAATGTAAACAATCTATACGATATTTGTCGAAAAATATTGGTTATTCAATTGGGTACAATGGCAAGGAATGGGCTAATATCCACAAACAATCCAAAACCCATCATCACATCATTCCAGCTGTAGCCGTTTAGGTGGTACCATTTTTATCCCTCTGTTCCCATTGTATACCTTGAAAGTACGAATTTGGAAAAACCATTTTATTTTTCGTGTCTACGCAGTGAGAGGAATGTATACTCCGAATTTCATGACTCCAGCTGCTGCCATTTGGTTGATGCAATTTGTATTCCCTTTTTCCATTTTACCCCCTAAATACAAAGAATTTCATTATTCTAGGTGGAGCCGTTTGGTTGGTATCATTTTTATCCCTCTATTACCCTTAATAGTACGAATTGGGTAAACACACTTTTATATGACTACCATGACTGTCTTGACAATACCTAACCCGATCAATCCCATTTTTCAGTATATTTTCGATTGTTCCTCTTCAATGGCAACTTCGATTTCATTTTTCAACGCTTCAATTGTCTCTGGACGGTCTGCGTAACATTTATTCTTAATGGCTCCCCACAGAAAATAATTCAAAGGGCTCAAATCACAACTCCGAGAGAGCCAATAGTCATCAAAATTTCGGCTGATTTTTTGGTTTTCAAAAACAGTTAGCAAAATATCTATGGTTGCGTTGGCTATGTGACATGTGGCCCTGTTGAAACCAAATTTTGTCCATGTCATTCTCTACAATTTTTTGGAAACAAAAACTTGTTGAAAATGCACAGTAACGTTGACGGTAACTCCGGCTCCTTGCTCATTTTTCGAAGCAAAACTACCCAATGCTGCCGCCAGCCCAAAATGCACACCAAACAGTTGTGGATGCTTATCGACATAGCCGCCGAGATGAAATGAGCTTCATCTCAAAACACGATTTTCCATTAAGATTTTTCATCTCCGGCCAAACAATCTTCAGCCCATTGGGCGGAGCGAAAGCGCATCGGATGATCATGAAGTACCAGTTGTTGGACCTATTGAACTTTGTAAGCGAGAAATGCGCAGTTCCTGTGAACGATGACGAATTGATGTTGATGGATGTTCTTGGAAATTCTCAACCACAGCAGCAAAGCTTTCGATTGAACGAACTTGACGAGTACGTACACGGGTTGGTTTGTCCAATAACGACGTATTTTCATAAACTCGCTTCACAAATTGACGCTCAAACCGAACTGAAGGCTGATCTCTTCTCGAAAATTTCTTACAGTTTTTGTTAAAGACTTTGGAAGTAAGTTTTTAATTTTTCCCAATTTTGTTCGAGCGTATAGCGTCCCATTTTGAAAGTGTCAAGCATAAACCTGAAAATAAAAATGAATGTTATTCCAACTTTCAAAGTAAAAGTAACCGGTAGTTTAAAATAGAAAATGTTAAATGGATCGCCCTGTACTTACCTACCTTCATTAAGATACAATGTATGTACAATAAGTTTATACCGGAGCTGATCTCACCTCACTTGATTTTTGGCAAAACTAGATTTGAATTACTACTTGTAGAAGCGTCAATTTCATTCCGTCAAAATAGTCACATTTAAAGTTCACGAATTATTGTCAGAAAAAACAAATGCATTCACAATGTGTTACTGTTTGATGCGGATTTTTGGGTGGGGCCATCAGCTTAGCATTCTTCTGGGAATACCCTACTGGCAACATTTGATAATTCCCGCTATCATGAAATGATAATCCAGTTTATTGTGTTTAAATTGCCTGGTACGGGTTTGGATGGCATATGGTTTCAACAAGACAACAATATGGGTTATTTGACAGTATTGCTATTGTTTTTTTCCCACCTAAGTTTAAGCGAACAAGCTCACGACCATACTCGCATGAAAAAAGGAGTTTAAACTATGTTCCAATGAAATTCAGCCACATAATGCTATGTGGACCATTTAACCGATCTGTCATTCTGTATATAACCTTTATGAATCAAACAAGTTTAAGAGACCGGGTATTCTGTTGTAAAGTCGCTGCGAAGCCACCTGAAGAAATTAAAATCGAAAATTATGCCACCATGCTATTTGTAAATAAATTTTCATTGTACAAAATATAGAGGCAAAATTATCTTGCTCAAAATCAAATATTGATTACATTCCGAAATAAAACAAAGGAAAGCAGATGAAAAGTTTAAACATATAATTTAATTTAATTCGTAAAATTATATTTTGGACACCCTATATATGTATTTTAAAATCTACGCTATAGACTTATAGCGAACTCATGTGCACTGAGTTGCACAGGAATATTTCTATTCCTTAGACTGGATTAACCCCGATCAGATTTGACTCTTAACTCGCTCAAAATCGGATCAAAAAAATGAAAATGGAGTTGTTCAGTTAACACAGCACACCAACGTAGTGTTTAAATTTCCGTTTAAGATAACGACATCTTTTATACCGACGATATAAAATGCAAAATTGGTAT